>CM074861.1:59270000-59840000 GCA_037501455.1 Lantana camara
TACGGGCATTATGAGTTCGTGGTTATGCCATTTGGATTGACTAATGCCCCTGCAGCTTTCATGGATATGATGCACCGGATATTCAGGCCTTTCCTCGATAAGTTTGTGGTGATATTTATTGATGACATTCTGGTTTTCTCGAAATCAGCCGAGGAGCACGCGAGACACCTCAGACTCGTCCTACAGACCTTGAAAGAGCATCAGTTATTTGCCAAGTTCAGCAAGTGTGAATTTTGGATTGATCGGGTTTCATTCTTGGGGCATGTGATTTCAGGAAAAGGGTTGGAAGTCGATCCCTCGAAAATTGAGGCCGTGCTTAAGTGGGAGAAACCAAAGAACGCCTCAGAGATTAGAAGCTTCTTGGGATTGGCCGGTTATTACAGGAGATTCGTTCAGGACTTCTCCAAGATTGCGGCACCGTTAACCCGGTTGACAAAGAAGGATGTTAAGTTTGTCTGGGACGAGAAATGTGATCAAAGCTTCAATTTTTTGAAAGAGAAGTTAGTCTCAGCTCCGGTGTTAACGCTTCCCGAGGGCTCAGAAGGGTATGCAGTGTATACAGATGCTTCTAAGGAAGGCTTAGGTTGTGTTCTGACTCAGAAAGGAAAAGTGATTGCCTATGCTTCCCGTAAGCTAAAGGAATATGAAAGGAATTACCCGACACACGACCTGGAGCTAGCAGCCGTGATCTTTGCGCTCGGGAAATGGAGACATTATCTTTACGGGACTTCCTTTGAGATATTTACCGACCACAAGAGCCTCCAGTATTTATTCACGCAGAAGGATTTGAATATGAGGCAACGGCGTTGGATGGAAAAGTTGGAAGATTATGATTGTACAATTAAATACCATCCCGGGAAAGCCAATGTGGTCGCCGATGCACTTAGCAGGAAGGCGAGTGTATCGAGTTTGGAAATAAAGGAAAGTAAGGAAGTTGCCCCGATTGTGTTACGGGCTCGGGTTTCTAATATCACAGTTCAGCCGGAATTGAAGAATCAGTTATTTGAGGCTCAGAATAGGGATCCGGAAGTACAGAAACTTGCAAGTAAAGCTAAGGATGACCCGGAGAGTCCATTTGGGTTTGATGAGACTGGGTTGCTCCGGTTTAAGAACAGAGTAGTAGTACCTGAAGAATTGAGACGGGTCCTACTCGAGGAAGCTCACAAGTCAGCCTACTCGATCCACCCAGGAGGGAATAAGATGTATAAGGATTTGAAACAATATTATTGGTGGAACGGGATGAAGAGGGACGTGGCAGAGTATGTGAAACATTGCCTGACTTGTCAGAAAGTGAAAGCTGAGCACCAAAAACCCGCGGGACTTCTACAACCGTTACCTATTCCCGAGTGGAAGTGGGAACAAGTAACGATGGACTTTGTTTCCGGATTACCGAAGGTTAAAGGCGGGTTTGATGGAATTTGGGTAATCGTGGATAGATTCACAAAGTCTGCTCACTTTCTACCGGTCCGGATGTCCTATAAGATCCCGAAGTTGGCTGAAATCTATAACAGAGAGATCATTCGACTTCATGGTATTCCGGTGAGCATAGTTTCAGATCGAGACCCGAGATTTACTTCTAAGTTGTGGCAAGAATTACAGGCTGTCTTGGGAACGAAGCTCAAGTTCAGTACAGCTTTTCACCCTCAAACAGACGGCCAAACTGAAAGATTAATCAGATATTTGGAAGATCTTCTTCGGGCTTGCGCGATGGATTTTCAGAACTCGTGGTCAGAACAGCTTCCCTTGATCGAGTTTGCTTATAATAATAGCTTTCAGGCTTCGATCGGGATGGCTCCTTACGAGTTACTCTATGGAAGAAAGTGCCGATCTCCGTTGTTCTTCGACTTGGAAGAATGGAAATGGTCGAAACAGGAAGGGGTAAAGAAAGGTGAAAGATTTGAAAGGCCTTCCAAAGTCGTCCAAGCTATGATTGAGAAGGTCCAAATGATTCAACAACGGATGAAATCCGCGCAAGACAGGCAAAAGAGCTATGCAGATAAGCGCCGGAGGGATCTAGAGTTTGAAGTGGGTGACCGGGTACTTTTAAAGGTGTCACCAAGGAAAGGTTTCACCCGGATCGGGAGAGGAGGAAAGCTTAATCCTCGCTACTTAGGTCCGTTCGAGATTCTTGAAAGAATAGGCGAGGTAGCCTATCGATTGGACCTACCACCGAGTCTTACGGGGATTCACAACGTGTTTCATGTTTCACAGTTAAGGAAATATTACCCCGATGAGACCACGATTCTCCCCGTGGAAGAAGTTGAACTGGAACCGAATTTGACGTTTGTTCAGAGACCGGTTAAGATCATGGATCGGAAATTTCAGGAACTAAGAAACCGGAGGATTCCCATGGTTAAGGTGTTGTGGAGAAGTGACAAAACCGAAGAAGCCACTTGGGAAACAGAGGATAAAATGAAACGGTTCCACCCGGAGTTGTTCGAGCAAGACTAGAGAATCTGGGGACCAGATTCTTCTAAGGGGGGGAGAGTTGTAACGCCCCAGTTTCCGGATGAACAGGTAAGCACGCCACGTGTGCGTTTTGAGCGTAGGTTTAGTTTATTCTTTTTA
Source organism: Lantana camara (assembly GCA_037501455.1). Taxonomy (NCBI): domain Eukaryota; kingdom Viridiplantae; phylum Streptophyta; class Magnoliopsida; order Lamiales; family Verbenaceae; genus Lantana; species Lantana camara. Next base: position 59,272,569 of record CM074861.1, read on the forward strand.
TTTTATAATATATTCTTACGTGGCATTCATATTTTTATAAAATTCATGAAACATTATTTTTATCAATTATTTGATTTCATATCATTGAAAAATTATTTCATGGCACGGAAAAATATTTCTTGCATGAAAACCATTACCGAGAGTGATAAAATTACCAAATTGTCCCTAGTTAAATATTCTCAAATATTAGGGACTCAATTGCATACACTTGTAAGGACCAAAGGGAGCATATTTTAAATTGGGGCATATCTAATTGTATAACTTAAAGACTTCAAGGTTTAATTGGCAATTTGGCAAAATTCACACAAATCAAGAGATGAATCACGTTAATCATCTCTTGGCTTCCATGAGATCATTTCATCCAAAGTTTGCCAAACATATCCATCTCTCTCGGTATTTCAAGAAGAGGAAAGGGAAGAAGATAATTTTCTATCAATCATCAAGATTTCAAGAAGTGTTTCAAAGAATTGGAAGTCATCATCATCATCTTCATCTACCTTCTCCATTTCTTTCATTTTCAAGGTTGGTTGCATGGAAAAGGATGAATTGATTATGTTTGATAAGCTAGGGTTTGAACTTGATGTGCTAGATGTAGTAGGTGATGTGCAAATCATGATTGAATGATCATACCATGAAATATTGCATGATTTTTAGCTTGAATCATTGAATATTTGGCAAGAATGAGCTAGGTTGATCACAAGCTTGGAACCTTGGGAATCTTGTGGTTATTGCATGTTTATGTGTTTAAGTGTTATAGTATCATTCATTGAGGTGGTATACATCATATTTCCGGAAATTATAGCATTTGGGATCAAAGATGGACATTTTGTGGCTTTGTTGCTTCTTCCCCGAGAGCATGCTCTGTTTCTGCCTCTGTTTTTCATTTACAGAGACTGGGAACGACCGTTCCCAGCCCCAAGGCATCGCGGGAACGGGCGTTCCCATTCCTTTTCAAAATATGCGCGGCCGACCATGGGAACGGCCGTTCCCACTTTGGCCTTGGAACCGGAAGGGCCGTTCCCAGCATCGGCGCATTTTAAAATGAAAAAACGTTGCCGCGTTTCTTTGGGCAACGGGAACGACCGTTCCCAGTTTTCAAAGGAAGCCTGGAACGGCCGTTCCCAAGGGGCTGACAGTGTAAAATTCACTGCATAAAATTCCGAAAATGACCCCTCGATCCAACGACTTCTTTGACCCCGAATTGCTATAATACGTGTTAATATGATGTGAAACCAAAAGTTATAATACCACATTGCATTTTCGAGGTCGTCTCGACACGTTTTCGCCGTTCGTCACATTTTGGCCATTTTAGTGCATGTCTCATGGTTATGCATTGTATTTGCACAGGTCACGAGGGCGTGGACGAGGAGCAAGCTCCTTAGAACGCTACTTTATCTTATTTTGCAAGAAAGGTGAGGTTTTGTTTTGGTAAAATGAACCCTACCACCCGTACGTGCTAGTCTTCGGCCAAAACCTATTATAATTATAACCGTTTTCAAAGTAATAAACATTTCAAGCAAGAATGTATCGATTGTCATGATTTTCAATGCATGTTGGCGAGTACACGATTGCACGTGGGCCCGAGGGTAATTCTTGAGCCAACCGGGAAAGCAAGGGCTGACGGGTAACTCCTGAATTATCCTCACATTGTTGGGATCAACCCCGAAGCCACACTAGGAGATTAGTGGTGGAAGGAGTTCCGTGTCTAGAGGGTCATGTCCTCTACACACACCATGTCGTGGATAGTCGAGCCTTGCAAACTCGCTATCACCCGGAGGAAGAAGGAGACTGGGGATTAATCCGGAATGTCGGGTTATCCTCGGGTTATTGCATGTTTTCAAGTATGAAATTGTCTATGTGAGCACTAAATGAATTGCATGATCACTTATTTATCAAGCAAGCAAGCATGATCACGTATTGTTCACGATTGGGAGTTCGGTTGGAGATTGCCCTTACTCGCCGGGGCCACATGTTCATGATATTGACAAGATTGATTAATTAAACGTGTTAAAATGGATAGTTGTAATCTCGGGCCAAGGATGAGATTTCTTGAACTATGTACTTATTGCTTTTAAAAATCTTTACCCGAGGCTACAACTTGCATGTGACGTGTGTTATATATATTTATTGCCCCTCACTCAGTCTTCGGTAGACTGATACTTCACTTTTCAGGTACCTTTTGAGCGTGGTTGTGCTAGGCGGGAGTTGGTCGAGTCTTGCATTTCCACGGGTCTAGTTCATACCTTCATGTATCTCACTTTTGGCACATGTCATGTTTTGGATCGATATTAGTATTTTGGATTCATGGTTATGTATATTATTGAGACATGACATTGTATTGATCGGTAAATGGTACCTATATGTATCTATGGAATAAATATGGTACCTATATATATATGAATGACTTTATTGCTTCCGCTTTTCTATTCATGTTGGTTTGGTTATGTTGGGGAGAGTGTCCCGCCTAGAGCGTCATTTTGTTGTCACCCGTTCGCTGTGGTCTTGATTTATGTATGAACTATCCATTACATACGTGGATTGAGGCTACAGTGCGGGGGATGTGGCGCCTTGGGGTCTAGGGTGCTACATAAGCCCCTTTTATTCAGCCTACAAGAAAAGTGACGGGATTAGCTTGTCTCTTTGAATTCTGAATTGTCTCTTAGAATTCCCATGCATGCATCTTTATATTCCAACCTTGTAGTTCGAAATATTCGGTCAAAAAATGAATGAATTGTGATTCAAGTGAGTTATACTCACAAGTTCTTAGTTGAACGACACCGGAGTTTCAAACCTCCACAGGATAATGTCATTTCCCGACTCGTTATAGTCGAAGGGGCGCATTACTTATCAAATCTGATAGTGTTGGTTCCTTGCTCATTATAGCAAACGGGTCACACTCCTCTATTTTAACATTGAAGTGGACGATCGAAAATCAAGAACACCAAGTATTGGTATAGGGTTTCACGGCAAGTACGTGGAGTTCGTATCATTTGGTATCATGATAGGAATCAGGATGATGTGAATCATAAGACAAGGCCACACTTTGATCCAAATGATGATATGATCACAACTCAAGATGAACCAAGTTATGTTGGACCTATCACAAGGTCACGGTCCAAAAGAATGCAAGAAGAAGTTCAATCTCTTTTGATCCAAATAACTCAAGATTAGCTCCAAGAAGACAAGTATTCAGCTGGACCCAATCTACCTTGTTTCAATGTCTTAGTGATAGAATTTTAAGCCCAAATTGTGTTAAGTTTATTGTAATTTGGCCCTGAACTATTAAATTATACTTTGGGCCATCTTTTTATTTATTTTGCATGCATTTCGATTAGGTTAAGCCCATTTTATTCAGCCTACAAGAAAAGTGACGAGATTAGCTTGTCTCTTTGAATTCTGAATTGTCTCTTAGAATTCCCATGCATGCATCTTTATATTCCAGCCTTGTAGTTCGAAATATTCGGTCAAAAAATGAATGAATTGTGATTTAAGTGAGTTATACTCACAAGTTCTTAGTTGAACGACACCGGAGTTTCAAACCTCCACCGGATAATGTCATTTCCCGACTCATTATAGTCGATGGGGTGTATTACTTATCAAATCCGATAGTGTTGGTTCCCTGCTCATTATAGCCAACGGGTCACACTCCTATAATTCAAATCTGACAGTGTTGGTTCCTTGCTCATTATAGCAAACGGGTCACACTCCTCTATTTTAACCTTGAAGTGGACGATCGAAAATCAAGAACTCCAAGTATTGGTATAGGGTTTCACGGCAAGTACGTGGAGTTCGTATCATTTGGTATCATGATAGGAATCAGGATGATGGGAATCATAAGACAAGGCCACACTTTGGTCCAACAAGGCCACACTTTGATCCAAATGATGATATGATCCCAACTCAAGATGAACCAAGTTATGTTGGACCTATCACAAGGTCACGGTCCAAAAGAATGCAAGAAGAAGTTCAATCTCTTTTGATCCAAATAACTCAAGATTAGCTCCAAGAAGACAAGTATTCAGCTGGACCCAATCCACCTTGTTTCAATGTCTTAGTGATAGAATTTTAAGCCCAAATTGTGTTATGTTTATTGTAATTTGGCCCTGAACTATTATATTATACTTTGGGCCATCTTTTTATTTATTTTGCAAGCATTTCGATTAGGTTAAGCCCATTTTATTCAGCCTACAAGTAAAGTGACGGGATTAGCTTGTCTCTTTGAATTCTGAATTGTCTCTTAGAATTCCCATGCATGCATCTTTATATTCCAGCATTGTAGTTCGAAATATTCAGTCAAAAAATGAATGAATTGTGATTCAAGTGAGCTATACTCACAAGTTCTTAATTGAACGACACCGGAGTTTCAAACCACCATCGGAGAATGTCATTTCCCGACTCATTATAGTCGACGGGGTGCATTACTTATCAAATCTGATAGTGTTGGTTCCTTGCTCATTATAGCAAACGGGTCACACTCCTCTATTTTAACCTTGAAGTGGACGATCGAAAATCAAGAACTCCAAGTATTGGTATAGGGTTTCACGGCAAGTACATGGAGTTCGTATCATTTGGTATCATGATAGGAATCAGGATGATGTGAATCATAAGACAAGGCCACACTTTGGTCCAACAAGGCCACACTTTGATCCAAATGATGATATGATCAAAACTCAAGATGAACCAAGTTATGTTGGACCTATCACAAGGTCACGGTCCAAAAGAATGCAAGAAGAAACTCAATCTCTTTTGATCCAAATAACTCAAGATTAGCTCCAAGAAGACAAGTATTCAGCTGGACCCAATCCACCTTGTTTCAATGTCTTAGTGATAGAATTTTAAGCCCAAATTTTGTTAAGTTTATTGTAATTTGGCCCTGAACTATTATATTATACTTTGGGCCATCTTTTTATTTATTTTGCATGCATTTCGATTAGGTTAAGCCCATTTTATTCAGCCTACAAGAAAAGTGACGGGATTAGCTTGTCTCTTTGAATTCTGAATTGTCTCTTAGAATTCCCATGCATGTGTCTTTATATTCCAGCATTGTAGTTCGAAATATTCAGCCAAAAAATGAATGAATTGTGATTCAAGTGAGCTATACTCACAAGTTCTTAGTTGAACGACACCGGAGTTTCAAACCACCACCGGAGAATGTCATTTCCCGACTCATTATAGTCGACGGGGTGCATTACTTATCAAATCTGATAGTGTTGGTTCCTTGCTCATTATAGCAAACGGGTCACACTCCTCTATTTTAAGCTTGAAGTGGACGATCGAAAATCAAGAACTCCAAGTATTGGTAAAGGTTTTAACGGCAAGTACGTGGAGTTCGTATCATTTGGTATCATGATAGGAATCAGGATGATGTGAATCTTAAGACAAGGCCACACTTTGGTCCAGCAAGGCCACACTTTGATCCAAATGATGATATGATCAAAACTCAAGATGAACCAAGTTATGTTGGACCTATCACAAGGTCACGATCCAAAAGAATGCAAGAAGAAATTCAATCTCTTTTGATCCAGATAACTCAAGATTAGCTCCAAGAAAACAAGTATTCAGCTGGACCCAATCCACCTTGTTTCACTGTCTTAGTGATAAAATTTTAAGCCCAAATTGTGTGAAGTTTATTGTAATTTGGCCCTGAACAATTATATTATACTTTGAGCAATCTTTTTATTTATTTTGCATGCATTTCGATTAGGTTAAGCCCATTTTATTCAGCCTACAAGAAAAGTGACGGGATTGGCTTGTCTCTTTGAATTCTGAATTGTCTCTTAGAATTCCCATGGATGCATCTTTATATTCCAGCCTTGTAGTTCGAAATATTCAGTCAAAAAATGAATGAATTGTGATTCAAGTGAGTTATACTCACAAGTTCTTAGTTGAACGACACCGGAGTTTCAAACCTCCACCGGATAATGTCATTTCCAGACTCATTATAGTCGACGGGGTGCATTACTTATCAAATCTGATAGTGTTGGTTCCTTGCTCATTATAGCAAACGGGTCACACTCCTATATTTTAACCTTGAAGTGGACGATCCAAAATCAAGAACTCCAAGTAATGGTATAGTGTTTCACGGCAAGTACGTGGAGTTCGTATCATTTGGTATCATGATAGGAATCAGGATGATTTGAATCATAAGACAAGGCCACACTTTGGTCCAACAAGGCCACACTTTGATCCAAATGATGATATGATCACAACTCAAGATGAACCAAGTTATGTTGGACCTATCACAAGGTCACGGTCCAAAAGAATGCAAGATGAAGTTCAATCTCTTTTGATCCAAATAACTCAACATTAGCTTCAAGAAGACAAGTATTTAGCTGGACCCAATCCACCTTGTTTCAATGTCTTAGTGATAGAATTTTAAGCCCAAATTGTGTTAAGTTTATTGTAATTTGGCCCTAAACTATTATATTATACTTTGGGCCATCTTTTTATTTATTTTGCATGCATTTCGATTAGGTTAAGCCCATTTTATTCAGCCTACAAGAAAAGTGACGGGATTAGCTTGTCTCTTTGAATTCTGAATTGTCTCTCAGAATTCCCATGCAGGCATCTTTATATTCCAGCCTTGTAGTTCGAAATATTCAGTCAAAAAATGAATGAATTGTGATTCAAGTGAGCTATACTCACAAGTTCTTAGTTGAACGACACCGGAGTTTCAAACCTCCACCGGATAATGTCATTTCCCGACTCATTATAGTCGACGGGGTGCATTACTTATCAAATCTGATAGTGTTGTATCCTTGCTCATTATAGCAAACGGGTCACACTCCTATATTTTAACCTTGAAGTGGACGATCCAAAATCAAGAACTCCAAGTAATGGTATAGGGTTTCACGACAAGTACGTGGAGTTCGTATCATTTGGTATCATGATAGGAATCAGGATGATGTGAATCATAAGACAAGGCCACACTTTGGTCCAACAAGCCACACTTTGATCCAAATGATGATATGATCACAACTCAAGATGAACCAAGTTATGTTCGACCTATCACAAGGTCACGGTCCAAAAGAATGCAAGATGAAGTTGAAACTCTTTTGATCCAAATAACTCAACATTAGCTCCAAGAAGACAAGTATTTAGCTGGACCCAATCCACCTTGTTTCAATGTCTTAGTGATAGAATTTTAAGCCCAAATTGTGATTAAGTTTATTGTAATTTGGCCCTGAACTATTATATTATACTTTGGGCCATCTTTTTATTTATTTTGCATGCATTTCGATTAGGTTAAGCCCATTTTATTCAGCCTACAAGAAAAGTGACGGGATTAGCTTGTCTCTTTGAATTCTGAATTGTCTCTTAGAATTCCCATGCATGCATCTTTATATTCCAGCCTTGTAGTTCGAAATATTCAGTCAAAAAAATGAATGAATTGTGATTCAAGTGAGTTATACTCACAAGTTCTTAGTTGAACGACACCGGAGTTTCAAACCTCCACCGGATAATGTCATTTCCCAACTCATTATAGTCGACGGGGTGCCAAATCTGATAGTGTTGGTTCCTTGCTCATTATAACAAACGGGTCACACTCCTATAATTCAAATTTGATAGTGTTGGTTCCTTGCTCATTATAGCAAACGGGTCACACTCCTGTATTTTAACCTTGAAGTGGACGATCGAAAATCAAGAACTCCAAGTATTGGTATTGGGTTTCACGGCAACTACGTGGAGTTCGTATCATTTGGTATCATGATAGGAATCAGGATGATGTGAATCATAAGACAAGGCCAGACTGTGGTCCAACAAGGCCACACTTTGATCCAAATGATGATATGATCACAACTCAAGATGAACCAAGTTATGTTGGACCTATCAGAAGGTCACGGTCCAAAAGAATGCAAGATGAAGTTCAATCTCTTTTGATCCAAATAACTCAAGATTAGCTCCAAGAAGACAAGTATTCAGCTGGACCCAATCCACCTTGTTTCAATGTCTTAGTGATAGAATTTTAAGCCCAAATTGTGTTAAGTTTATTGTAATTTGGCCCTGAACTATTATATTATACTTTGGGCCATCTTTTTATTTATTTTGCATGCATTTCGATTAGGTTAAGCCCATTTTATTCAGCCTACAGGAAAAGTGACGGGATTAGCTTGTCTCTGTGAATTCTGAATTGTCTCTTAGAATTCCCATGCATGCATCTTTATATTCTAGCCTTGTAGTTCGAAATATTCAGTCAAAAAATGAATGAATTTTGATTCAAGTGAGTTATACTCACAAGTTCTTAGTTGAACGACACCGGAGTTTCAAACCTCCACCGGATAATGTCATTTCCCGACTCATTATAGTCGACGGGGTGCACTTATCAAATCTGATAGTGTTGGTTACTTGCTCATTATAGCAAACAGGTCACACTCTTGTATTTTAACCTCGAAGTGGACGATCGAAAATCAAGAACTCCAAGTATTGGTATAGGGTTTCACAGCAAGTACGTGGAGTTCGTATCATTTGGTATCATGATAGGAATCAGGATGATGTGAATCATAAGACAAGGCCATACTTTGGTCCAATAAGGCCACACTTTATCCAAATGATGATATGATCACAACTCAAGATGAACCAAGTTATGTTGGACCTATCACAAGGTCACGGTCCAAAAGAATGCAAGATGAAGTTCAATCTCTTTTGATCCAAATAACTCAAGATTAGCTCCAAGAAGACAAGTATTCAGCTGGACCCAATCCACCTTGTTTCAATGTCTTAGTGATAGAATTTTAAGCCCAAATTGTGTTAAGTTTATTATAATTTAGCCCTGAACTATTATATTATACTTTGGGCCATCTTTTTATTTATTTTGCATGCATTTCGATTATGTTAAGCCCATTTTATTCAGCCTACAAGAAAAGTGACGGGATTAGATTGTTTCTTTGAATTCTGAATTGTCTCTTAGAATTCCCATGCATGCATCTTTATATTCTAGCCTTGTAGTTCGAAATATTCAGTCAAACAATGAATGAATTGTGATTCAAGTGAGTTATACTCAGAAGTTCTTAGTTGAACGACACCGGAGTTTCAAACCTCCACCGGATAATGTCATTTCCCGACTCATTATAGTCGACGGGGTGCATTATTTATCAAATCTGATAGTGTTGGTTCCTTACTCATTATAGCAAACGGGTCACACTCCTGTATTTTATCCTCGAAGTGGACGATCGAAAATCAAGAACTCCAAGTATTGGTATAGGGTTTCACAGCAAGTAGGTGGAGTTCGTATCATTTGGTATCATGATAGGAATCAGGATGATGTGAATCATAAGACAAGACCAAACTTTGGTCCAACAAGGCCACACTTTGATCCAAATGATGATATGATCACAACTCAAGATGAACCAAGTTATGTTGGACCTATCAGAAGGTCACGGTCCAAAAGAATGCAAGATGAAGTTCAATCTCTTTTGATCCAAATAACTCAAGATTAGCTCCAAGAAGACAAGTATTCAGCTGGACCCAATCCACCTTGTTTCAATGTCTTAGTGATAGAATTTTAAGCCCAAATTGTGTTAAGTTTATTGTAATTTAGCCCTGAACTATTATATTATACTTTGGGCCATCTTTTTATTTATTTTGCATGCATTTCGATTATGTTAAGCCCATTTTATTCAGCCTACAAGAAAAGTGACGGGATTAGCTTGTCTCTTTGAATTCTGAATTGTCTCTTAGAATTCCCATGCATGCATCTTTATATTCTAGCCTTGTAGTTCGAAATATTCAGTCAAAAAATCAATGAATTGTGATTCAAGTGAGTTATACTCACAAGTTCTTAGTTGAACGACACCGGAGTTTCAAACCTCCACCGGATAATGTCATTTCCCGACTCATTATAGTCGACGGGGTGCATTACTTATCAAATCTGATAGTGTTGGTTCCTTACTCATTATAGCAAACGGGTCACACTCCTGTATTTTATCCTCGAAGTGGACGATCGAAAATCAAGAACTCCAAGTATTGGTATAGGGTTTCACGGCAAGTACGTGGAGTTCGTATCATTTGGTATCATGATAGGAATCAGGATGATGTGAATCATAAGACAAGGCCATACTTTGGTCCAACAAGGCCACACTTTATCCAAATGATGTTATGATCACAACTCAAGATGAACCAAGTTATGTTGGACCTATCACAAGGTCACGGTCCAAAAGAATGCAAGATGAAGTTCAATCTCTTTTGATCCAAATAACTCAAGATTAGCTCCAAGAAGACAAGTATTCAGCTGGACCCAATCCACCTTGTTTCAATGTCTTAGTGATAGAATTTTAAGCCCAAATTGTGTTAAGTTTATTATAATTTAGCCCTGAACTATTATATTATACTTTGGGCCATCTTTTTATTTATTTTGCATGCATTTCGATTATGTTAAGCCCATTTTATTCAGCCTACAAGAAAAGTGAGGGGATTAGATTGTCTCTTTGAATTCTGAATTGTCTCTTAGAATTCCCATGCATGCATCTTTATATTCTAGCCTTGTAGTTCGAAATATTCAGTCAAACAATGAATGAATTGTGATTCAAGTGAGTTATACTCAGAAGTTCTTAGTTGAACGACACCGGAGTTTCAAACCTCCACCGGATAATGTCATTTCCCGACTCATTATAGTCGACGGGGTGCATTACTTATCAAATCTGATAGTGTTGGTTCCTTACTCATTATAGCAAACGGGTCACACTCCTGTATTTTATCCTCGAAGTGGACGATCGAAAATCAAGAACTCCAAGTATTGGTATAGGGTTTCACAGCAAGTACGTGGAGTTCGTATCATTTGGTATCATGATAGGAATCAGGATGATGTGAATCATAAGACAAGACCACACTTTGGTCCAACAAGGCCACACTTTGATCCAAATGATGATATGATCACAACTCAAGATGAACCAAGTTATGTTGGACCTATCACAAGGTCACGGTCCAAAAGAATGCAAGATGAAGTTCAATCTCTTTTGATCCAAATAACTCAAGATTAGCTCCAAGAAGACAAGTATTCAGCTGGACCCAATCCACCTTGTTTCAATGTCTTAGTGATAGAATTTTAAGCCCAAATTGTGTTAAGTTTATTGTAATTTAGCCCTGAACTATTATATTATACTTTGGGCCATCTTTTTATTTATTTTGCATGCATTTCGATTATGTTAAGCCCATTTTATTCAGCCTACAAGAAAAGTGACGGGATTAGCTTGTCTCTTTGAATTCTGAATTGTCTCTTAGAATTCCCATGCATGCATCTTTATATTCTAGCCTTGTAGTTTGAAATATTCAGTGAAAAAATGAATGAATTGTGATTCAAGTGAGTTATACTCACAAGTTCTTAGTTGAACGACACCGGAGTTTCAAACCTCCACCGGATAATGTCATTTCCTGACTCATTATAGTCGACGGGGTGCATTACTTATCAAATCTGATAGTGTTGGTTACTTGCTCATTATAGCAAACGGATCACACTCCTGTATTTTAACCTCGAAGTGGACGATCGAAAATCAAGAACTCCAAGTATTGGTATAGGGTTTCACAGCAAGTACGTGGAGTTCGTATCATTTGGTATCATGATAGGAATCAGGATGATGTGAATCATAAGACAAGGCCATACTTTGGTCCAACAAGGCCACACTTTGATCCAAATGATGATATGATCACAACTCAAGATGAACCAAGTTATGTTGGACCTATCACAAGGTCACGGTCCAAAAGAATGCAAGATGAAGTTCAATCTCTTTTGATCCAAATAACTCATGATTAGCTCCAAGAAGACAAGTATTCAGCTGGACCCAATCCATCTTGTTTCAATGTCTTAGTGATAGAATTTTAAGCCCAAATTGTGTTAAGTTTATTGTAATTTGGCCCTGAACTATTATATTATACTTTAGGCCATCTTTTTATTTATTTTGCATGCATTTCGATTAGGTTAAGCCCATTTTATTCAGCCTACAGGAAAAGTGACGGGATTAGCTTGTCTCTTTGAATTCTGAATTGTCTCTTAGAATTCCCATGCATGCATCTTTATATTCTAGCCTTGTAGTTCGAAATATTCAGTCAAAAAATTAATGAATTTTGATTCAAGTGAGTTATACTCACAAGTTCTCAGTTGAACGACACCGGAGTTTCAAACCTCCACCGGATAATGTCATTTCCCGACTCATTATAGTCGACGGGGTGCATTACTTATCAAATCTGATAGTGTTGGTTACTTGCTCATTATAGCAAACGGGTCACACTCTTGTATTTTAACCTCGAAGTGGACGATCGAAAATCAAGAACTCCAAGTATTGGTATAGGGTTTCACAGCAAGTACGTGGAGTTCGTATCATTTGGTATCATGATAGGAATCAGGATGATGTGAATCATAAGACAAGGCCATACTTTGGTCCAACAAGGCCACACTTTATCCAAATGATGATATGATCACAACTCAAGATGAACCAAGTTATGTTGGACCTATCACAAGGTCACGGTCCAAAAGAATGCAAGAAGAAGTTCAATCTCTTTTGATCCAAATAACTCAAGATTAGCTCCAAGAAGACAAGTATTCAGCTGGACCCAATCCACCTTGTTTAAATGTCTTAGTGATAGAATTTTAAGCCCAAATTGTGTTAAGTTTATTGTAATTTGGCCCTGAACTATTATATTATACTTTGGGCCATCTTTTTACTTATTTTGCATGCATTTCGATTATGTTAAGCCCATTTTATTCAGCCTACAAGAAAAGTGACGGGATTAGATTGTTTCGTTGAATTCTGAATTGTCTCTTAGAATTCCCATGCATGCATCTTTATATTCTAGCCTTGTAGTTCGAAATATTCAGTCAAACAATGAATGAATTGTGATTCAAGTGAGTTATACTCACAAGTTCTTAGTTGAACGACACCGGAGTTTCAAACCTCCACCGGATAATGTCATTTCCCGACTCATTATAGTCGACGGGGTGCATTACTTATCAAATCTGATAGTGTTGGTTCCTTACTCATTATAGCAAACGGGTCACACTCCTGTATTTTATCCTCGAAGTGGACGATCGAAAATCAAGAACTCCAAGTATTGGTATAGGGTTTCACAGCAAGTAGGTGGAGTTCGTATCATTTGGTATCATGATAGGAATCAGGATGATGTGAATCATAAGACAAGACCACACTTTGGTCCAACAAGGCCACACTTTGATCCAAATGATGATATGATCACAACTCAAGATGAACCAAGTTATGTTGGACCTATCACAAGGTCACGGTCCAAAAGAATGCAAGATGAAGTTCAATCTCTTTTGATCCAAATAACTCAAGATTAGCTCCAAGAAGACAAGTATTCAGCTGGACCGAATCCACCTTGTTTCAATGTCTTAGTGATAGAATTTTAAGCCCAAATTGTGTTAAGTTTATTGTAATTTAGCCCTGAACTATTATATTATACTTTGGGCCATCTTTTTATTTATTTTGCATGCATTTCGATTATGTTAAGCCCATTTTATTCAGCCTACAAGAAAAGTGACGGGATTAGCTTGTCTCTTTGAATTCTGAATTGTCTCTTAGAATTCCCATGCATGCATCTTTATATTCTAGCCTTGTAGTTCGAAATATTCAGTCAAAAAATGAATGAATTGTGATTCAAGTGAGTTATACTCACAAGTTCTTAGTTGAACGACACCGGAGTTTCAAACCTCCACCGGATAATGTCATTTCCCGACTCATTATAGTCGACGGGGTGCATTACTTATCAAATCTGATAGTGTTGGTTCCTTACTCATTATAGCAAACGGGTCACACTCCTGTATTTTATCCTCGAAGTGGACGATCGAAAATCAAGAACTCCAAGTATTGGTATAGGGTTTCACGGCAAGTACGTGGAGTTCGTATCATTTGGTATCATGATAGGAATCAGGATGATGTGAATCATAAGACAAGGCCATACTTTGGTCCAACAAGGCCACACTTTATCCAAATGATGATATGATCACAACTCAAGATGAACCAAGTTATGTTGGACCTATCACAAGGTCACGGTCCAAAAGAATGCAAGATGAAGTTCAATCTCTTTTGATCCAAATAACTCAAGATTAGCTCCAAGAAGACAAGTATTCAGCTGGACCCAATCCACCTTGTTTCAATGTCTTAGTGATAGAATTTTAAGCCCAAATTGTGTTAAGTTTATTATAATTTAGCCCTGAACTATTATATTATACTTTGGGCCATCTTTTTATTTATTTTGCATGCATTTCGATTATGTTAAGCCCATTTTATTCAGCCTACAAGAAAAGTGAGGGGATTAGATTGTCTCTTTGAATTCTGAATTGTCTCTTAGAATTCCCATGCATGCATCTTTATATTCTAGCCTTGTAGTTCGAAATATTCAGTCAAACAATGAATGAATTTTGATTCAAGTGAGTTATACTCACAAGTTCTCAGTTGAACGACACCGGAGTTTCAAACCTCCACCGGATAATGTCATTTCCCGACTCATTATAGTCGACGGGGTGCATTACTTATCAAATCTGATAGTGTTGGTTCCTTACTCATTATAGCAAACGGGTCACACTCCTGTATTTTATCCTCGAAGTGGACGATCGAAAATCAAGAACTCCAAGTATTGGTATAGGGTTTCACAGCAAGTACGTGGAGTTCGTATCATTTGGTATCATGATAGGAATCAGGATGATGTGAATCATAAGACAAGACCACACTTTGGTCCAACAAGGCCACACTTTGATCCAAATGATGATATGATCACAACTCAAGATGAACCAAGTTATGTTGGACCTATCACAAGGTCACGGTCCAAAAGAATGCAAGATGAAGTTCAATCTCTTTTGATCCAAATAACTCAAGATTAGCTCCAAGAAGACAAGTATTCAGCTGGACCCAATCCACCTTGTTTCAATGTCTTAGTGATAGAATTTTAAGCCCAAATTGTGTTAAGTTTATTGTAATTTAGCCCTGAACTATTATATTATACTTTGGGCCATCTTTTTATTTATTTTGCATGCATTTCGATTATGTTAAGCCCATTTTATTCAGCCTACAAGAAAAGTGACGGGATTAGCTTGTCTCTTTGAATTCTGAATTGTCTCTTAGAATTCCCATGCATGCATCTTTATATTCTAGCCTTGTAGTTTGAAATATTCAGTGAAAAAATGAATGAATTGTGATTCAAGTGAGTTATACTCACAAGTTCTTAGTTGAACGACACCGGAGTTTCAAACCTCCACCGGATAATGTCATTTCCCGACTCATTATAGTCGACGGGGTGCATTACTTATCAAATCTGATAGTGTTGGTTACTTGCTCATTATAGCAAACGGATCACACTCCTGTATTTTAACCTCGAAGTGGACGATCGAAAATCAAGAACTCCAAGTATTGGTATAGGGTTTCACAGCAAGTACGTGGAGTTCGTATCATTTGGAATCATGATAGGAATCAGGATGATGTGAATCATAAGACAAGGCCATACTTTGGTCCAACAAGGCCACACTTTGATCCAAATGATGATATGATCACAACTCAAGATGAACCAAGTTATGTTGGACCTATCACAAGGTCACGGTCCAAAAGAATGCAAGATGAAGTTCAATCTCTTTTGATCCAAATAACTCATGATTAGCTCCAAGAAGACAAGTATTCAGCTGGACCCAATCCATATTGTTTCAATGTCTTAGTGATAGAATTTTAAGCCCAAATTGTGTTAAGTTTATTGTAATTTGGCCCTGAACTATTATATTATACTTTAGGCCATCTTTTTATTTATTTTGCATGCATTTCGATTAGGTTAAGCCCATTTTATTCAGCCTACAGGAAAAGTGACGGGATTAGCTTGTCTCTTTGAATTCTGAATTGTCTCTTAGAATTCCCATGCATGCATCTTTATATTCTAGCCTTGTAGTTCGAAATATTCAGTCAAAAAATTAATGAATTTTGATTCAAGTGAGTTATACTCACAAGTTCTCAGTTGAACGACACCGGAGTTTCAAACCTCCACCGGATAATGTCATTTCCCGACTCATTATAGTCGACGGGGTGCATTACTTATCAAATCTGATAGTGTTGGTTACTTGCTCATTATAGCAAACGGGTCACACTCTTGTATTTTAACCTCGAAGTGGACGATCGAAAAACAAGAACTCCAAGTATTGGTATAGGGTTTCACAGCAAGTACGTGGAGTTCGTATCATTTGGTATCATGATAGGAATCAGGATGATGTGAATCATAAGACAAGGCCATACTTTGGTCCAACAAGGCCACACTTTATCCAAATGATGATATGATCACAACTCAAGATGAACCAAGTTATGTTGGACCTATCACAAGGTCACGGTCCAAAAGAATGCAAGATGAAGTTCAATCTCTTTTGATCCAAATAACTCAAGATTAGCTCCAAGAAGACAAGTATTCAGCTGGACCCAATCCACCTTGTTTCAATGTCTTAGTGATAGAATTTTAAGCCCAAATTGTGTTAAGTTTATTATAATTTAGCCCTGAACTATTATATTATACTTTGGGCCATCTTTTTATTTATTTTGCATGCATTTCGATTATGTTAAGCCCATTTTATTCAGCCTATAAGAAAAGTGACGGGATTAGATTGTTTCGTTGAATTCTGAATTGTCTCTTAGAATTCCCATGCATGCATCTTTATATTCTAGCCTTGTAGTTCGAAATATTCAGTCAAACAATGAATGAATTGTGATTCAAGTGAGTTATACTCACAAGTTCTTAGTTGAACGACACCGGAGTTTCAAACCTCCACCGGATAATGTCATTTCCCGACTCATTATAGTCGACGGGGTGCATTACTTATCAAATCTGATAGTGTTGGTTCCTTACTCATTTTAGCAAACGGATCACACTCCTATATTTTAACCTCGAAGTGGACGATCGAAAATCAAGAACTCCAAGTATTGGTATAGGGTTTCACAGCAAGTACGTGGAGTTCGTATCATTTGGTATCATGATAGGAATCAGGATGATGTGAATCATAAGACAAGGCCATACTTTGGTCCAACAAGGCCACACTTTGATCCAAATGATGATATGATCACAACTCAAGATGAACCAAGTTATGTTGGACCTATCACAAGGTCACGGTCCAAAAGAATGCAAGATGAAGTTCAATCTCTTTTGATCCAAATAACTCAAGATTAGCTCCAAGAAGACAAGTATTCAGCTGGACCCAATCCACCTTGTTTCAATGTCTTAGTGATAGAATTTTAAGCCCAAATTGTGTTAAGTTTATTGTAATTTGGCCCTGAACTATTATATTATACTTTAGGCCATCTTTTTATTTATTTTGCATGCATTTCGATTAGGTTAAGCCCATTTTATTCAGCCTACAGGAAAAGTGACGGGATTAGCTTGTCTCTTTGAATTCTGAATTGTCTCTTAGAATTGCCATGCATGCATCTTTATATTCTAGCCTTGTAGTTCGAAATATTCAGTCAAAAAATGAATGAATTTTGATTCAAGTGAGTTATACTCACAAGTTCTTAGTTGAACGACACCGGAGTTTCAAACCTCCACCGGATAATGTCATTTCCCGACTCATTATAGTCGACGGGGTGCATTACTTATCAAATCTGATAGTGTTGGTTACTTGCTCATTTTAGCAAACGGGTCACACTCTTGTATTTTAACCTCGAAGTGGACGATCGAAAATCAAGAACTCCAAGTATTGGTATAGGGTTTCACAGCAAGTACGTGGAGTTCGTATCATTTGGTATCATGATAGGAATCAGGATGATGTGAATCATAAGACAAGACCATACTTTGGTCCAACAAGGCCACACTTTGATCCAAATGATGATATGATCACAACTCAAGATGAACCAAGTTATGTTGGACCTATCACAAGGTCACGGTCCAAAAGAATGCAAGATGAAGTTCAATCTCTTTTGATCCAAATAACTCAAGATTAGCTCCAAGAAGACAAGTATTCAGCTGGACCCAATCCACCTTGTTTCAATGTCTTAGTGATAGAATTTTAAGCCCAAATTGTGTTAAGTTTATTATAATTTAGCCCTGAACTATTATATTATACTTTGGGCCATCTTTTTATTTATTTTGCATGCATTTCGATTATGTTAAGCCCATTTTATTCAGCCTACAAGAAAAGTGACGGGATTAGATTGTCTCTTTGAATTCTGAATTGTCTCTTAGAATTCCCATGCATGCATCTTTATATTCTAGCCTTGTAGTTCGAAATATTCATTCAAACAATGAATGAATTGTGATTCAAGTGAGTTATACTCACAAGTTCTTAGTTGAACGACACCGGAGTTTCAAACCTCCACCGGATAATGTCATTTCCCGACTCATTATAGTCGACGGGGTGCATTACTTATCAAATCTGATAGTGTTGGTTCCTTACTCATTATAGCAAACGGGTCACACTCCTGTATTTTATCCTCGAAGTGGACGATCGAAAATCAAGAACTCCAAGTATTGGTATAGGGTTTCACAGCAAGTACGTGGAGTTCGTATCATTTGGTATCATGATAGGAATCAGGATGATGTGAATCATAAGACAAGACCACACTTTGGTCCAACAAGGCCACACTTTGATCCAAATGATGATATGATCACAACTCAAGATGAACCAAGTTATGTTGGACCTATCACAAGGTCACGGTCCAAAAGAATGCAAGATGAAGTTCAATCTCTTTTGATCCAAATAACTCAAGATTAGCTCCAAGAAGACAAGTATTCAGCTGGACCCAATCCACCTTGTTTCAATGTCTTAGTGATAGAATTTTAAGCCCAAATTGTGTTAAGTTTATTATAATTTAGCCCTGAACTATTATATTATACTTTGGGCCATCTTTTTATTTATTTTGCATGCATTTCGATTATGTTAAGCCCATTTTATTCAGCCTACAAGAAAAGTGACGGGATTAGATTGTCTCTTTGAATTCTGAATTGTCTCTTAGAATTCCCATGCATGCATCTTTATATTCTAGCCTTGTAGTTCGAAATATTCATTCAAACAATGAATGAATTGTGATTCAAGTGAGTTATACTCACAAGTTCTTAGTTGAACGACACCGGAGTTTCAAACCTCCACCGGATAATGTCATTTCCCGACTCATTATAGTCGACGGGGTGCATTACTTATCAAATCTGATAGTGTTGGTTCCTTACTCATTATAGCAAACGGGTCACACTCCTGTATTTTATCCTCGAAGTGGACGATCGAAAATCAAGAACTCCAAGTATTGGTATAGGGTTTCACAGCAAGTACGTGGAGTTCGTATCATTTGGTATCATGATAGGAATCAGGATGATGTGAATCATAAGACAAGACCACACTTTGGTCCAACAAGGCCACACTTTGATCCAAATGATGATATGATCACAACTCAAGATGAACCAAGTTATGTTGGACCTATCACAAGGTCACGGTCCAAAAGAATGCAAGATGAAGTTCAATCTCTTTTGATCCAAATAACTCAAGATTAGCTCCAAGAAGACAAGTATTCAGCTGGACCCAATCCACCTTGTTTCAATGTCTTAGTGATAGAATTTTAAGCCCAAATTGTGTTAAGTTTATTGTAATTTAGCCCTGAACTATTATATTATACTTTGGGCCATCTTTTTATTTATTTTGCATGCATTTCGATTATGTTAAGCCCATTTTATTCAGCCTACAAGAAAAGTGACGGGATTAGCTTGTCTCTTTGAATTCTGAATTGTCTCTTAGAATTCCCATGCATGCATCTTTATATTCTAGCCTTGTAGTTCGAAATATTCAGTCAAAAAATGAATGAATTGTGATTCAAGTGAGTTATACTCACAAGTTCTTAGTTGAACGACACCAGAGTTTCAAACCTCCACCGGATAATGTCATTTCCCGACTCATTATAGTCGACGGGGTGCATTAATTATCAAATCTCATAGTGTTGGTTACTTGCTCATTATAGCAAACGGATCACACTCTTGTATTTTAACCTCGAAGTGGACGATCGAAAATCAAGAACTCAAAGTATTGGTATAGGGTTTCACAGCAAGTACGTGGAGTTCGTATCATTTGGTATCATGATAGGAATCAGGATGATGTGAATCATAAGACAAGGCCATACTTTGGTCCAACAAGGCCACACTTTGATCCAAATGATGATATGATCACAACTCAAGATGAACCAAGTTATGTTGGACCTATCACAAGGTCACGGTCCAAAAGAATGCAAGATGAAGTTCAATCTCTTTTGATCCAAATAACTCAAGATTAGCTCCAAGAAGACAAGTATTCAGCTGGACCCAATCCACCTTGTTTCAATGTCTTAGTGATAGAATTTTAAGCCCAAATTGTGTTAAGTTTATTATAATTTAGCCCTGAACTATTATATTATACTTTGGGCCATCTTTTTATTTATTTTGCATGCATTTCGATTATGTTAAGCCCATTTTATTCAGCCTACAAGAAAAGTGAGGGGATTAGATTGTCTCTTTGAATTCTGAATTGTCTCTTAGAATTCCCATGCATGCATCTTTATATTCTAGCCTTGTAGTTCGAAATATTCAGTCAAACAATGAATGAATTGTGATTCAAGTGAGTTATACTCAGAAGTTCTTAGTTGAACGACACCGGAGTTTCAAACCTCCACCGGATAATGTCATTTCCCGACTCATTATAGTCGACGGGGTGCATTACTTATCAAATCTGATAGTGTTGGTTCCTTACTCATTATAGCAAACGGGTCACACTCCTGTATTTTATCCACGAAGTGGACGATCGAAAATCAAGAACTCCAAGTATTGGTATAGGGTTTCACAGCAAGTACGTGGAGTTCGTATCATTTGGTATCATGATAGGAATCAGGATGATGTGAATCATAAGACAAGACCACACTTTGGTCCAACAAGGCCACACTTTGATCCAAATGATGATATGATCACAACTCAAGATGAACCAAGTTATGTTGGACCTATCACAAGGTCACGGTCCAAAAGAATGCAAGATGAAGTTCAATCTCTTTTGATCCAAATAACTCAAGATTAGCTCCAAGAAGACAAGTATTCAGCTGGACCCAATCCACCTTGTTTCAATGTCTTAGTGATAGAATTTTAAGCCCAAATTGTGTTAAGTTTATTGTAATTTAGCCCTGAACTATTATATTATACTTTGGGCCATCTTTTTATTTATTTTGCATGTATTTCGATTATGTTAAGCCCATTTTATTCAGCCTACAAGAAAAGTGACGGGATTAGCTTGTCTCTTTGAATTCTGAATTGTCTCTTATAATTCCCATGCATGCATCTTTATATTCTAGCCTTGTAGTTCGAAATATTCAGTCAAAAATGAATGAATTGTGATTCAAGTGAGTTATACTCACAAGTTCTTAGTTGAACGACACCGGAGTTTCAAACCTCCACCGGATAATGTCATTTCCCGACTCATTATAGTCGACGGGGTGCATTACTTATCAAATCTGATAGTGTTGGTTACTTGCTCATTTTAGCAAACGGATCACACTCCTATATTTTAACCTCGAAGTGGACGATCGAAAATCATGAACTTCAAGTATTGGTATAGGGTTTCACAGCAAGTACGTGGAGTTCGTATCATTTGGTATCATGATAGGAATCAGGATGATGTGAATCATAAGACAAGGCCATACTTTGGTCCAACAAGGCCACACTTTGATCCAAATGATGATATGATCACAACTCAAGATGAACCAAGTTATGTTGGACCTATCACAAGGTCACGGTCCAAAAGAATGCAAGATGAAGTTCAATCTCTTTTGATCCAAATAACTCAAGATTAGCTCCAAGAAGACAAGTATTCAGCTGGACCCAATCCACCTTGTTTCAATGTCTTAGTGATAGAATTTTAAGCCCAAATTGTGTTAAGTTTATTGTAATTTGGCCCTGAACTATTATATTATACTTTAGGCCATCTTTTTATTTATTTTGCATGCATTTCGATTAGGTTAAGCCCATTTTATTCAGCCTACAGGAAAAGTGACGGGATTAGCTTGTCTCTTTGAATTCTGAATTGTCTCTTAGAATTGCCATGCATGCATCTTTATATTCTAGCCTTGTAGTTCGAAATATTCAGTCAAAAAATGAATGAATTTTGATTCAAGTGAGTTATACTCACAAGTTCTTAGTTGAACGACACCGGAGTTTCAAACCTCCACCGGATAATGTCATTTCCCGACTCATTATAGTCGACGGGGTGCATTACTTATCAAATCTGATAGTGTTGGTTACTTGCTCATTATAGCAAACGGGTCACACTCTTGTATTTTAACCTCGAAGTGGACGATCGAAAATCAAGAACTCCAAGTATTGGTATAGGGTTTCACAGCAAGTACGTGGAGTTCGTATCATTTGGTATCATGATAGGAATCAGGATGATGTGAATCATAAGACAAGACCATACTTTGGTCCAACAAGGCCACACTTTGATCCAAATGATGATATGATCACAACTCAAGATGAACCAAGTTATGTTGGACCTATCACAAGGTCACGGTCCAAAAGAATGCAAGATGAAGTTCAATCTCTTTTGATCCAAATAACTCAAGATTAGCTCCAAGAAGACAAGTATTCAGCTGGACCCAATCCACCTTGTTTCAATGTCTTAGTGATAGAATTTTAAGCCCAAATTGTGTTAAGTTTATTATAATTTAGCCCTGAACTATTATATTATACTTTGGGCCATCTTTTTATTTATTTTGCATGCATTTCGATTATGTTAAGCCCATTTTATTCAGCCTACAAGAAAAGTGACGGGATTAGATTGTCTCTTTGAATTCTGAATTGTCTCTTAGAATTCCCATGCATGCATCTTTATATTCTAGCCTTGTAGTTCGAAATATTCATTCAAACAATGAATGAATTGTGATTCAAGTGAGTTATACTCACAAGTTCTTAGTTGAACGACACCGGAGTTTCAAACCTCCACCGGATAATGTCATTTCCCGACTCATTATAGTCGACGGGGTGCATTACTTATCAAATCTGATAGTGTTTGTTCCTTACTCATTATAGCAAACGGGTCACACTCCTGTATTTTATCCTCGAAGTGGACGATCGAAAATCAAGAACTCCAAGTATTGGTATAGGGTTTCACAGCAAGTACGTGGAGTTCGTATCATTTGGTATCATGATAGGAATCAGGATGATGTGAATCATAAGACAAGACCACACTTTGGTCCAACAAGGCCACACTTTGATCCAAATGATGATATGATCACAACTCAAGATGAACCAAGTTATGTTGGACCTATCACAAGGTCACGGTCCAAAAGAATGCAAGATGAAGTTCAATCTCTTTTGATCCAAATAACTCAAGATTAGCTCCAAGAAGACAAGTATTCAGCTGGACCCAATCCACCTTGTTTCAATGTCTTAGTGATAGAATTTTAAGCCCAAATTGTGTTAAGTTTATTGTAATTTAGCCCTGAACTATTATATTATACTTTGGGCCATCTTTTTATTTATTTTGCATGCATTTCGATTATGTTAAGCCCATTTTATTCAGCCTACAAGAAAAGTGACGGGATTAGCTTGTCTCTTTGAATTCTGAATTGTCTCTTAGAATTCCCATGCATGCATCTTTATATTCTAGCCTTGTAGTTCGAAATATTCAGTCAAAAAATGAATGAATTGTGATTCAAGTGAGTTATACTCACAAGTTCTTAGTTGAACGACACCGGAGTTTCAAACCTCCACCGGATAATGTCATTTCCCGACTCATTATAGTCGACGGGGTGCATTAATTATCAAATCTCATAGTGTTGGTTACTTGCTCATTATAGCAAACGGATCACACTCCTGTATTTTAACCTCGAAGTGGACGATCGAAAATCAAGAACTCCAAGTATTGGTATAGGGTTTCACAGCAAGTACGTGGAGTTCGTATCATTTGGTATCATGATAGGAATCAGGATGATGTGAATCATAAGACAAGACCATACTTTGGTCCAACAAGGCCACACTTTGATCCAAATGATGATATGATCACAACTCAAGATGAACCAAGTTATGTTGGACCTATCACAAGGTCACGGTCCAAAAGAATGCAAGATGAAGTTCAATCTCTTTTGATCCAAATAACTCAAGATTAGCTCCAAGAAGACAAGTATTCAGCTGGACCCAATCCACCTTGTTTCAATGTCTTAGTGATAGAATTTTAAGCCCAAATTGTGTTAAGTTTATTGTAATTTAGCCCTGAACTATTATATTATACTTTGGGCCATCTTTTTATTTATTTTGCATGCATTTCGATTATGTTAAGCCCATTTTATTCAGCCTACAAGAAAAGTGACGGGATTAGCTTGTCTCTTTGAATTCTGAATTGTCTCTTAGAATTCCCATGCATGCATCTTTATATTCTAGCCTTGTAGTTCGAAATATTCAGTCAAAAAATGAATGAATTGTGATTCAAGTGAGTTATACTCACAAGTTCTTAGTTGAACGACACCGGAGTTTCAAACCTCCACCGGATAATGTCATTTCCCGACTCATTATAGTCGACGGGGTGCATGACTTATCAAATCTGATAGTGTTGGTTACTTGCTCATTATAGCAAACGGATCACACTCCTGTATTTTAACCTCGAAGTGGACGATCGAAAATCAAGAACTCCAAGTATTGGTATAGGGTTTCACAGCAAGTACGTGGAGTTCGTATCATTTGGTATCATGATAGGAATCAGGATGATGTGAATCATAAGACAAGGCCATACTTTGGTCCAACAAGGCCACACTTTGATCCAAATGATGATATGATCACAACTCAAGATGAACCAAGTTATGTTGGACCTATCACAAGGTCACGGTCCAAAAGAATGCAAGATGAAGTTCAATCTCTTTTGATCCAAATAACTCAAGATTAGCTCCAAGAAGACAAGTATTCAGCTGGACCCAATCCACCTTGTTTCAATGTCTTAGTGATAGAATTTTAAGCCCAAATTGTGTTAAGTTTATTATAATTTAGCCCTGAACTACTATATTATACTTTGGGCCATCTTTTTATTTATTTTGCATGCATTTCGATTATGTTAAGCCCATTTTATTCAGCCTACAAGAAAAGTGACGGGATTAGCTTGTCTCTTTGAATTCTGAATTGTCTCTTAGAATTCCCATGCATGCATCTTTATATTCTAGCCTTGTAGTACGAAATATTCAGTCAAACAATGAATGAATTGTGATTCAAGTGAGTTATACTCACAAGTTCTTAGTTGAACGACACCAGAGTTTCAAACCTCCACCGGATAATATCATTTCCCGACTCATTATAGTCGACGGGGTGCATTACTTATCAAATCTGATAGTGTTGGTTCCTTACTCATTATAGCAAACGGGTCACACTCCTGTATTTTATCCTCGAAGTGGACGATCGAAAATCAAGAACTCCAAGTATTGGTATAGTGTTTCACAGCAAGTACGTGGAGTTCGTATCATTTGGTATCATGATAGGAATCAGGATGATGTGAATCATAAGACAAGACCACACTTTGGTCCAACAAGGCCACACTTTGATCCAAATGATGATATGATCACAACTCAAGATGAACCAAGTTATGTTGGACCTATCACAAGGTCACGGTCCAAAAGAATGTTAGATGAAGTTCAATCTCTTTTGATCTAAATAACTCAAGATTAGCTTCAAGAAGACAAGTATTCAGCTGGACCCAATCCACCTTGTTTCAATGTCTTAGTGATAGAATTTTTAGCCCAAATTGTGTTAAGTTTATTGTAATTTGGCCCTGAACTATTATATTACACTTTGGGCCATCTTTTTTTTTATTTTGCATGCATTTCGATTAGGTTAAGCCCATTTTATTCAGCCTACAAGAAAAGTGACGGGATTAGCTTGTCTCTTTGAATTCTGAATTGTCTCTTAGAATTCCCATGCATGCATCTTTATATTCTAGCCTTGTAGTTCGAAATATTCAGTCAAAAAATGAATGAATTGTGATTCAAGTGAGTTATACTCACAAGTTCTTAGTTGAACGACACCGGAGTTTCAAACCTCCACCGGATAATGTCATTTCCCGACTCATTATAGTCGACGGGGTGCATTACTTATCAAATCTGATAGTGTTGGTTCCTTACTCATTATAGCAAACGGGTCACACTCCTGTATTTTATCCTCGAAGTGGACGATCGAAAATCAAGAACTCCAAGTGTTGGTATAGGGTTTCACGGCAAGTACGTGGAGTTCGTATCATTTGGTATCATGATAGGAATCAGGATGATGTGAATCATAAGACAAGACCACACTTTGGTCCAACAAGGCCACACTTTGATCCAAATGATGATATGATCACAACTCAAGATTAGCTTCAAGAAGACAAGTATTCAGCTGGACCCAATCCACCTTGTTTGAATGTCTTAGTGATAGAATTTTTAGCCCAAATTGTGTTAAGTTTATTGTAATTTGGCCCTGAACTATTATATTATACTTTGGGCCATCTTTTTATTTATTTTGCATGCATTTCGATTAGGTTAAGCCCATTTTATTCAGCCTACAAGAAAAGTGACGGGATTAGCTTGTCTCTTTGAATTCTGAGTTGTCTCTTAGAATTCCCATGCATGCATCTTTATATTCCAGCCTTGTAGTTCGAAATATTCAGTCAAAAAATGAACGAATTGTGATTCAAGTGAGTTATACTCACAAGTTCTTCGTTGAACGACACTGGAGTTTCAAACCTCCACCGGATAATGTCATTTCCAGACTCATTATAGTCGACAGGGTACATTACTTATCAAATCTGATAGTGTTGGTTCCTTGCTCATTATAGCAAACGGGTCACACTCCTCTATTTTAACCTTGAAATGGACGATCGAAAATCAAGAACTCCAAGTATTGGTATAGGGTTTCACGGAAAGTACGTGGAGTTCGTATCATTTGGTATCATGATAGGAATCAGGATGATGTGAATCATAAGACAAGGCCACACTTTGGTCCAACAAGGCCACACTTTGATCCAAATGATGATATGATCACAACTCAAGATGAACCAAGTTATGTTGGACCTATCACAAGGTCACGGTCCAAAAGAATGCAAGATGAAGTTCAATCTCTTTTGATCCAAATAACTCAAGATTAGCTCCAAGAAGACAAGTATTCAGCTGGACCCAATCCACCTTGTTTCAATGTCTTAGTGATAGAATTTTAAGCCCAAATTGTGTTAAGTTTATTGTAATTTGGCCCTGAACTATTATATTATACTTTGGGCATCTTTTTATTTATTTTGCATGCATTTCGATTAGGTTCAGCCCATTTTATTCAGCCTACAAGAAAAGTGACGGGATTAGCTTGTCTCTTTGAATTCTGAATTGTCTCTTAGAATTCCCATGCATGCATCTTTATATTCCTGCCTTATAGTTCGAAATATTCAGTCAAAAAATGAATGAATTGTGATTCAAGTGAGTTATACTCACAAGTTCTTAGTTGAACGACACCGGAGTTTCAAACCTCCACCGGATAATGTCATTTCCCGACTCATTATAGTCGACGGGGTGCATTACTTATCAAATCTGATAGTGGTGGTTCCTTGCTCAATATAGCAAACGGGTCACACTCCTATAATTCAAATCTGATAGTGTTGGTTCCTTGCTCATTATAGCAAACGGGTCACACTCCTGTATTTTAACCTTGAAATGGACGATCGAAAATCAAGAACTCCAAGTATTGGTATAGGGTTTCACGGAAAGTGCGTGGAGTTCGTATCATTTGGTATCATGATAGGAATCAGGATGATGTGAATCATAAGACAAGGCCACACTTTGGTCCAACAAGGCCATACTTTGATCCAAATGATGATATGATCACAACTCAAGATGAACCAAGTTATGTTGGACCTATCACAATGTCACGGTCCAAAAGAATGCAAGATGAAGTTCAATCTCTTTTGATCCAAATAACTCAAGATTAGCTCCAAGAAGACAAGTATTCAGCTGGACCCAATCCACCTTGTTTCAATGTCTTAGTGATAGAATTTTAAGCCCAAATTGTGTTAAGTTTATTGTAATTTGGCCCTGAACTATTATATTATACTTTGGGCCATCTTTTTATTTATTTTGCATGAATTCCGATTAGGTTATGCCCATTTTATTCAGCCTACAAGAAAAGTGACGGGATTAGCTCGTCTCTTTGAATTCTGAATTGTCTCTTAGAATTCCCATGCATGCATCTTTATATTCCAGCCTTGTAGTTCGAAATATTCCGTCAAAAAATGAATGAATTGTGATTCAAGTGAGTTATACTCACAAGTTCTTAGTTGAACGACACCGGAGTTTCAAACCTCCACCGGATAATGTCATTTCCCGACTCATTACAGTCGACGGGGTGCATTACTTATCAAATCTGATAGTGTTGGTTCCTTGCTCATTATAGCAAACGGGTCACACTCGTATAATTCAAATCTGATAGTGTTGGTTCCTTGCTCATTATAGCAAACGGGTCACACTCCTCTATTTTAACCTTGAAGTGGACGATCGAAAATCAAGAACTCCAAGTATTGGTATAGGGTTTCACGGCAAGTACGTGGAGTTCGTATCATTTGGTATCATGATAGGAATCAGGATGATGTGAATCATAAGACAAGGCCACACTTTGGTCCAACAAGGCCACACTTTGATCCAAATGATGATATGATCACAACTCAAGATGAACCAAGTTATGTTGGACCTATCACAAGGTCACGGTCTAAAAGAATGCAAGAAGAAGTTCAATCTCTTTTGATCCAAATAACACAAGATTAGCTCCAAGAAGACAAGTATTCAGTTGGACCCAATCCACCTTGTTTCAATGTCTTAGTGATAGAATTTTAAGCCCAAATTGTGTCAAGTTTATTGTAATTTGGCCCTGAACTATTATATTATACTTTGGGCCATCTTTTTATTTATTTTGCATGCATTTCGATTAGGTTAAGCCCATTTTATTCAGCCTACAAGAAAAGTGACGGGATTAGCTTGTCTCTTTGAATTCTGAATTCTCTCTTAGAATTCACATGCATGCATCTTTATATTCCAGCCTTGTAGTTCGAAATATTCAGTCAAAAAATGAATGAATTGTGATTCAAGTGAGTTATACTCACAAGTTCTTAGTTGAACGACACCGGATTCTCAAACCTCCACAGGATAATGTCATTTCTGACTCATTATAGTCGACGGGGTGCATTACTTATCAAATCTGATAGTGTTGGTTCCTTGCTCATTATAGCAAACGGGTCACACTCCTATAATTCAAATCTGATAGTGTTGGTTCCTTGCTCATTATAGCAAACGGGTAACACTCCTCTATTTTAACCTTGAAGTGGACGATCGAAAATCAAGAACTCCAAGTATTGGTATAGGGTTTCACGGAAAGTACGTGGAGTTCGTATCATTTGGTATCATGATAGGAATCAGGATGATGTGAATCATAAGACAAGGCCACACTTTGGTCCAACAAGGCCACACTTTGATCCAAATGATGATATGATCACAACTCAAGATGAACCAAGTTATGTTGGACCTATCACAAGGTCACGGTCCAAAAGAATGCAAGATGAAGTTCAATCTCTTTTGATCCAAATAACTCAAGATTAGCTCCAAGAAGACAAGTATTCAGCTGGACCCAATCCACCTTGTTTCAATGTCTTAGTGATAGAATTTTAAGCCCAAATTGTGTTAAGTTTATTGTAATTTGGCCCTGAACTATTATATTATACTTTGGGCATCTTTTTATTTATTTTGCATGCATTTCGATTAGGTTCAGCCCATTTTATTCAGCCTACAAGAAAAGTGACGGGATTAGCTTGTCTCTTTGAATTCTGAATTGTCTCTTAGAATTCCCATGCATGCATCTTTATATTCCTGCCTTATAGTTCGAAATATTCAGTCAAAAAATGAATGAATTGTGATTCAAGTGAGTTATACTCACAAGTTCTTAGTTGAACGACACCGGATTCTCAAACCTCCACAGGATAATGTCATTTCTGACTCATTATAGTCGACGGGGTGCATTACTTATCAAATCTGATAGTGTTGGTTCCTTGCTCATTATAGCAAACGGGTCACACTCCTATAATTCAAATCTGATA
This sequence comes from Lantana camara, assembly GCA_037501455.1. NCBI lineage: Eukaryota > Viridiplantae > Streptophyta > Magnoliopsida > Lamiales > Verbenaceae > Lantana > Lantana camara. The sequence continues at coordinate 59,302,600 of CM074861.1, forward strand.
GTGTTGGTTCCTTGCTCATTATAGCAAACGGGTAACACTCCTCTATTTTAACCTTGAAGTGGACGATCGAAAATCAAGAACTCCAAGTATTGGTATAGGGTTTCACGGAAAGTACGTGGAGTTCGTATCATTTGGTATCATGATAGGAATCAGGATGATGTGAATCATAAGACAAGGCCACACTTTGGTCCAACAAGGCCACACTTTGATCCAAATGATGATATGATCACAACTCAAGATGAACCAAGTTATGTTGGACCTATCACAAGGTCACGGTCCAAAAGAATGCAAGATGAAGTTCAATCTCTTTTGATCCAAATAACTCAAGATTAGCTCCAAGAAGACAAGTATTCAGCTGGACCCAATCCACCTTGTTTCAATGTCTTAGTGATAGAATTTTAAGCCCAAATTGTGTTAAGTTTATTGTAATTTGGCCCTGAACTATTATATTATACTTTGGGCATCTTTTTATTTATTTTGCATGCATTTCGATTAGGTTCAGCCCATTTTATTCAGCCTACAAGAAAAGTGACGGGATTAGCTTGTCTCTTTGAATTCTGAATTGCCTCTTAGAATTCCCATGCATGCATCTTTATATTCCTGCCTTATAGTTCGAAATATTCAGTCAAAAAATGAATGAATTGTGATTCAAGTGAGTTATACTCACAAGTTCTTAGTTGAACCACACCGGAGTTTCAAACCTCCACCGGATAATGTCATTTCCCGACTCATTATAGTCGACGGGGTGCATTACTTATCAAATCTGATAGTGGTGGTTCCTTGCTCAATATAGCAAACGGGTCACACTCCTATAATTCAAATCTGATAGTGTTGGTTCCTTGCTCATTATAGCAAACGGGTCACACTCCTGTATTTTATCCACGAAGTGGACGATCGAAAATCAAGAACTCCAAGTATTGGTATAGGGTTTCACGGAAAGTACGTGGAGTTCGTATCATTTGGTATCATGATAGGAATCAGGATGATGTGAATCATAAGACAAGGCCACACTTTGGTCCAACAAGGCCACACTTTGATCCAAATGATGATATGATCACAACTCAAGATGAACCAAGTTATGTTGGACCTATCACAATGTCACGGTCCAAAAGAATGCAAGATGAAGTTCAATCTCTTTTGATCCAAATAACTCAAGATTAGCTCCAAGAAGACAAGTATTCAGCTGGACCCAATCCACCTTGTTTCAATGTCTTAGTGATAGAATTTTAAGCCCAAATTGTGTTAAGTTTATTGTAATTTGGCCCTGAACTATTATATTATACTTTGGGCCATCTTTTTATTTATTTTGCATGAATTCCGATTAGGTTATGCCCATTTTATTCAGCCTACAAGAAAAGTGACGGGATTAGCTTGTCTCTTTGAATTCTGAATTGTCTCTTAGAATTCCCATGCATGCATCTTTATATTCCAGCCTTGTAGTTCGAAATATTCCGTCAAAAAATGAATGAATTGTGATTCAAGTGAGTTATACTCACAAGTTCTTAGTTGAACGACACCGGAGTTTCAAACCTCCACCGGATAATGTCATTTCCCGACTCATTATAGTCGACGGGGTGCATTACTTATCAACTCTGATAGTGTTGGTTCCTTGCTCATTATAGCAAACGGGTCACACTCGTATAATTCAAATCTGATAGTGTTGGTTCCTTGCTCATTATAGCAAACGGGTCACACTCCTCTATTTTAACCTTGAAGTGGACGATCGAAAATCAAGAACTCCAAGTATTGGTATAGGGTTTCACGGCAAGTACGTGGAGTTCGTATCATTTGGTATCATGATAGGAATCAGGATGATGTGAATCATAAGACAAGGCCACACTTTGGTCCAACAAGGCCACACTTTGATCCAAATGATGATATGATCACAACTCAAGATGAACCAAGTTATGTTGGACCTATCACAAGGTCACGGTCCAAAAGAATGCAAGAAGAAGTTCAATCTCTTTTGATCCAAATAACTCAAGATTAGCTCCAAGAAGACAAGTATTCAGTTGGACCCAATCCACCTTGTTTCAATGTCTTAGTGATAGAATTTTAAGCCCAAATTGTGTCAAGTTTATTGTAATTTGGCCCTGAACTATTATATTATACTTTGGGCCATCTTTTTATTTATTTTGCATGCATTTCGACTAGGTTAAGCCCATTTTATTCAGCCTACAAGAAAAGTGACGGGATTAGCTTGTCTCTTTGAATTCTGAATTCTCTCTTAGAATTCACATGCATGCATCTTTATATTCCAGCCTTGTAGTTCGAAATATTCAGTCAAAAAATGAATGAATTGTGATTCAAGTGAGTTACACTCACAAGTTCTTAGTTGAACGACACCGGATTTTCAAACCTCCACAGGATAATGTCATTTCTGACTCATTATAGTCGACGGGGTGCATTACTTATCAAATCTGATAGTGTTGGTTCCTTGCTCATTATAGCAAACGGGTCACACTCCTATAATTCAAATCTGATAGTGTTGGTTCCTTGCTCATTATAGCAAACGGGTAACACTCCTCTATTTTAACCTTGAAGTGGACGATCGAAAATCAAGAACTCCAAGTATTGGTATAGGGTTTCACGGCAAGTACGTGGAGTTCGTATCATTTGGTATCATGATAGGAATCAGGATGATGTGAATCATTAGACAAGGCCACACTTTGGTCCAACAAGGCCACACTTTGATCCAAATGATGATATGATCACAACTCAAGATGAACCAAGTTATGTTGGACCTATCACAAGGTCACGGTCCAAAAGAATGTAAGAAGAAGTTCAATCTCTTTTGATCCAAATAACACAAGATTAGCTCCAAGAAGACAAGTATTCAGTTGGACCCAATCCACCTGGTTTCAATTTCTTAGTGATAGAATTTTAAGCCCAAATTGTGTCAAGTTTATTGTAATTTCGCCCTGAACTATTATATTATACTTTGGGCCATCTTTTTATTTATTTTGCATGCATTTCCATTAGGTTAAGCCCATTTTATTCAGCCTACAAGAAAAGTGACGGGATTAGCTTGTCTCTTTGAATTCTGAATTGTCTCTTAGAATTCCCATGCATGCATCTTTATATTCCAGCCTTGTAGTTCGAAATATTCAGTCAAAAAATGAATGAATTGTGATTCAAGTGAGTTATACTCACAAGTTCTTAGTTGAACGACACCGGAGTTTCAAACCTCCACCGGATAATGTCATTTCCCGACTCATTATAGTCGACGGGGTGCATTACTTATCAAATCTGATAGTGTTGGTTCCTTGCTCAATAGAGTAAACGGGTCACACTCCTATAATTCAAATCTGATAGTGTTGGTTCCTTGCTCATTATAGCAAACGGGTCACACTCCTGTATTTTAACCTTGAAATGGACGATCGAAAATCAAGAACTCCAAGTATTGGTATAGGGTTTCACGGAAAGTACGTGGAGTTCGTATCATTTGGTATCATGATAGGAATCAGGATGATGTGAATCATAAGACAAGGCCACACTTTGGTCCAACAAGGCCACACTTTGATCCAAATGATGATATGATCACAACTCAAGATGAACCAAGTTATGTTGGACCTATCACAAGGTCACGGTCTAAAAGAATGCAAGATGAAGTTCAATCTCTTTTGATCCAAATAACTCAAGATTAGCTCCAAGAAGACAAGTATTCAGCTGGACCCAATCCACCTTGTTTCAATGTCTTAGTGATAGAATTTTAAGCCCAAATTGTTTTAAGTTTATTGTAATTTGGCCCTGAACTATTATACTATACTTTGGGCCATCTTTCTATTTATTTTGCATGCATTTCGATTAGGTTAAGCCCATTTTATTCAGCCTACAAGAAAAGTGACAGGATTAGCTTGTCACTTTTAATTCTGAATTGTCTCTTAGAATTCCCATGCATGTATCTTTATATTCCAGCCTTGTAGTTCGAAATATTCCGTCAAAAAATGAATGAATTGTGATTCAACTGAGTTATACTCACAAGTTCTTAGTTGAACGACACCGGAGTTTCAAACCTCCACCGGATAATGTCATTTCTCGACTCATTATAGTCGACGTGGTGCATTACTTATCAAATCTGATAGTGTTGGTTCCTTGCTCATTATAGCAAACGGGTCACACTCGTATAATTCAAATCTGATAGTGTTGGTTCCTTGCTCATTATAGCAAACGGGTTACACTCCTCTATTTTAACCTTGAAGTGGACGATCGAAAATCAAGAACTCCAAGTATTGGTATAGGGTTTCACGGCAAGTGCGTGGAGTTCGTATCATTTGGTATCATGATAGGAATCAGGATGATGTGAATCATAAGACAAGGCCACACTTTGGTCCAACAAGGCCACACTTTGATCCAAATGATGATATGATCACAACTCAAGATGAACCAAGTTATGTTGGACCTATCACAAGGTCACGGTCTAAAAGAATGCAAGAAGAAGTTCAATCTATTTTGATCCAAATAACACAAGATTAGCTTCAAGAAGACAAGTATTCAGTTGGACCCAATCCACCTGGTTTCAATATCTTAGTGATAGAATTTTAAGCCCAAATTGTGTCAAGTTTATTGTAATTTGGCCCTGAACTATTATATTATACTTTGGGCCATCTTTTTATTTATTTTGCATGTATTTCGATTAGGTTAAGCCCATTTTATTCAGCCTACAAGAAAAGTGACGGGATTAGCTTGTCTCTTTGAATTCTGAATTGTCTCTTAGAATTCCCATGCATGCATCTTTATATTCCAGCCTTGTAGTTCGAAATATTCAGTCAAAAAATGAATGAATTGTGATTCAAGTGAGTTATACTCACAAGTTCTTAGTTGAACGACACCGGAGTTTCAAACCTCCACCGGATAATGTCATTTTCGACTCATTATAGTCGACGGGGTGCATTACTTATCAAATCTGATAGTGTTGGTTCCTTGCTCATTATAGCAAACGGGTCATGTAACGCCCCCGTTTTTCAGTTTAAGTAATGTGACGTATTTGTTTAAAAATTGCGCAAATTAAGTATTTAATTATATGATTAATTGTTTATAAGTGTTTTTATTTGATTTAAAACCGTAAACTTTTGTTATTTAATTTAATTAATATGGAATTTAAGTTTAGTAATTTAATTATAACAATATGAATTCGTTCATGCGCTTGAGTGTTTTATTTCTACTTCGTTTTTATATGAAATGATACTGGATTGGCGTGAAAATTTAACATGTCGTAAATATGTGTGTTATGAACGTGCCTATGTGCTCGGTTTATGTTTTCGGATTCAATTGACGTGTTTATGAATTTATTTTGATTTTTGGAACCAAGTCGGGGGCTAACGAGCAATTAGCGCACCCTTGGTTCCGTGCGTGATATCTTGAGCTCGGGAATTCGGATTCGAATTCCGTCAACTCCGTTGCCTTCGTATCGACGATTCGGAGACAATGGAAGAAGCCTCATACCTTTTTGAGATCATTAAGACCTCCAAAATCCAACCGTAACGGACAACTCGTGCAAGAAGAGCCCTTATGTTGACTAGTCTTCATGGTGGGACCCCATAACCCCTCTTAACTTAACCACACTTTAACCATGACTTATCTACCACGGGTTAACCCTTTCTCCTACCCTTTTAGCTGCAAAAACCGAGCCAAAATATCTCCTCTCATTCTGCAACTGATCGAGAGAAGGGAGAAGAGAAGAAGGAGAGAAACCCTTGGCCATCCTTTGTGATTTTGAGCTCAAATCACCATTTTTCTTCACCAAATCTTTAAGGTATGAATATTTATGTCTTCTCTACTCTATTATGTTTGATTTCATCTACTTAAATCATGTTTTGGATCAGATTTGATTAGGGTTTGAATTATGAGATTAGTATGAACTTTTAGGGATTTTTGCTCTTGTGACCTATATGTTTGTGTGGCTGAATTTCTTGCTTATATGTGATCATATGAACTTGTTTCTTGGCTTATTTCTTTCCTAACTGATAGTATATGATGTTATGAGGGTTTCATCTCTTGCTCCTTTTATGAAATTATGAGATATGGAGCTCCAAACTTGGTGATCAAACTATTTCCCCTGTTTTCGGACTGCTGTGTGAAATTTTGTGTTGTTGCATGATCATATGGCCTCCAATTCGTGTGAAAATGCATGGAGTTGATGTACACTCAGTGTTCTATATGTTAGCATTCATGCTTTAAGTATTTGGTTCCATTTGAAGCCTCAAAACCGAAATACATGGCCTGTTTCTATGCATGCACCATGACAGATTTGTTGCTGTTGTGTTTGGTAAGTTGTTGGTCATCCTAATGTGCTTTAAATGGTACCATTTTGCATATATATGATTTATATAAGTTTTTTAGTATGTTAGCATGCATTCCCCAAAGTTTCAGATCCAAATTCAAGCCCTAAGTACTTGATCAAGGCATGATAGAATCTTTAGGGCTCATATGTCCGATTGTAGCGACCCAGTTTTGTTTCACGGTTTCGATGATCTTAACGTGTGATTTAGCTTTTGCACTCTAAATGAAAAATGTTCATAACATGCCAAATATGTTGTATATGAAGTTTCAGAGCATTTGGAGTTCATTTGGTATGTTTTTGGATTGAGTTTGTAAGGGATCAGTTTTGCCGGAAAAATTTCAAGGGTGATTAAGTTCTGTACCGTGACACCCCCGTGTCTCATTTACTCATAAGAGTGAGACACGGGCGTGTCACACTCTCTGGGAAGCTCTGTACTGAGCCACGCCCGTGGCTCAGTTGGGCAAGGGTTGGTGACACCCCCGTGTCACTTCCCATGCGCAGCCTTCGTTACTTCCTCTTCGGTTTTTGATTTATTTACCCTCCTTAATGACTTTATCTCTTTTTGTGTTAAACTATGAACTTGTTTGGCTATGTGTTAGGAGTACTATGGTGCAATTTCATGATATTTGGATGAGTTATAGGTATGCTTTTGCTTATTTCCGTTTATGTGTGTTTATATGTCATTTATGAATTGCATCACTTATTTTCTATATCATAAGACTTCTTCTTGTTGTCAAACCTTGGATATATGCTATGTTATGTGATATGAAGTATATGGTAGCATTATGGAAGAGCTTGAACATGTTCTATGCTTCTATTTGAGTTCTTGAATAAATTGAATGGAGATATGAATTGAATGATCTATGATTGAACAAGTGAATGAATTGGTTATATGATTTTCATGACTTAATATGATCTTTATGCCTTCATATCATGCTTGAGCATTGCCGTGCGTCATATATGGTTCATTTAGAGTCTTGAGTCTCACAAACACGTCTTGTTGTCTTCGTTCAGTTTGTCTCCAGGGTGGAGAGCTTTTGATCGTTCAGGCACTTGGTGCTCGATCCTTGTTTCATCACGGTTCAGGTGAGGGTGGTTTTCGTTGTAGCTATATAACAAACCCTATAACCCTTATGTGCAAAGCTTTGGCCAAAAACCTTATGATTATATATATATGATTTCCAAACGAAGCTATCGAGTAAATCCTTCTGAATTATACGTATGAGCGTATATAAGCTTGAAAATGGTTTTGTAATGAGGCTATGCTCCAAACCGTGTGTCTTCATGCTAGCTATGGATTAGGATGACACGGAGAGGTACGTATATAGCATATGCCGAGTTACACGGTAAGGTATGATTTCTTATAATATGTATCATATGTATGTATGGATATGTTTTGGCGAGAGTATGCAAATACGATATGTTCACGGGCACCGGGACTTAGTATATGTGGCTAACCGAGGAAGCAAGGGCTGACGGGGATCCCATATACTAGTCCCACTATTAAACAGTGGTACTGGACCTCGTCAGGAGATTGGCGGGGAAAGGGAGCTGAGTGCCATCTGGGGAGTCATGTAACCCCTTTTGGTCAAAGACGGAGGTGGTTGGGTCTTGCAAACCCACCACCAACCCGGAGGAAGAAGGTTGGTATTGATATGATTATGTTTATGAATATGTTATGATATGATTATGCACCGTGCGGGAATGCCGGGAACCGGATCGCCCAAACGAATATGTTTTATGATATGATTTATGGTCTGTGTGTATTATAATATATTGCATGATCGCCTAATCAATATATTATCGATATTTGTCGTACACGGTCGGAGTTTGGATGGAGGTTGTGCACGCTCACTCGCCGAGCCTTATATTTATGTATGATTTGTGAATGAAATGAATTTAATATAAATTAGTCGTAAAAGTCGAGCATTGGTTATCTATTTTCTTGCCCTTTTTGGGAACTAAATTCAAATCAAACCTTGCTCGGGATTTATGACTTGCGTGTGCATGTTTATATATATGTATCGCTCCTGCTCACTCAGTCTTCTAGAGACTGACCCCTCTCCCTCCCCAACACTTTAGTGTGCAGGTGTGGCTTTGGAGTTTCGGGCTAGGCGGAGGCGTTTGAAGTATTTTAAGTTGGTCGAGTTAGGTTAGGAGGGTCTTTTCACTCATTCATGTATTGGATTTATGTTCGATTTGATTCTACAGTTTTATGAACGGAATAATTATGTAAATATTACTGAATTACTTTTACTGGGTTTTGTTATGTTTTAAAAGAGGCCTGAAGAGCCCAAATTCCTTTTATGGTTGGTATGTTTGTGGTTGGGCTTGGCCATGCATTATAAATTGTGGATTGGCATTCGTTGCAGGGTCTAGCTCCGCCTGGCTTAGGAAGGTTTTTTTTTTATGTTTGTCTCCCGTTCGCTAGGGTTTGATACGGGTGCAGATTTACAATTTTGTTACTCGTGTTGATCCTTAGTGCGGGGGATGTGGTGCCTCACGTGCGGGGTGCTACATCCTTAAGTGGTATCAGAGCCCGGTTGCAAAACCGGTGTTCTTGAGTCGTGTCGGAGTCAGTTTAAGTCGAACGGCATAGGGACTATGTGATATTGTGTGCATTGCATCGATCTTGAATATGGAATTTGGCTTCTCTTAAGAATTTTGTTGAATCACTTGTTGCATCTTATACGGATTCTTGTCTTTCGTATCGAATATGTGTCATGAGTATGCACTAATCGCATGCATCTATTCTTGAAGTAAGCTGTGATTTATAGGTTATAAAGATACTATCAAACCCTGGTCAAGTTCTACGACAAAGAAGATCGATTGCAAACTCTCTGAGACCTGGAAGATGAACAGGATACTCTGGGAAGAATGTAGAGAATTAGAGATGTGAGACTTCCCAAATGGAGCTAGAGTCAAGGATGAGGATTCGGGATGGGAAGATTGAATCTAGAGATGCGATGGCAGAGAGACATTTGGTGAAATCGGAATAGGAGATAATCATGGGATTGTTGGGACTCAGAAGACTAAATTATGAGAGTCTGCTACTTGGAGTGTTTTAATTGGATGCAGCAAGATTTGTCAACCTAAAGAATGAAGCGAACGAGTCTTGAAGATATTTGATCCCGGATGAGATCGTTGAAGAGGTCTCGATAGTTAGGAGAGACTCAGATAAAATGGGCCCGGTAGGAGCTGTGTACCTGGGGTCGACAAGAAGGATTTCTGATTAAGCCTATTGAATTGAAATTAAGTCTGTCGAAGTTAAGATCGGGAAGAATTGGACTTGGGTGCTCTGGATTTTGATCGTGATGGGAAACTCATAATCAATAGTCACGGTAATCTTAAGCAAGGTGTTGAGTGGGAGATGAGCTTGTTCTTCCAAAACCCAAGCTGAATTGCCATGTTGTGAAGTAAAAGGGAAGATATGAAGCAACAAATGGAAATGGTAAAGAAAGATAATCACTCCTTGCAAGGAAATCATGCGCTCGAATGAAAGCAGTTGGAGGTGAATTGAACTCACAAGGGATAGGCACGGGATTCTTGATTGAGACGACGATGGGAAGTAAAGGTCAAATTTAGAGAATAGATTGGATGCTAACTCCTTGGAAGTGGAAGATACAAGTTGATTTATAAAGATGCATGGAAATCTCGAAGACCGTGGGAAAGGCAATGAATAATTACCAAGTCAAAGTAACCGCGGAACTTGGAGTAGCAAGGAAAAGCTGTCGAGCTAACTACTTACCCCATTGGTGACAGGTTCCAAAGCATTCATAGCACGTGCATCATATTTTGCATTAATTATTTATTTTCTTGATCTTATGTTATCCGTACCTTTCTAATTGGTTTGGTTGCGCTAATGTGTGGTATAATTGCTTGGTGTAAACGTGACACATGCATTGCCATCTTTACCCAACATGCATTTTAGTGTTTACTTGATAGGAAAATCTGGCACCTCAATTGTCAAGTATATCCTCGTTCGAACCATATCTGAGTTATGAGGAAGGGAAATGGGATTTACTCATCGAGAATTTCGATAAAAGAAGAATCAATGGAGTTCAACCCGGGACAACAGAAATTTAAGGGGGAGAGCACAACCGAAGAACAAATTGGACGATTGAAAAGGTGCTTGGAGAAATGTTTTAGTGGGAATGACGAAATTACAAATTTAGGAAGACCTGGAAGTCCTATTAGTGATGATCGGAGATAACTAAGGTGGCGTGAATGGTTAAGTGTTAAGAGGAGAACTAAGTTATCAAATTCGGGTTGAAGTCCATCATTAGGAAGGAAGGAAATGGTTTGAAGAATGTTCCTATGTGTGGAACATGGATCTGGAGATAACAGAATTATAAGGGAGCGTCTGGAAACTCCTAAGTCAGAATTGACCAGAGAGAGAGGGTCGAATCAAGTTGGTATATGATGGAATGATGGCGATCACGAGTAATCTAATAGGGTACAAAGAAGGGGTTCAATAATGACACTATTATCAAGTTCTCGGTTAGTCTCACGATACTTCGAAAGGAAATCTAAGAAGAAGCCAAACCGGGAAAAGGTGACCATTGGAGGATTTACATCAAACAACAAGAATCATCAAGAACCTTCTATCTTCAATACAAGAAATGTGGAGCCTGATGCCGAATGTAACCTTAAAGGGGTTAAAGAGAATGAATGGATAAAATGAACGGAAGCTAGAAAAGGATTCGTGTTACGGTAGATCCTAATGACGAATACCTCAAGGTAGGGATGGAATCGTCAAGGTTGTCCGGATTAGTTATCCTTGAGGGTATTTTAAACTCCGATACGGGTAAGAGGGTAGCTAGGGACATAACTTCGAGACGAATGGTCTAAGGGTATTAGGGAGGTCAAACTTGGTTAACTACAAAGAGTTGGTTGAATGAAGATTAAGGGAAATGATGGAGACTGGGAGCAGTACCAGGCAGAACGGATCCCAGAGATAGATCCTACACTGGACAACGGCAACTCTAAGTTCTAAATTTTGAAACTTCGGTGAACGGTACATATAGCATTCATGATACATGCATTCACGCAAATTTAACTTTTATAATTTCTATGTTAGGTGCTTTAATCTTGTATTGTGTTAAATTACTGGAGTAATTGGATATCAATGTGGGCGACATTTGTTACTTGCTTTGGGTGCCTTACGTGATTTTAAATTTGGTTTTTGCGTGGGTTGCTTGGGAGTATTGGAGACTTCCTTGCTTTATTTTCGGTTAAGAGACGGGGATTCTCTTATTTTTGTTTGAGAGACGGGGTACTCTCTTTGCTTGCGAGAGACGGGGTTCTCTCATTGTTATTGGAGAGACGGGGTTCTCTCATTGCTGCTTGAGAGACGGGGCTCTCTCCTTGTTGTTTGTGAGAGACGGGGAATCTCTCATTATTTGATTTCAAGCGTGTTTTGAATCCGAGGACGGATTCTTTTAAGGGGGAGAGATTGTAACGCCCCCGTTTTTCAGTTTAAGTAATGTGACGTATTTGTTTAAAAATTGCGCAAATTAAGTATTTAATTATATGATTAATTGTTTATAAGTGTTTTTATTTGATTTAAAACCGTAAACTTTTGTTATTTAATTTAATTAATATGGAATTTAAGTTTAGTAATTTAATTATAACAATATGAATTCGTTCATGCGCTTGAGTGTTTTATTTCTACTTCGTTTTTATATGAAATGATACTGGATTGGCGTGAAAATTTAACATGTCGTAAATATGTGTGTTATGAACGTGCCTATGTGCTCGGTTTATGTTTTCGGATTCAATTGACGTGTTTATGAATTTATTTTGATTTTTGGAACCAAGTCGGGGGCTAACGAGCAATTAGCGCACCCTTGGTTCCGTGCGTGATATCTTGAGCTCGGGAATTCGGATTCGAATTCCGTCAACTCCGTTGCCTTCGTATCGACGATTCGGAGACAATGGAAGAAGCCTCATACCTTTTTGAGATCATTAAGACCTCCAAAATCCAACCGTAACGGACAACTCGTGCAAGAAGAGCCCTTATGTTGACTAGTCTTCATGGTGGGACCCCATAACCCCTCTTAACTTAACCACACTTTAACCATGACTTATCTACCATGGGTTAACCCTTTCTCCTACCCTTTTAGCTGCAAAAACCGAGCCAAAATATCTCCTCTCATTCTGCAACTGATCGAGAGAAGGGAGAATAGAAGAAGGAGAGAAACCCTTGGCCATCCTTTGTGATTTTGAGCTCAAATCACCATTTTTCTTCACCAAATCTTTAAGGTATGAATATTTATGTCTTCTCTACTCTATTATGTTTGATTTCATCTACTTAAATCATGTTTTGGATCAGATTTGATTAGGGTTTGAATTATGAGATTAGTATGAACTTTTAGGGATTTTTGCTCTTGTGACCTATATGTTTGTGTGGCTGAATTTCTTGCTTATATGTGATCATATGAACTTGTTTCTTGGCTTATTTCTTTCCTAACTGATAGTATATGATGTTATGAGGGTTTCATCTCTTGCTCCTTTTATGAAATTATGAGATATGGAGCTCCAAACTTGGTGATCAAACTATTTCCCCTGTTTTCGGACTGCTGTGTGAAATTTTGTGTTGTTGCATGATCATATGGCCTCCAATTCGTGTGAAAATGCATGGAGTTGATGTACACTCAGTTTTCTATATGTTAGCATTCATGCTTTAAGTATTTGGTTCCATTTGAAGCCTCAAAACCGAAATACATGGCCTGTTTCTATGCATGCACCATGACAGATTTGTTGCTGTTGTGTTTGGTAAGTTGTTGGTCATCCTAATGTGCTTTAAATGGTACCATTTTGCATATATATGATTTATATAAGTTGTTTAGTATGTTAGCATGCATTCCCCAAAGTTTCAGATCCAAATTCAAGCCCTAAGTACTTGATCAAGGCATGATAGAATCTTTAGGGCTCATATGTCCGATTGTAGCGACCCAGTTTTGTTTCACGGTTTCGATGATCTTAACGTGTGATTTAGCTTTTGCACTCTAAATGAAAAATGTTCATAACATGCCAAATATGTTGTATATGAAGTTTCAGAGCATTTGGAGTTCATTTGGTATGTTTTTGGATTGAGTTTGTAAGGGATCAGTTTTGCCGGAAAAATTTCAAGGGTGATTAAGTTCTGTACCGTGACACCCCCGTGTCTCATTTACTCATAAGAGTGAGACACGGGCGTGTCACACTCTCTGGGCAGCTCTGTACTGAGCCACGCCCGTGGCTCAGTTGGGCAAGGGTTGGTGACACCCCCGTGTCACTTCCCATGCGCAGCCTTCGTTACTTCCTCTTCGGTTTTTGATTTATTTACCCTCCTTAATGACTTTATCTCTTTTTGTGTTAAACTATGAACTTGTTTGGCTATGTGTTAGGAGTACTATGGTGCAATTTCATGATATTTGGATGAGTTATAGGTATGCTTTTGCTTATTGCCGTTTATGTGTGTTTATATGTCATTTATGAATTGCATCACTTATTTTCTATATCATAAGACTTCTTCTTGTTGTCAAACCTTGGATATATGCTATGTTATGTGATATGAAGTATATGGTAGCATTATGGAAGAGCTTGAACATGTTCTATGCTTCTATTTGAGTTCTTGAATAAATTGAATGGAGATATGAATTGAATGATCTATGATTGAACAAGTGAATGAATTGGTTATATGATTTTCATGACTTAATATGATCTTTATGCCTTCATATCATGCTTGAGCATTGTCGTGCGTCATATATGGTTCATTTAGAGTCTTGAGTCTCACAAACACGTCTTGTTGTCTTCGTTCAGTTTGTCTCCAGGGTGGAGAGCTTTTGATCGTTCAGGCACTTGGTGCTCGATCCTTGTTTCATCACGGTTCAGGTGAGGGTGGTTTTCGTTGTAGCTATATAACAAACCCTATAACCCTTATGTGCAAAGCTTTGGCCAAAAACCTTATGATTATATATATATGATTTCCAAACGAAGCTATCGAGTAAATCCTTCTGAATTATACGTATGAGCGTATATAAGCTTGAAAATGGTTTTGTAATGAGGCTATGCTCCAAACCGTGTGTCTTCATGCTAGCTATGGATTAGGATGACACGGAGAGGTACGTATATAGCATATGCCGAGTTACACGGTAAGGTATGATTTCTTATAATATGTATCATATGTATGTATGGATATGTTTTGGCGAGAGTATGCAAATACGATATGTTCACGGGCCCCGGGACTTAGTATATGTGGCTAACCGAGGAAGCAAGGGCTGACGGGGATCCCATACACTAGTCCCACTATTAAACAGCGGTACTGGACCTCGTCAGGAGATTGGCGGGGAAAGGGAGCTGAGTGCCATCTGGGGAGTCATGTAACCCCTTTTGGTCAAAGACGGAGGTGGTTGGGTCTTGCAAACCCACCACCAACCCGGAGGAAGAAGGTTGGTATTGATATGATTATGTTTATGAATATGTTATGATATGATTATGCACCGTGCGGGAATGCCGGGAACCGGATCGCCCAAACGAATATGTTTTATGATATGATTTATGGTCTGTGTGTATTATAATATATTGCATGATCGCCTAATCAATATATTATCGATATTTGTCGTACACGGTCGGAGTTTGGATGGAGGTTGTGCACGCTCACTCGCCGAGCCTTATATTTATGTATGATTTGTGAATGAAATGAATTTAATATAAATTAGTCGTAAAAGTCGAGCATTGGTTATCTATTTTCTTGCCCTTTTTGGGAACTAAATTCAAATCAAACCTTGCTCGGGATTTATGACTTGCGTGTGCATGTTTATATATATGTATCGCTCCTGCTCACTCAGTCTTCTAGAGACTGACCCCTCTCCCTCCCCAACACTTTAGTGTGCAGGTGTGGCTTTGGAGTTTCGGGCTAGGCGGAGGTGTTTGAAGTATTTTAAGTTGATCGAGTTAGGTTAGGAGGGTCTTTTCACTCATTCATGTATTGGATTTATGTTCGATTTGATTCTACAGTTTTATGAACGGAATAATTATGTAAATATTACTGAATTACTTTTACTGGGTTTTGTTATGTTTTAAAAGAGGCCTGAAGAGCCCAAATTCCTTTTATGGTTGGTATGTTTGTGGTTGGGCTTGGCCATGCATTATAAATTGTGGATTGGCATTCGTTGCAGGGTCTAGCTCCGCCTGGCTTAGGAAGGTTTTTTTTTTATGTTTGTCTCCCGTTCGCTAGGGTTTGATACGGGTGCAGATTTACAATTTTGTTACTCGTGTTGATCCTTAGTGCGGGGGATGTGGTGCCTCACGTGCGGGGTGCTACAGGTCACACTCCTATAATTCAAATCTGATAGTGTTGGTTCCTTGCTCATTATAGCAAACGGGTAACACTCCTCTATTTTAACCTTGAAGTGGACGATCGAAAATCAAGAACTCCAAGTATTGGTATAGGGTTTCACGGCAAGTACGTGGAGTTCGTATCATTTGGTATCATGATAGGAATTAGGATGATGTTAATCATTAGACAAGGCCACACTTTGGTCCAACAAGGCCACACTTTGATCCAAATGATGATATGATCACAACTCAAGATGAACCAAGTTATGTTGGACCTATCACAAGGTCACGGTCCAAAAGAATGCAAGAAGAAGTTCAATCTCTTTTGATCCAAATAACACAAGATTAGCTTCAAGAAGACAAGTATTCAGTTGGACCCAATCCACCTTGTTTCAATGTCTTAGTGATAGAATTTTAAGCCCAAATTTTGTCAAGTTTATTGTAATTTGGCCCTGAACTATTATATTATACTTTGGGCCATCTTTTTCTTTATTTTGCATGCATTTCGATTAGGTTAAGCCCATTTTATTCAGCCTACAAGAAAAGTGACGGGATTAGCTTGTCTCTTTGAATTCTGAATTGTCTCTTAGAATTCCCATACATGCATCTTTATATTCCTGCCTTGTAGTTCGAAATATTCAGTCAAAAAATGAATGAATTGTGATTCAAGTGAGTTATACTCACAAGTTCTTAGTTGAACGACACCGGAGTTTCAAACCTCCACCGGATAATGTCAATTCCCGACTCATTATAGTCGACGGGGTGCATTACTTATCAAATCTGATAGTGTTGGTTCCTTGCTCAATATAACAAACGGGTCACACTCTTATAATTTAAATCTGATAGTGTTGGTTCCTTGCTCATTATAGCAAACGGGTCACACTCCTGTATTTTAACCTTGAAATGGACGATCGAAAATCAAGAACTCCAAGTATTGGTATAGGGTTTCACGGAAAGTACGTGGAGTTCGTATCATTTGGTATCATGATAGGAATCAGGATGATGTGAATCATAAGACAAGGCCACACTTTGGTCCAACAAGTCCACACTTTGATCCAAATGATGATATGATCACAACTGACGATGAACCAAGTTATGTTGGACCTATCACAAGGTTACGGTCCAAAAGAATGCAAGATGAAGTTCAATCTCTTTTGATCCAAATGACTCAAGATTAGCTCCAAGAAGACAAGTATTCAGCTAGACCCAATCCACCTTGTTTCAATATCTTAGTGATAGAATTTTAAGCCCAAATTGTGTTAAGTTTATTGTAATTTGGCCCTGAACTATTATATTATACTTTGGGCCATCTTTTTGTTTATTTTGCATGCATTTCGATTAGGTTATGCCCATTTTATACAGCCTACAAGAAAAGTGAAGGGATTAGCTTGTCTCTTTGAATTCTGAATTGTCTCTTAGAATTCCCATGCATGCATCTTTATATTCCAGCCTTGTAGTTCGAAATATTCCGTCAAAAAATGAATGAATTGTGATTCAAGTGAGTTATACTCACAAGTTCTTAGTTGAACGACACCGGAGTTTCAAACCTCCACCGGATAATATCATTTCCCGACTCATTATAGTCGACGGGGTGCATTACTTATCAAATCTGATAGTGTTGGTTCCTTGCTCATTATAGCAAACGGGTCACACTCGTATAATTCAAATCTGATAGTGTTGGTTCCTTGCTCATTATAGCGAACGGGTCACACTCCTCTATTTTAACCTTGAAGTGGACGATCGAAAATCAAGAACTCCAAGTATTGGTATAGGGTTTCACGGCAAGTACGTGGAGTTCGTATCATTTGGTATCATGATAGGAATCAGGATGATGTGAATCATAAGACAAGGCCACACTTTGGTCCAACAAGGCCACACTTTGATCCAAATGATGATACGATCACAAGTCAAGATGAACCAAGTTATGTTGGACCTATCACAAGGTCACGGTCTAAAAGAATGCAACAAGAAGTTCAATCTCTTTTGATCCAAATAACACAAGATTAGCTCCAAGAAGACAAGTATTCAGTTGGACCCAATCCACCTGGTTTCAATGTCTTAGTGATAGAATTTTAAGCCCAAATTGTGTCAAGTTTATTGTAATTTGGCCCTGAACTATTATATTATACTTTGGGCAATCTTTTTACTTATTTTGCATGCATTTCGATTAGGTTAAGCCCATTTTATTCAGCCTACAAGAAAAGTGACGGGATTAGCTTGTCTCTTTGAATTCTGAATTGTCTCTTAGAATTCCCATGCATGCATCTTTATATTCCAGCCTTGTAGTTCGAAATATTCAGTCAAAAAATGAATGAATTGTGATTCTAGTGAGTTATACTCACAAGTTCTTAGTTGAACGACACCGGAGTTTCAAACCTCCACCGGATAATGTCATTTCCGACTCATTATAGTCGACGGGGTGCATTACTTATCAAATCTGATAGTGTTGGTTCCTTGCTCATTATAGCAAACGGGTCACACTCGTATAATTCAAATCTGATAGTGTTGGTTCCTTGCTCATTATAGCAAACGGGTAACACTCCTCTATTTTAACCTTGAAGTGGACGATCTAAAATCAAGAACTCCAAGTATTGGTATAGGGTTTCATGGAAAGTACGTGGAGTTCGTATCATTTGGTATCATGATAGGAATCAGGATGATGTGAATCATAAGACAAGGCCACACTTTGGTCCAACAAGGCCACACTTTGATCCAAATGATGATATGATCACAACTCAAGATGAACCAAGTTATGTTGGACCTATCACAAGGTCACGGTCCAAAAGAATGCAAGAAGAAGTTCAATCTCTTTTGATCCAATTAACACAAGATTAGCTCCAAGAAGACAAGTATTCAGTTGGACCCAATCCACCTGGTTTCAATATATTAGTGATAGAATTTTAAGCCCAAATTGTGTCAAGTTTATTGTAATTTGGCCCTGAACTATTATATTATACTTTGGGCCATCTTTTTACTTAGTTTGCATGTATTTCGATTAGGTTAAGCCCATTTTATTCAGCCTACAAGAAAAGTGACGGGATTAGCTTGTCTCTTTGAATTCTGAATTGTCTATTAGAATTCCCATGCATGCATCTTTATATTCCAGCCTAGTAGTTCGAAATATTCAGTCAAAAAATGAATGAATTGTGATTCAAGTGAGTTATACTCACAAGTTCTTAGTTGAACGACACCGGAGTTTCAAACCTCCACCGGATAATGTCATTTCCCGACTCATTATAGTCGACGGGGTGCATTACTTATCAAATCTGATAGTGTTGGTTCCTTGCTCATTATAGCAAATGGGTCACACTCCTATAATTCAAATCTGATAGTGTTGGTTCCTTGCTCATTATAGCAAACGGGTCACACTCCTCTATTTTAACCTTGAAATGGACGATCGAAAATCAAGAACTCCAAGTATTGGTATAGGGTTTCATGGAAAGTACGTGGAGTTCGTATCATTTGGTATCATGATAGGAATCAGGATGATGTGAATCATAAGGCAAGGCCACACTTTGGTCCAACAAAGCCACACTTTGATCCAAATGATGATATGATAGCAAGTCAAGATGAACCAAGTTATGTTGGACCTATCACAAGGTCACGGTCCAAAAGAATGCAAGATGAAGTTCAATCTCTTTTGATCCAAATAACTCAAGATTAGCTCCAAGAAGACAAGTATTCAGCTGGACCCAATCCACCTTGTTTCAATGTCTTAGTGATAGAATTTTAAGCCCAAATTGTGTTAAGTTTATTGTAATTTGGCCCAGAACTATTATATTATACTTTGGGCCATCTTTTTATTTATTTTGCATGCATTTCGATTAGGTTATGCCCATTTTATTCAGCCTACAAGAAAAGTGACGGGATTAGCTTGTCTCTTTGAATTCTGAATTGTCTCTTAGAATTCCCATGCATGCATCTTTATATTCCAGCCTTGTAGTTCGAAATATTCAGTCAAAAAATGAATGAATTGTGATTCAAGTGAGTTATACTCACAAGTTCTTAGTTGAACGACACCGGAGTTTCAAACCACCACCGGATAATGTCATTTCCCGACTCATTATAGTCGACGGGGTGCATTACTTATCAAATCTGATAGTGTTGGTTCCTTGCTCATTATAGCAAATGGGTCACACTCCTATAATTCAAATCTGATAGTGTTGGTTCCTTGCTCATTATAGCAAACGGGTCACACTCCTCTATTTTAACCTTGAAATGGACGATCGAAAATCAAGAACTCCAAGTATTGGTATAGGGTTTCATGGAAAGTACGTGGAGTTCGTATCATTTGGTATCATGATAGGAATCAGGATGATGTGAATCATAAGGCAAGGCCACACTTTGGTCCAACAAAGCCACACTTTGATCCAAATGATGATATGATAGCAAGTCAAGATGAACCAAGTTATGTTGGACCTATCACAAGGTCACGGTCCAAAAGAATGCAAGATGAAGTTCAATCTCTTTTGATCCAAATAACTCAAGATTAGCTCCAAGAAGACAAGTATTCAGCTGGACCCAATCCACCTTGTTTCAATGTCTTAGTGATAGAATTTTAAGCCCAAATTGTGTTAAGTTTATTGTAATTTGGCCCAGAACTATTATATTATACTTTGGGCCATCTTTTTATTTATTTTGCATGCATTTCGATTAGGTTATGCCCATTTTATTCAGCCTACAAGAAAAGTGACGAGATTAGCTTGTCTCTTTGAATTCTGAATTGTCTCTTAGAATTCCCATACATGCATCTTTATATTCCTGCCTTGTAGTTCGAAATATTCAGTCAAAAAATGAATGGATTGTGATTCAAGTGAGTTATACTCACAAGTTCTTAGTTGAACGACACCGGAGTTTCAAACCTCCACCGGATAATGTCATTTCCCGACTCATTATAGTCAACGGGGTCCATTGCTTATCAAATCTGATAGTGTTGGTTCCTTGCTCAATATAGCAAACGGGTCACACTCCTATAATTCAAATCTGATAGTGTTGGTTCCTTGCTCATTATAGCAAACGTGTCACACTCCTCTATTTTAACCTTGAAGTGGACGATCGAAAATCAAGAACTCCAAGTATTGGTATAGGGTTTCACGGCAAGTACGTGGAGTTCGTATCATTTGGTATCATGATAGGAATCAAGATGATGTGAATCATAAGACAAGGCCTCACTTTGGTCCAACAAGGCCACACTTTGATCCAAATGATGATATGATCACAAGCCAAGATGAACCAAGTTATGTTGGACCTATCACAAGGTCACGGTCTAAAAGAATGCAACAAGAAGTTCAATCTCTTTTGATCCAAATAACACAAGATTAGCTCCAAGAAGACAAGTATTCAGTTGGACCCAATCCACCTGGTTTCAATGTCTTAGTGATAGAATTTTAAGCCCAAATTGTGTCAAGTTTATTGTAATTTAGCCCTGAACTATTATATTATACTTTGGGCAATCTTTTTATTTATTTTGCATGCATTTCGATTAGGTTAAGCCCATTTTATTCAGCCTACAAGAAAAGTGACGGGATTAGCTTGTCTCTTTGAATTCTGAATTGTCTCTTAGAATTCCCATGCATGCATCTTTATATTCTAGCCTTGTGGTTCGAAATATTCAGTCAAAAAATGAATGAATTGTGATTCATGTGAGTTATACTCACAAGTTCTTAGTTGAACGACACCGGAGTTTCAAACCTCCACCGGATAATGTCATTTCCCGACTCATTATAGTCGACGGGGTGCATTACTTATCAAATCTGATAGTGTTGGTTCCTTTCTCAATATAGCAAACGGGTCACACTCCTATAATTCATATCTGATAGTGTTGGTTCCTTGCTCATTATAGCAAACGGGTAACACTCCTCTATTTTAACCTGGAAGTGGACGATGGAAAATCAAGAACTCCAAGTATTGGTATAGGGTTTCACGGCAAGTACGTGGAGTTCGTATCATTTGGTATCATGATAGGAATCAGGATGATGTGAATCATAAGACAAGGCCTCACTTTGGTCCAACAAGGCCACACTTTGATCCAAATGATGATATGATCCCAACTCAAGATGAACCAAGTTATGTTGGACCTATCACAAGGTCACGGTCCAAAAGAATGCAAGAAGAAGTTCAATATCTTTTGATCCAAATAACTAAAGATTAGCTCCAAGAAGACAAGTATTCAGCTGGACCCAATCCACCTTGTTTCAATGTCTTAGTGATAGAATTTTAAGCCCAAATTGTGTTAATTTTATTGTAATTTGGCCCTGAACTATTACATTATACTTTGGGCTATCTTTTTACTTAGTTTGCATGCATTTCGATTAGGTTAAGCCCATTTTATTCAGCCTACAAGAAAAGTGACGGGATTAGCTTGTCTCTTTGAATTTTGAATTGTCTCTTAGAATTCCCATGCATGCATCTTTATATTCCAGCCTTGTAGTTCGAAATATTCAGTCAAAAAATGAATGAATTGTGATTCAAGTGAG
The DNA here is from genome assembly GCA_037501455.1 of Lantana camara. Lineage (NCBI taxonomy): Eukaryota > Viridiplantae > Streptophyta > Magnoliopsida > Lamiales > Verbenaceae > Lantana > Lantana camara. Next base: position 59,324,683 of record CM074861.1, read on the forward strand.
TTATACTCACAAGTTCTTAGTTGAACGACACCGGAGTTTCAAACCTCCATCGGATAATGTCATTTCCCGACTCATTATAGTCGACGGGGTGCATTACTTATCAAATCTGATAGTGTTGGTTCCTTGCTCATTATAGCAAACGGGTCACACTCGTATAATTCAAATCTGATAGTGTTGGTTCCTTGCTCATTATAGCAAACGGGTCACACTCCTCTATTTTAACCTTGAAGTGGACGATCGAAAATCAAGAACTCCAAGTATTGGTATAGGGTTTCACGGCAAGTACGTGGAGTTCGTATCATTTGGTATCATGATAGGAATCAGGATGATGTGAATCATAAGACAAGGCCACACTTTGGTCCAACAAGGCCACACTTTGATCCAAATGATGACATGATCACAACTCAAGATGAACCAAGTTATGTTGGACCTATCACAAGGTCACGGTCTAAAAGAATGCAAGATGAAGTTCAATCTCTTTTGATCCAAATAACTCAAGATTAGCTCCAAGAAGACAAGTATTCAGTTGGACCCAATCCACCTTGTTTCAATGTCTTAGTGATAGAATTTTAAGCCCAAATTGTTTTAAGTTTATTGTAATTTGGCCCTGAACTATTATATTATATTTTGGGCTATCTTTTTATTTATTTTGCATGCATTTCGATTAGGTTAAGCCCATTTTATTCAGCCTACAAGAAAAGTGACGGGATTAGCTTGTCTCTTTGAATTCTGAATTCTCTCTTAGAATTCACATGCATGCATCTTTATATTCCAGCCTTGTAGTTCGAAATATTCAGTCAAAAAATGAATGAATTGTGATTCAAGTGAGTTATACTCACAAGTTCTTAGTTGAACGACACCGGATTTTCAAACCTCCACAGGATAATGTCATTTCTGACTCATTATAGTCGACGGGGTGCATTACTTATCAAATCTGATATTGTTGGTTCCTTGCTCATTATAGCAAACGGGTCACACTCCTATAATTCAAATCTGATAGTGTTGGTTCCTTGCTCATTATAGCAAACGGGTCACACTCCTCTATTTTAACCTTGAAGTGGACGATCGAAAATCAAGAACTCCAAGTATTGGTATAGGGTTTCACGGCAAGTACGTGGAGTTCGTATCATTTGGTATCATGATAGGAATCAGGATGATGTGAATCATAAGACAAGGCCACACTTTGGTCCAACAAGGCCACACTTTGATCCAAATGATGATATGATCACAACTCAAGATGAACCAAGTTATGTTGGACCTATCACAAGGTCACGGTCCAAAAGAATGCAAGAAGAAGTTCAATCTCTTTTGATCCAAATAACACAAGATTAGCTCCCAGAAGACAAGTATTCAGTTGGACCCAATCCACCTGGTTTCAATATCTTAGTGATAGAATTTTAAGCCCAAATTGTGTCAAGTTTATTGTAATTTGGCCCTGAACTATTATATTATACTTTGGGCCATCTTTTTACTTAGTTTGCATGTATTTCGATTAGGTTAAGCCCATTTTATTCAGCCTACAAGAAAAGTGACGGGATTAGCTTGTCTCTTTGAATTCTGAATTGTCTATTAGAATTCCCATGCATGCATCTTTATATTCCAGCCTAGTAGTTCGAAATATTCAGTCAAAAAATGAATGAATTGTGATTCAAGTGAGTTATACTCACAAGTTCTTAGTTGAACGACACCGGAGTTTCAAACCTCCACCGGATAATGTCATTTCCGACTCATTATAGCCGACGGGGTGCATTACTTATCAAATCTGATAGTGTTGGTTCCTTGCTCATTATAGCAAACGGGTCACACTCCTATAATTCAAATCTGATAGTGTTGGTTCCTTGCTCATTATAGCAAACGGGTAACACTCCTCTATTTTAACCTTGAAGTGGACGATCGAAAATCAAGAACTCCAAGTATTGGTATAGGGTTTCACGACAAGTACGTGGAGTTCGTATCATTTGGTATCATGATAGGAATCAGGATGATGTGAATCTTTAGACAAGGCCACACTTTGGTCCAACAAGGCCACACTTTGATCCAAATGATGATATGATCACAACTCAAGATGAACCAAGTTATGTTGGACCTATCACAAGGTCACGGTCCAAAAGAATGCAAGAAGAAGTTCAATCTCTTTTGATCCAAATAACACAAGATTAGCTCCAAGAAGACAAGTATTCAGTTAGACCCAATCCACCTTGTTTCAATGTCTTAGTGATAGAATTTTAAGCCCAAATTGTGTCAAGTTTATTGTAATTTGGCCCTGAACTATTATATTATACTTTGGGCCATCTTTTTATTTATTTCGCATGCATTTCGATTAGGTTAAGCCCATTTTATTCAGCCTACAAGAAAAGTGACGGGATTAGCTTGTCTTTTTGAATTCTGAATTGTCTCTTAGAATTCCCATACATGCATCTTTATATTCCTGCCTTGTAGTTCGAAATATTCAGTCAAAAAATGAATGAATTGTGATTCAAGTGAGTTATACTCACAAGTTCTTAGTTGAACGACACCGGAGTTTCAAACCTCCACCGGATAATGTCATTTCCCGACTCATTATAGTCGACGGGGTGCACTACTTATCAAATCTGATAGTGTTGGTTCCTTGCTCAATATAGCAAACGGGTCACACTCCTATAATTCAAATCTGATAGTGTTGGTTCCTTGCTCATTATAGCAAACGGGTCACACTCCTGTATTTTAACCTTGAAATGGACGATCGAAAATCAAGAACTCCAAGTATTGGTATAGGGTTTCACGGAAAGTACGTGGAGTTCGTATCATTTGGTATCATGATAGGAATCAGGATGATGTGAATCATAAGATAAGGCCACACTTTGGTCCAACAAGGCCACACTTTGATCCAAATGATGATATGATCACAACTCAAGATGAACCAAGTTATGTTGGACCTATCACAAGGTCACGGTCCAAAAGAATGCAAGATGAAGTTCAATCTCTTTTGATCCAAATAACTCGAGATTAGCTCCAAGAAGACAAGTATTCAGCTGGACCCAATCCACCTTGTTTCAATGTCTTAGTGATAGAATTTTAAGCCCAAATTGTGTTAAGTTTATTGTAATTCGGCCCTGAACTATTATATTATACTTTGGGCCATCTTTTTATTTATTTTGCATGCATTTCGATTAGGTTATGCCCATTTTATTCAGCCTACAAGAAAAGTGACGGGATTAGCTTGTCTCTTTGAATTCTGAATTGTCTCTTAGAATTCCCATGCATGCATCTTTATATTCCAGCTTTGTAGTTCGAAATATTCCGTCAAAAAATGAATGAATTGTGATTCAAGTGAGTTATACTCACAAGTTCTTAGTTGAACGACACCGGAGTTTCAAACCTCCACCGGATAATGTCATTTCCCGACTCATTATAGTCGACGGCGTGCATTACTTATCAAATCTGATAGTGTTGGTTCCTTGCTCATTATAGCAAACGGGTCACACTCGTATAATTCAAATCTGATAGTGTTGGTTCCTTGATCATTATAGCAAACGGGTCACACTCCTCTATTTTAACCTTGAAGTGGACGATCGAAAATCAAGAACTCCAAGTATTGGTATAGGGTTTCACGGCAAGTACGTGGAGTTCGTATCATTTGGTATCATGATAGGAATCAGGATGATGTGAATCATAAGACAAGGCCACACTTTGGTCCAACAAGGCCACACTTTGATCCAAATGATGATATGATCACAAGTCAAGATGAACCAAGTTATGTTGGACCTATCACAAGGTCACGGTCTAAAAGAATGCAACAAGAAGTTCAATCTCTTTTGATCCAAATAACACAAGATTAGCTCCAAGAAGACAAGTATTCAGTTGGACCCAATCCACCTGGTTTCAATGTCTTAGTGATAGAATTTTAAGCCCAAATTGTGTCAAGTTTATTGTAATTTGGCCCTGAACTATTATATTATACTTTGGGCAATCTTTTTATTTATTTTGCATGCATTTCGATTAGGTTAAGCCCAATTTATTCAGCCTACCAGAAAAGTGACGGGATTAGCTTGTCTTTTTGAATTCTGAATTGTCTCTTAGAATTCCCATACATGCATCTTTATATTCCTGCCTTGTAGTTCGAAATATTCAGTCAAAAAATGAATGAATTGTGATTCAAGTGAGTTATACTCACAAGTTCTTAGTTGAACGACACCGGAGTTTCAAACCTCCACCGGATAATGTCATTTCCCGACTCATTATAGTCGACGGGGTGCATTACTTATCAAATCTGATAGTGTTGGTTCCTTGCTCAATATAGCAAACGGGTCACACTCCTATAATTCAAATCTGATAGTGTTGGTTCCTTGCTCATTATAGCAAACGGGTCACACTCCTGTATTTTAACCTTGAAATGGACGATCGAAAATCAAGAACTCCAAGTATTGGTATAGGGTTTCACGGAAAGTACGTGGAGTTCGTATCATTTGGTATCATGATAGGAATCTGGATGATGTGAATCATAAGGCAAGGCCACACTTTGGTCCAACAAAGCCACACTTTGATCCAAATGATGATATGATCACAAGTCAAGATGAACCAAGTTATGTTGGACCTATCACAAGGTCACGGTCCAAAAGAATGCAAGATGAAGTTCAATCTCTTTTGATCCAAATAACTCAAGATTAGCTCCAAGAAGACAAGTATTCAGCTGGACCCAATCCACCTTGTTTCAATGTCTTAGTGATAGAATTTTAAGCCCAAATTGTGTTAAGTTTATTGTAATTTGGCCCTGAACTATTATATTATACTTTGGGCCATCTTTTTATTTATTTTGCATGTATTTCGATTAGGTTATGCCCATTTTATTCAGCCTACAAGAAAAGTGACGGGATTAGCTTGTCTCATTGAATTCTGAACTGTCTCTTAGAATTCCCATACATGCATCTTTATATTCCAGCTTTGTAGTTCGAAATATTCCGTCAAAAAATGAATGAATTGTGATTCAAGTGAGTTATACTCATAAGTTCTTAGTTGAACGACACCGGAGTTTCAAACCTCCACCGGATAATGTCATTTCCCGACTCATTATAGTCGACGGCGTGCATTACTTATCAAATCTGATAGTGTTGGTTCCTTGCTCATTATAGCAAACGGGTCACACTCGTATAATTCAAATCTGATAGTGTTGGTTCCTTGCTCATTATAGCAAACGGGGTCACACTCCTCTATTTTAACCTTGAAGTGGACGATCGAAAATCAAGAACTCCAAGTATTGGTATAGGGTTTCACGGCAAGTACGTGGAGTTCGTATCATTTGGTATCATGATAGGAATCAGGATGATGTGAATCATAAGACAAGGCCACACTTTGGTCCAACAAGGCCACACTTTGATCCAAATGATGATACGATCACAAGTCAAGATGAACCAAGTTATGTTGGACCTATCACAAGGTCACGGTCTAAAAGAATGCAACAAGAAGTTCAATCTCTTTTGTTCCAAATAACACAAGATTAGCTCCAAGAAGACAAGTATTCAGTTGGACACAATCCACCTGGTTTCAATGTCTTAGTGATAGAATTTTAAGCCCAAATTGTGTCAAGTTTATTGTAATTTGGCCCTGAACTATTATATTATACTTTGGGCAATCTTTTTATTTATTTTGCATGCATTTCGATTAGGTTAAGCCCAATTTGTTCAGCCTACAAGAAAAGTGACGGGATTAGCTTGTCTCTTTGAATTTTGAATTGTCTCTTAGAATTCCCATGCATGCATCTTTATATTCCAGCCTTGTAGTTCGAAATATTCAGTCAAAAAATGAATGAATTGTGATTCAAGTGAGTTATACTCACAAGTTCTTAGTTGAACGACACCGGAGTTTCAAACCTCCACCGGATAATGTCATTTCCGACTCATTATAGTCGACGGGGTGCATTACTTATCAAATCTGATAGTGTTGGTTCCTTGCTCATTATAGCAAACGGGTCACACTCCTATAATTCAAATCTGATAGTGTTGGTTCCTTGCTCATTATAGCAAACGGGTAACACTCCTCTATTTTAACCTTGAAGTGGACGATCTAAAATCAAGAACTCCAAGTATTGGTATAGGGTTTCACGGCAAGTACGTGGAGTTCGTATCATTCGGTATCATGATAGGAATCAGGATGATGTGAATCATTAGACAAGGCCACACTTTGGTCCAACAAGGCCACACTTTGATCCAAATGATGATATGATCACAACTCAAGATGAACCAAGTTTTGTTGGACCTATCACAAGGTCACGGTCCAAAAGAATGCAAGAAGAAGTTCAATCTCTTTTGATCCAAATAACACAAGATTAGCTCCAAGAAGACAAGTATTCAGTTGGACCCAATCCACCTTGTTTCAATGTCTTAGTGATAGAATTTTAAGCCCAAATTGTGTCAAGTTTATTGTTATTTGGCCCTGAACTATTATATTATACTTTGGGCCATCTTTTTATTTATTTTGCATGCATTTCGATTAGGTTAAGCCCATTTTATTCAGCCTAGAAGAAAAGTGACGGGATTAGCTTGTCTCTTTGAATTCTGAATTGTCTCTTAGAATTCCCATGCATGCATCTTTATATTCTAGCCTTGTGGTTCGAAATATTCAGTCAAAAAATGAATGAATTGTGATTCAAGTGAGTTATACTCACAAGTTCTTAGTTGAACGACACCGGAGTTTCAAACCTCCACCGGATAATGTCATTTCCCGACTCATTATAGTCGACGGGGTGCATTACTTATCAAATCTGATAGTGTTGGTTCCTTGCTCAATATAGCAAACGGGTCACACTCCTATAATTCAAATCTGATAGTGTTGGTTCCTTGCTCATTATAGCAAACGGGTCACACTCCTCTATTTTAACCTTGAAGTGGACGATCGAAAATCAAGAACTCCAAGTATTGGTATAGGGTTTCACGGCAAGTACGTGGAGTTCGTATCATTTGGTATCATGATAGGAATCAGGATGATGTGAATCATAAGACAAGGCCTCACTTTGGTCCAACAAGGCCACACTTTGATCCAAATGATGATATGATCACAACTCAAGATGAACCAAGTTATGTTGGACCTATCACAAGGTCACGGTCCAAAAGAATGCAAGAAGAAGTTCAATCTCTTTTGATCCAAATAACTCAAGATTAGCTCCAAGAAGACAAGTATTCAGTTGGACCCAATCCACCTTGTTTCAATGTCCTAGTGACAGAATTTTAAGCCCAAATTGTGTCAAGTTTATTGTAATTTGGCCCTGAACTATTATATTATACTCTGGGCCATCTTTTTATTTATTTTGCATGCATTTCGATTAGGTTAAGCCCATTTTATTCAGCCTACAAGAAAAGTGACGAGATTAGCTTGTCTCTTTGAATTCTGAATTGTCTCTTAGAATTCCCATACATGCATCTTTATATTCCTCCCTTGTAGTTCGAAATATTCAGTCAAAAAATGAATGAATTGTGATTCAAGTGAGTTATACTCACAAGTTCTTAGTTGAACGACACCGGAGTTTCAAACCTCCACCGGATAATGTCATTTCCCGACTCATTATAGTCGACGGGGTGCATTACTTATCAAATCTGATAGTGTTGGTTCCTTGCTCAATATAGCAAACGGGTCACACTCCTATAATTCAAATCTGATAGTGTTGGTTCCTTGCTCATTATAGCAAACGGGTCACACTCCTGTATTTTAACCTTGAAATGGACGATCGAAAATCAAGAACTCCAAGTATTGGTATAGGGTTTCACGGAAAGTACGTGGAGTTCGTATCATTTGGTATCATGATAGGAATCTGGATGATGTGAATCATAAGAAAAGGCCACACTTTGGTCCAACAAGGCCACACTTTGATCCAAATGATGATATGATCACAACTCAAGATGAACCAAGTTATGTTGGACCTATCACAAGGTCACGGTCCAAAAGAATGCAAGAAGAAGTTCAATCTCTTTTGATCCAAATAACACAAGATTAGCTCCAAGAAGACAAGTATTCAGTTGGACCCAATCCACCTGGTTTCAATGTCTTAGTGATAGAATTTTAAGCCCAAATTGTGTCAAGTTTATTGTAATTTGGCCCTGAACTATTATATTATACTTTGGGCCATCTTTTTATTTATTTTGCATGCATTTCCATTAGGTTATGCCCATTTTATTCAGCCTACAAGAAAAGTGACGGGATTAGCTTGTCTCTTTGAATTCTGAATTGTCTCTTAGAATTCCCATGCATGCATCTTTATATTCCAGCCTTGTAGTTCGAAATATTCCGTCAAAAAATGAATGAATTGTGATTCAAGTGAGTTATACTCACAAGTTCTTAGTTGAACGACACCGGAGTTTCAAACCTCCATCGGATAATGTCATTTCCCGACTCATTATAGTCGACGGGGTGCATTACTTATCAAATCTGATAGTGTTGGTTCCTTGCTCATTATAGCAAACGGGTCACACTCGTATAATTCAAATCTGATAGTGTTGGTTCCTTGCTCATTATAGCAAACGGGTCACACTCCTCTATTTTAACCTTGAAGTGGACGATCGAAAATCAAGAACTCCAAGTATTGGTATAGGGTTTCACGGCAAGTACGTGGAGTTCGTATCATTTGGTATCATGATAGGAATCAGGATGATGTGAATCATAAGACAAGGCCACACTTTGGTCCAACAAGGCCACACTTTGATCCAAATGATGATATGATTACAAGCCAAGATGAACCAAGTTATGTTGGACCTATCACAAGGTCACGGTCTAAAAGAATGCAACAAGAAGTTCAATCTCTTTTGATCCAAATAACACAAGATTAGCTCCAAGAAGACAAGTATTCAGTTGGACACAATCCACCTGGTTTCAATGTCTTAGTGATAGAATTTTAAGCCCAAATTGTGTCAAGTTTATTGTAATTTGGCCCTGAACTATTATATTATACTTTGGGCAATCTTTTTATTTATTTTGCATGCATTTCGATTAGGTTAAGCCCAATTTGTTCAGCCTACAAGAAAAGTGACGGGATTAGCTTGTCTCTTTGAATTTTGAATTGTCTCTTAGAATTCCCATGCATGCATCTTTATATTCCAGCCTTGTAGTTCGAAATATTCCGTCAAAAAATGAATGAATTGTGATTCAAGTGAGTTATACTCACAAGTTCTTAGTTGAACGACACCGGAGTTTCAAACCTCCATCGGATAATGTCATTTCCCGACTCATTATAGTCGACGGGGTGCATTACTTATCAAATCTGATAGTGTTGGTTCCTTGCTCATTATAGCAAACGGGTCACACTCGTATAATTCAAATCTGATAGTGTTGGTTCCTTGCTCATTATAGCAAACGGGTCACACTCCTCTATTTTAACCTTGAAGTGGACGATCGAAAATCAAGAACTCCAAGTATTGGTATAGGGTTTCACGGCAAGTACGTGGAGTTCGTATCATTTGGTATCATGATAGGAATCAGGATGATGTGAATCATAAGACAAGGCCACACTTTGGTCCAACAAGGCCACACTTTGATCCAAATGATGATATGATCACAAGCCAAGATGAACCAAGTTATGTTGGACCTATCACAAGGTCACGGTCCAAAAGAATGCAAGAAGAAGTTCAATATCTTTTGACCCAAATAACTAAAGATTAGCTCCAAGAAGACAAGTATTCAGCTGGACCCAATCCACCTTGTTTCAATGTCTTAGTGATCGAATTTTAAGCCCAAATTGTGTTAATTTTATTGTAATTTGGCCCTGAACTATTACATTATACTTTGGGCTATCTTTTTACTTAGTTTGCATGTATTTCGATTAGGTTAAGCCCATTTTATTCAGCCTACAAGAAAAGTGACGGGATTAGCTTGTCTCTTTGAATTTTGAATTGTCTCTTAGAATTCCCATGCATGCATCTTTATATTCCAGCCTTGTAGTTCGAAATATTCAGTCAAAAAATGAATGAATTGTGATTCAAGTGAGTTATACTCACAAGTTCTTAGTTGAACGACACCGGAGTTTCAAACCTCCACCGGATAATGTCATTTCCCGACTCATTATAGTCGACGGGGTGCATTACTTATCAAATCTGATAGTGTTGGTTCCTTGCTCAATATAGCAAACGGGTCACACTCCTATAATTCAAATCTGATAGTATTGGTTCCTTGCTCATTATAGCAAACGTGTCACACTCCTCTATTTTAACCTTGAAGTGGACGATCGAAAATCAAGAACTCCAAGTATTGGTATAGGGTTTCACGGCAAGTACGTGGAGTTCGTATAATTTGGTATCATGATAGGAATCAAGATGATGTGAATCATAAGACAAGGCCTCACTTTGGTCCAACAAGGCCACACTTTGATCCAAATGATGATATGATCACAAGCCAAGATGAACCAAGTTATGTTGGACCTATCACAAGGTCACGGTCTAAAAGAATGCAACAAGAAGTTCAATCTCTTTTGATCCAAATAACACAAGATTAGCTCCAAGAAGACAAGTATTCAGTTGGACCCAATCCACCTGGTTTCAATGTCTTAGTGATAGAATTTTAAGCCCAAATTGTGTCAAGTTTATTGTAATTTAGCCCTGAACTATTATATTATACTTTGGGCAATCTTTTTATTTATTTTGCATGCATTTCGATTAGGTTAAGCCCATTTTATTCAGCCTACAAGAAAAGTGACGGGATTAGCTTGTCTCTTTGAATTCTGAATTGTCTCTTAGAATTCCCATGCATGCATCTTTATATTCTAGCCTTGTGGTTCGAAATATTCAGTCAAAAAATGAATGAATTGTGATTCATGTGAGTTATACTCACAAGTTCTTAGTTGAACGACACCGGAGTTTCAAACCTCCACCGGATAATGTCATTTCCCGACTCATTATAGTCGACGGGGTGCATTACTTATCAAATCTGATAGTGTTGGTTCCTTGCTCAATATAGCAAACGGGTCACACTCCTATAATTCAAATCTGATAGTGTTGGTTCCTTGCTCATTATAGCAAACGTGTCACACTCCTCTATTTTAACCTTGAAGTGGACGATCGAAAATCAAGAACTCCAAGTATTGGTATAGGGTTTCACGGCAAGTACGTGGAGTTCGTATCATTTGGTATCATGATAGGAATGAGGATGATGTGAATCATAAGACAAGGCCTCACTTTGGTCCAACAAGGCCACACTTTGATCCAAATGATGATATGATCACAACTCAAGATGAACCAAGTTATGTTGGACCTATCACAAGGTCACGGTCCAAAAGAATGCAAGAAGAAGTTCAATCTCTTTTGATCCAAATAACTCAAGATTAGCTCCAAGAAGACAAGTATTCAGTTGGACCCAATCCACCTTGTTTCAATGTCTTAGTGATAGAATTTTAAGCCCAAATTGTGTCAATTTTATTGTAATTTGGCCCTGAACTATTATATTATACTTTGGGCCATCTTTTTATTTATTTTGCATGCATTTCGATTAGGTTAAGCCCATTTTATTCAGCCTACAAGAAAAGTGACGAGATTAGCTTGTCTCTTTGAATTCTGAATTGTCTCTTAGAATTCCCATACATGCATCTTTATATTCCTGCCTTGTAGTTCGAAATATTCAGTCAAAAAATGAATGGATTGTGATTCAAGTGAGTTATACTCACAAGTTCTTAGTTGAACGACACCGGAGTTTCAAACCTCCACCGGATAATGTCATTTCCCGACTCATTATAGTCGACGGGGTACATTACTTATCAAATCTGATAGTGTTGGTTCCTTGCTCAATATAGCAAACGGGTCACACTCCGATAATTCAAATCTGATAGTGTTGGTTCCTTGCTCATTATAGCAAACGGGTCACACTCCTGTATTTTAACCTTGAAATGGACGATCGAAAATCAAGAACTCCAAGTATTGGTATAGGGTTTCACGGAAAGTACGTGGAGTTCGTATCATTTGGTATCATGATAGGAATCAGGATGATGTGAATCATAAGACAAGGCCACACTTTGGTCCAACAAGGCCACACTTTGATCCAAATGATGATATGATCACAAGTCAAGATGAACCAATTTATGTTGGACCTATCACAAGGTCACGGTCCAAAAGAATGCAAGATGAAGTTCAATCTCTTTTGATCCAAATAACTCAAGATTAGCTCCAAGAAGACAAGTATTCAGTTGGACCCAATCCACCTTGTTTCAATGTCTTAGTGATAGAATTTTAAGTCCAAATTGTGTCAAGTTTATTGTAATTTGGCCCTGAACTATTATATTATACTTTGGGCCATCTTTTTATTTACTTTGCATGCATTTCGATTAGGTTAAGCCCATTTTATTCAGCCTACAAGAAAAGTGACGAGATTAGCTTGTCTCTTTGAATTCTGAATTGTCTCTTAGAATTCCCATACATGCATCTTTATATTCCTGCCTTGTAGTTCGAAATATTCTGTCAAAAAATGAATGGATTGTGATTCAAGTGAGTTATACTCACAAGTTCTTAGTTGAACGACACCGGAGTTTCAAACCTCCACCGGATAATGTCATTTCCCGACTCATTATAGTCGACGGGGTACATTACTTATCAAATCTGATAGTGTTGGTTCCTTGCTCAATATAGCAAACGGGTCACACTCCTATAATTCAAATCTGATAGTGTTGGTTCCTTGCTCATTATAGCAAACGGGTCACACTCCTGTATTTTAACCTTGAAATGGACGATCGAAAATCAAGAACTCCAAGTATTGGTATAGGGTTTCACGGAAAGTACGTGGAGTTCGTATCATTTGGTATCATGATAGGAATCAGGATGATGTGAATCATAAGACAAGGCCACACTTTGGTCCAACAAGGCCACACTTTGATCCAAATGATGATATGATCACAAGTCAAGATGAACCAATTTATGTTGGACCTATCACAAGGTCACGGTCCAAAAGAATGCAAGATGAAGTTCAATCTCTTTTGATCCAAATAACTCAAGATTAGCTCCAAGAAGACAAGTATTCAGTTGGACCCAATCCACCTTGTTTCAATGTCTTAGTGATAGAATTTTAAGTCCAAATTGTGTCAAGTTTATTGTAATTTGGCCCTGAACTATTATATTATACTTAGGGCCATCTTTTTATTTACTTTGCATGCATTTCGATTAGGTTAAGCCCATTTTATTCAGCCTACAAGAAAAGTGAAGAGATTAGCTTGTCTCTTTGAATTCTGAATTGTCTCTTAGAATTCCCATACATGCATCTTTATATTCCTGCCTTGTAGTTCGAAATATTCTGTCAAAAAATGAATGGATTGTGATTCAAGTGAGTTATACTCACAAGTTCTTAGTTGAACGACACCGGAGTTTCAAACCTCCACCGGATAATGTCATTTCCCGACTCATTATAGTCGACGGGGTACATTACTTATCAAATCTGATAGTGTTGGTTCCTTGCTCAATATAGCAAACGGGTCACACTCCTATAATTCAAATCTGATAGTGTTGGTTCCTTGTGCATTATAGCAAACGGGTCACACTCCTGTATTTTAACCTTGAAATGGACGATCGAAAATCAAGAACTCCAAGTATTGGTATAGCGTTTCACGGAAAGTACGTGGAGTTCGTATCATTTGGTATCATGATAGGAATCAGGATGATGTGAATCATAAGACAAGGCCACACTTTGGTCCAACAAGGCCACACTTTGATCCAAATGATGATATGATCACAACTCAAGATGAACCAAGTTATGTTGGACCTATCACAAGGTCACGGTCCAAAAGAATGCAAGATGAAGTTCAATCTCTTTTGATCCAAATAACTCAAGATTAGCTCCAAGAAGACAAGTATTCAGTTGGACCCAATCCACCTTGTTTCAATGTCTTAGTGATAGAATTTTAAGCCCAAATTGTGTCAAGTTTATTGTAATTTGGCCCTGAACTATTATATTATACTTTGGGCCATCTTTTTATTTATTTTGCATGCATTTCGATTAGGTTAAGCCCATTTTATTCAGCCTACAAGAAAAGTGACGAGATTAGCTTGTCTCTTTGAATTCTGAATTGTCTCTTAGAATTCCCATACATGCATCTTTATATTCTTGCCTTGTAGTTCGAAATATTCAGTCAAAAAATGAATGAATTGTGATTCAAGTGAGTTATACTCACAAGTTCTTAGTTGAACGACACCGGAGTTTCAAACCTCCACCGGATAATGTCATTACCCGACTCATTATAGTCGACGGGGTGCATTACTTATCAAATCTGATAGTGTTGGTTCCTTGCTCAATATAGCAAACGGGTCACACTCCTATAATTCAAATCTGATAGTGTTGGTTCCTTGTGCATTATAGCAAACGGGTCACACTCCTGTATTTTAACCTTGAAATGGACGATCGAAAATCAAGAACTCCAAGTATTGGTATAGGGTTTCACGGAAAGTACGTGGAGTTCGTATCATTTGGTATCATGATAGGAATCAGGATGATGTGAATCATAAGACAAGGCCACACTTTGGTCCAACAAGGCCACACTTTGATCCAAATGATGATATGATCACAATTCAAGATGAACCAAGTTATGTTGGACCTATCACAAGGTCACGGTCCAAAAGAATGCAAGATGAAGTTCAATCTCTTTTGATCCAAATAACTCAAGATTAGCTCCAAGAAGACAAGTATTCAGTTGGACCCAATCCACCTTGTTTCAATGTCTTAGTGATAGAATTTTAAGCCCAAATTGTGTCAAGTTTATTGTAATTTGGCCCTGAACTATTATATTATACTTTGGGCCATCTTTTTATTTATTTTGCATGCATTTCGATTAGGTTAAGCCCATTTTATTCAGCCTACAAGAAAAGTGACGAGATTAGCTTGTCTCTTTGAATTCTGAATTGTCTCTTAGAATTCCCATACATGCATCTTTATATTCTTGCCTTGTAGTTCGAAATATTCAGTCAAAAAATGAATGAATTGTGATTCAAGTGAGTTATACTCACAAGTTCTTAGTTGAACGACACCGGAGTTTCAAACCTCCACCGGATAATGTCTTTACCCGACTCATTATAGTCGACGGGGTGCATTACTTATCAAATCTGATAGTGTTGGTTCCTTGCTCAATATAGCAAACGGGTCACACTCCTATAATTCAAATCTGATAGTGTTGGTTCCTTGCTCATTATAGCAAACGGGTCACACTCCTGTATTTTAACCTTGAAATGGACGATCGAAAATCAAGAACTCCAAGTATTGGTATAGCGTTTCACGGAAAGTACGTGGAGTTCGTATCATTTGGTATCATGATAGGAATCAGGATGATGTGAATCATAAGACAAGGCCACACTTTGGTCCAACAAGGCCACACTTTGATCCAAATGATGATATGATCACAACTCAAGATGAACCAAGTTATGTTGGACCTATCACAAGGTCACGGTCCAAAAGAATGCAAGATGAAGTTCAATCTCTTTTGATCCAAATAACTCAAGATTAGCTCCAAGAAGACAAGTATTCAGTTGGACCCAATCCACCTTGTTTCAATGTCTTAGTGATAGAATTTTAAGCCCAAATTGTGTCAAGTTTATTGTAATTTGGCCCTGAACTATTATATTATACTTTGGGCCATCTTTTTATTTATTTTGCATGCATTTCGATTAGGTTAAGCCCATTTTATTCAGCCTACAAGAAAAGTGACGAGATTAGCTTGTCTCTTTGAATTCTGAATTGTCTCTTAGAATTCCCATACATGCATCTTTATATTCTTGCCTTGTAGTTCGAAATATTCAGTCAAAAAATGAATGAATTGTGATTCAAGTGAGTTATACTCACAAGTTCTTAGTTGAACGACACCGGAGTTTCAAACCTCCACCGGATAATGTCATTACCCGACTCATTATAGTCGACGGGGTGCATTACTTATCAAATCTGATAGTGTTGGTTCCTTGCTCAATATAGCAAACGGGTCACACTCCTATAATTCAAATCTGATAGTGTTGGTTCCTTGTGCATTATAGCAAACGGGTCACACTCCTGTATTTTAACCTTGAAATGGACGATCGAAAATCAAGAACTCCAAGTATTGGTATAGGGTTTCACGGAAAGTACGTGGAGTTCGTATCATTTGGTATCATGATAGGAATCAGGATGATGTGAATCATAAGACAAGGCCACACTTTGGTCCAACAAGGCCACACTTTGATCCAAATGATGATATGATCACAATTCAAGATGAACCAAGTTATGTTGGACCTATCACAAGGTCACGGTCCAAAAGAATGCAAGATGAAGTTCAATCTCTTTTGATCCAAATAACTCAAGATTAGCTCCAAGAAGACAAGTATTCAGTTGGACCCAATCCACCTTGTTTCAATGTCTTAGTGATAGAATTTTAAGCCCAAATTGTGTCAAGTTTATTGTAATTTGGCCCTGAACTATTATATTATACTTTGGGCCATCTTTTTATTTATTTTGCATGCATTTCGATTAGGTTAAGCCCATTTTATTCAGCCTACAAGAAAAGTGACGAGATTAGCTTGTCTCTTTGAATTCTGAATTGTCTCTTAGAATTCCCATACATGCATCTTTATATTCTTGCCTTGTAGTTCGAAATATTCAGTCAAAAAATGAATGAATTGTGATTCAAGTGAGTTATACTCACAAGTTCTTAGTTGAACGACACCGGAGTTTCAAACCTCCACCGGATAATGTCATTACCCGACTCATTATAGTCGACGGGGTGCATTACTTATCAAATCTGATAGTGTTGGTTCCTTGCTCAATATAGCAAACGGGTCACACTCCTATAATTCAAATCTGATAGTGTTGGTTCCTTGCTCATTATAGCAAACGGGTCACACTCCTGTATTTTAACCTTGAAATGGACGATCGAAAATCAAGAACTCCAAGTATTGGTATAGCGTTTCACGGAAAGTACGTGGAGTTCGTATCATTTGGTATCATGATAGGAATCAGGATGATGTGAATCATAAGACAAGGCCACACTTTGGTCCAACAAGGCCACACTTTGATCCAAATGATGATATGATCACAACTCAAGATGAACCAAGTTATGTTGGACCTATCACAAGGTCACGGTCCAAAAGAATGCAAGATGAAGTTCAATCTCTTTTGATCCAAATAACTCAAGATTAGCTCCAAGAAGACAAGTATTCAGTTGGACCCAATCCACCTTGTTTCAATGTCTTAGTGATAGAATTTTAAGCCCAAATTGTGTCAAGTTTATTGTAATTTGGCCCTGAACTATTATATTATACTTTGGGCCATCTTTTTATTTATTTTGCATGCATTTCGATTAGGTTAAGCCCATTTTATTCAGCCTACAAGAAAAGTGACGAGATTAGCTTGTCTCTTTGAATTCTGAATTGTCTCTTAGAATTCCCATACATGCATCTTTATATTCTTGCCTTGTAGTTCGAAATATTCAGTCAAAAAATGAATGAATTGTGATTCAAGTGAGTTATACTCACAAGTTCTTAGTTGAACGACACCGGAGTTTCAAACCTCCACCGGATAATGTCATTACCCGACTCATTATAGTCGACGGGGTGCATTACTTATCAAATCTGATAGTGTTGGTTCCTTGCTCAATATAGCAAACGGGTCACACTCCTATAATTCAAATCTGATAGTGTTGGTTCCTTGTGCATTATAGCAAACGGGTCACACTCCTGTATTTTAACCTTGAAATGGACGATCGAAAATCAAGAACTCCAAGTATTGGTATAGGGTTTCACGGAAAGTACGTGGAGTTCGTATCATTTGGTATCATGATAGGAATCAGGATGATGTGAATCATAAGACAAGGCCACACTTTGGTCCAACAAGGCCACACTTTGATCCAAATGATGATATGATCACAATTCAAGATGAACCAAGTTATGTTGGACCTATCACAAGGTCACGGTCCAAAAGAATGCAAGATGAAGTTCAATCTCTTTTGATCCAAATAACTCAAGATTAGCTCCAAGAAGACAAGTATTCAGTTGGACCCAATCCACCTTGTTTCAATGTCTTAGTGATAGAATTTTAAGCCCAAATTGTGTCAAGTTTATTGTAATTTGGCCCTGAACTATTATATTATACTTTGGGCCATCTTTTTATTTATTTTGCATGCATTTCGATTAGGTTAAGCCCATTTTATTCAGCCTACAAGAAAAGTGACGAGATTAGCTTGTCTCTTTGAATTCTGAATTGTCTCTTAGAATTCCCATACATGCATCTTTATATTCTTGCCTTGTAGTTCGAAATATTCAGTCAAAAAATGAATGAATTGTGATTCAAGTGAGTTATACTCACAAGTTCTTAGTTGAACGACACCGGAGTTTCAAACCTCCACCGGATAATGTCATTACCCGACTCATTATAGTCGACGGGGTGCATTACTTATCAAATCTGATAGTGTTGGTTCCTTGCTCAATATAGCAAACGGGTCACACTCCTATAATTCAAATCTGATAGTGTTGGTTCCTTGTGCATTATAGCAAACGGGTCACACTCCTGTATTTTAACCTTGAAATGGACGATCGAAAATCAAGAACTCCAAGTATTGGTATAGGGTTTCACGGAAAGTACGTGGAGTTCGTATCATTTGGTATCATGATAGGAATCAGGATGATGTGAATCATAAGACAAGGCCACACTTTGGTCCAACAAGGCCACACTTTGATCCAAATGATGATATGATCACAATTCAAGATGAACCAAGTTATGTTGGACCTATCACAAGGTCACGGTCCAAAAGAATGCAAGATGAAGTTCAATCTCTTTTGATCCAAATAACTCAAGATTAGCTCCAAGAAGACAAGTATTCAGTTGGACCCAATCCACCTTGTTTCAATGTCTTAGTGATAGAATTTTAAGCCCAAATTGTGTCAAGTTTATTGTAATTTGGCCCTGAACTATTATATTATACTTTGGGCCATCTTTTTATTTATTTTGCATGCATTTCGATTAGGTTAAGCCCATTTTATTCAGCCTACAAGAAAAGTGACGAGATTAGCTTGTCTCTTTGAATTCTGAATTGTCTCTTAGAATTCCCATACATGCATCTTTATATTCTTGCCTTGTAGTTCGAAATATTCAGTCAAAAAATGAATGAATTGTGATTCAAGTGAGTTATACTCACAAGTTCTTAGTTGAACGACACCGGAGTTTCAAACCTCCACCGGATAATGTCATTACCCGACTCATTATAGTCGACGGGGTGCATTACTTATCAAATCTGATAGTGTTGGTTCCTTGCTCAATATAGCAAACGGGTCACACTCCTATAATTCAAATCTGATAGTGTTGGTTCCTTGCTCATTATAGCAAACGGGTCACACTCCTGTATTTTAACCTTGAAATGGACGATCGAAAATCAAGAACTCCAAGTATTGGTATAGGGTTTCACGGAAAGTACGTGGAGTTCGTATCATTTGGTATCATGATAGGAATCAGGATGAAGTGAATCATAAGACAAGGCCACACTTTGGTCCAACAAGGCCACACTTTGATCCAAATGATGATATGATCACAACTCAAGATGAACCAAGTTATGTTGGACCTATCACAAGGTCACGGTCCAAAAGAATCCAAGATGAAGTTCAATCTCTTTTGATCCAAATAACTCAAGATTAGCTCCAAGAAGACAAGTATTCAGCTGGACCCAATCCACCCTGTTTCAATGTCTTAGTGATAGAATTTTAAGCCCAAATTGTGTTAAGTTTATTGTAATTTGGCCCTGAACTATTATATTATACTTTGGGCCATCTTTTTATTTATTTTGCATGCATTTCGATTAGGTTATGCCCATTTTATTCAGTCTACAAGAAAAGTGACGGGATTAGCTTGTCTCTTTGAATTCTGAATTGTCTCTCAGAATTCCCATGCATGCATCTTTATATTCCAGCCTTGTAGTTCGAAATATTCCGTCAAAAAATGAATGAATTGTGATTCATGTGAGTTATACTCACAAGTTCTTAGTTGAACGACACCGGAGTTTCGAACCTCCACCGGATAATGTCATTTCCCGACTCATTATAGTCGACGGGGTGCATTACTTATCAAATCTGATAGTGTTGGTTCCTTGCTCATTATAGCAAACGGGTCACACTCGTATAATTCAAATCTGATAGTGTTGGTTCCTTGCTCATTATAGCAAACGGGTCACACTCCTCTATTTTAACCTGGAAGTGGACGATCGAAAATCAAGAACTCCAAGTATTGGTATAGGGTTTCAGAGCAAGTACGTGGAGTTCCTATCATTTGGTATCATGATAGGAATCAGGATGATGTGAATCATAAGACAAGGCCTCACTTTGGTCCAACAAGGCCACACTTTGATCCAAATGATGATATGATCCCAACTCAAGATGAACCAAGTTATGTTGGACCTATCACAAGGTCACGGTCCAAAAGAATGCAAGAAGAAGTTCAATCTCTTTTGATCCAAATAACTCAAGATTAGCTCCAAGAAGACAAGTATTCAGCTGGACCCAATCCACCTTGTTTCAATGTCTTAGTGATAGAATTTTAAGCCCAAATTGTGTCAAGTTTATTGTAATTTGGCCCTGAACTATTATATTATACTTTGGGCCATCTTTTTATTTATTTTGCATGCATTTCGATTAGGTTAAGCCCATTTTATTCAGCCTACAAGAAAAGTGACGAGATTAGCTTGTCTCTTTGAATTCTGAATTGTCTCTTAGAATTCCCATACATGCATCTTTATATTCCTGCCTTGTAGTTCGAAATATTCAGTCAAAAAATGAATGGATTGTGATTCAAGTGAGTTATACTCACAAGTTCTTAGTTGAACGACACCGGAGTTTCAAACCTCCACCGGATAATGTCATTTCCCGACTCATTATAGTCAACGGGGTCCATTGCTTATCAAATCTGATAGTGTTGGTTCCTTGCTCAATATAGCAAACGGGTCACACTCCTATAATTCAAATCTGATAGTGTTGGTTCCTTGCTCATTATAGCAAACGTGTCACACTCCTCTATTTTAACCTTGAAGTGGACGATCGAAAATCAAGAACTCCAAGTATTGGTATAGGGTTTCACGGCAAGTACGTGGAGTTCGTATCATTTGGTATCATGATAGGAATCAAGATGATGTGAATCATAAGACAAGGCCTCACTTTGGTCCAACAAGGCCACACTTTGATCCAAATGATGATATGATCACAAGCCAAGATGAACCAAGTTATGTTGGACCTATCACAAGGTCACGGTCTAAAAGAATGCAACAAGAAGTTCAATCTCTTTTGATCCAAATAACACAAGATTAGCTCCAAGAAGACAAGTATTCAGTTGGACCCAATCCACCTGGTTTCAATGTCTTAGTGATAGAATTTTAAGCCCAAATTGTGTCAAGTTTATTGTAATTTAGCCCTGAACTATTATATTATACTTTGGGCAATCTTTTTATTTATTTTGCATGCATTTCGATTAGGTTAAGCCCATTTTATTCAGCCTACAAGAAAAGTGACGGGATTAGCTTGTCTCTTTGAATTCTGAATTGTCTCTTAGAATTCCCATGCATGCATCTTTATATTCTAGCCTTGTGGTTCGAAATATTCAGTCAAAAAATGAATGAATTGTGATTCATGTGAGTTATACTCACAAGTTCTTAGTTGAACGACACCGGAGTTTCAAACCTCCACCGGATAATGTCATTTCCCGACTCATTATAGTCGACGGGGTGCATTACTTATCAAATCTGATAGTGTTGGTTCCTTTCTCAATATAGCAAACGGGTCACACTCCTATAATTCATATCTGATAGTGTTGGTTCCTTGCTCATTATAGCAAACGGGTAACACTCCTCTATTTTAACCTGGAAGTGGACGATGGAAAATCAAGAACTCCAAGTATTGGTATAGGGTTTCACGGCAAGTACGTGGAGTTCGTATCATTTGGTATCATGATAGGAATCAGGATGATGTGAATCATAAGACAAGGCCTCACTTTGGTCCAACAAGGCCACACTTTGATCCAAATGATGATATGATCCCAACTCAAGATGAACCAAGTTATGTTGGACCTATCACAAGGTCACGGTCCAAAAGAATGCAAGAAGAAGTTCAATATCTTTTGATCCAAATAACTAAAGATTAGCTCCAAGAAGACAAGTATTCAGCTGGACCCAATCCACCTTGTTTCAATGTCTTAGTGATAGAATTTTAAGCCAAATTGTGTTAATTTTATTGTAATTTGGCCCTGAACTATTACATTATACTTTGGGCTATCTTTTTACTTAGTTTGCATGCATTTCGATTAGGTTAAGCCCATTTTATTCAGCCTACAAGAAAAGTGACGGGATTAGCTTGTCTCTTTGAATTTTGAATTGTCTCTTAGAATTCCCATGCATGCATCTTTATATTCCAGCCTTGTAGTTCGAAATATTCAGTCAAAAAATGAATGAATTGTGATTCAAGTGAGTTATACTCACAAGTTCTTAGTTGAACGACACCGGAGTTTCAAACCTCCATCGGATAATGTCATTTCCCGACTCATTATAGTCGACGGGGTGCATTACTTATCAAATCTGATAGTGTTGGTTCCTTGCTCATTATAGCAAACGGGTCACACTCGTATAATTCAAATCTGATAGTGTTGGTTCCTTGCTCATTATAGCAAACGGGTCACACTCCTCTATTTTAACCTTGAAGTGGACGATCGAAAATCAAGAACTCCAAGTATTGGTATAGGGTTTCACGGCAAGTACGTGGAGTTCGTATCATTTGGTATCATGATAGGAATCAGGATGATGTGAATCATAAGACAAGGCCACACTTTGGTCCAACAAGGCCACACTTTGATCCAAATGATGATATGATCACAACTCAAGATGAACCAAGTTTTGTTGGACCTATCACAAGGTCACGGTCCAAAAGAATGCAAGAAGAAGTTCAATCTCTTTTGATCCAAATAACACAAGATTAGCTCCAAGAAGACAAGTATTCAGTTGGACCCAATCCACCTTGTTTCAATGTCTTAGTGATAGAATTTTAAGCCCAAATTGTGTTAATTTTATTGTAATTTGGCCCTGAACTATTACATTATACTTTGGGCTATCTTTTTACTTAGTTTGCATGCATTTCGATTAGGTTAAGCCCATTTTATTCAGCCTACAAGAAAAGTGACGGGATTAGCTTGTCTCTTTGAATTCTGAATTGTCTCTTAGAATTCCCATGCATGCATCTTTATATTCTAGCCTTGTGGTTCGAAATATTCAGTCAAAAAATGAATGAATTGTGATTCATGTGAGTTATACTCACAAGTTCTTAGTTGAACGACACCGGAGTTTCAAACCTCCACCGGATAATGTCATTTCCCGACTCATTATAGTCGACGGGGTGCATTACTTATCAAATCTGATAGTGTTGGTTCCTTGCTCAATATAGCAAACGGGTCACACTCCTATAATTCAAATCTGATAGTGTTGGTTCCTTGCTCATTATAGCAAACGTGTCACACTCCTCTATTTTAACCTTGAAGTGGACGATCGAAAATCAAGAACTCCAAGTATTGGTATAGGGTTTCACGGCAAGTACGTGGAGTTCGTATCATTTGGTATCATGATAGGAATGAGGATGATGTGAATCATAAGACAAGGCCTCACTTTGGTCCAACAAGGCCACACTTTGATCCAAATGATGATATGATCACAACTCAAGATGAACCAAGTTATGTTGGACCTATCACAAGGTCACGGTCCAAAAGAATGCAAGAAGAAGTTCAATCTCTTTTGATCCAAATAACTCAAGATTAGCTCCAAGAAGACAAGTATTCAGTTGGACCCAATCCACCTTGTTTCAATGTCTTAGTGATAGAATTTTAAGCCCAAATTGTGTCAAGTTTATTGTAATTTGGCCCTGAACTATTATATTATACTTTGGGCCATCTTTTTATTTATTTTGCATGCATTTCGATTAGGTTAAGCCCATTTTATTCAGCCTACAAGAAAAGTGACGAGATTAGCTTGTCTCTTTGAATTCTGAATTGTCTCTTAGAATTCCCATACATGCATCTTTATATTCCTGCCTTGTAGTTCGAAATATTCAGTCAAAAAATGAATGGATTGTGATTCAAGTGAGTTATACTCACAAGTTCTTAGTTGAACGACACCGGAGTTTCAAACCTCCACCGGATAATGTCATTTCCCGACTCATTATAGTCGACGGGGTACATTACTTATCAAATCTGATAGTGTTCGTTCCTTGCTCAATATAGCAAACGGGTCACACTCCGATAATTCAAATCTGATAGTGTTGGTTCCTTGCTCATTATAGCAAACGTGTCACACTCCTGTATTTTAACCTTGAAATGGACGATCGAAAATCAAGAACTCCAAGTATTGGTATAGGGTTTCACGGAAAGTACGTGGAGTTCGTATCATTTGGTATCATGATAGGAATCAGGATGATGTGAATCATAAGACAAGGCCACACTTTGGTCCAACAAGGCCACACTTTGATCCAAATGATGATATGATCACAAGTCAAGATGAACCAATTTATGTTGGACCTATCACAAGGTCACGGTCCAAAAGAATGCAAGATGAAGTTCAATCTCTTTTGATCCAAATAACTCAAGATTAGCTCCAAGAAGACAAGTATTCAGTTGGACCCAATCCACCTTGTTTCAATGTCTTAGTGATAGAATTTTAAGTCCAAATTGTGTCAAGTTTATTGTAATTTGGCCCTGAACTATTATATTATACTTTGGGCCATCTTTTTATTTACTTTGCATGCATTTCGATTAGGTTAAGCCCATTTTATTCAGCCTACAAGAAAAGTGACGAGATTAGCTTGTCTCTTTGAATTCTGAATTGTCTCTTAGAATTCCCATACATGCATCTTTATATTCCTGCCTTGTAGTTCGAAATATTCTGTCAAAAAATGAATGGATTGTGATTCAAGTGAGTTATACTCACAAGTTCTTAGTTGAACGACACCGGAGTTTCAAACCTCCACCGGATAATGTCATTTCCCGACTCATTATAGTCGACGGGGTACATTACTTATCAAATCTGATAGTGTTGGTTCCTTGCTCAATATAGCAAACGGGTCACACTCCTATAATTCAAATCTGATAGTGTTGGTTCCTTGCTCATTATAGCAAACGGGTCACACTCCTGTATTTTAACCTTGAAATGGACGATCGAAAATCAAGAACTCCAAGTATTGGTATAGGGTTTCACGGAAAGTACGTGGAGTTCGTATCATTTGGTATCATGATAGGAATCAGGATGATGTGAATCATAAGACAAGGCCACACTTTGGTCCAACAAGGCCACACTTTGATCCAAATGATGATATGATCACAAGTCAAGATGAACCAATTTATGTTGGACCTATCACAAGGTCACGGTCCAAAAGAATGCAAGATGAAGTTCAATCTCTTTTGATCCAAATAACTCAAGATTAGCTCCAAGAAGACAAGTATTCAGTTGGACCCAATCCACCTTGTTTCAATGTCTTAGTGATAGAATTTTAAGTCCAAATTGTGTCAAGTTTATTGTAATTTGGCCCTGAACTATTATATTATACTTAGGGCCATCTTTTTATTTACTTTGCATGCATTTCGATTAGGTTAAGCCCATTTTATTCAGCCTACAAGAAAAGTGACGAGATTAGCTTGTCTCTTTGAATTCTGAATTGTCTCTTAGAATTCCCATACATGCATCTTTATATTCCTGCCTTGTAGTTCGAAATATTCTGTCAAAAAATGAATGGATTGTGATTCAAGTGAGTTATACTCACAAGTTCTTAGTTGAACGACACCGGAGTTTCAAACCTCCACCGGATAATGTCATTTCCCGACTCATTATAGTCGACGGGGTACATTACTTATCAAATCTGATAGTGTTGGTTCCTTGCTCAATATAGCAAACGGGTCACACTCCTATAATTCAAATCTGATAGTGTTGGTTCCTTGTGCATTATAGCAAACGGGTCACACTCCTGTATTTTAACCTTGAAATGGACGATCGAAAATCAAGAACTCCAAGTATTGGTATAGGGTTTCACGGAAAGTACGTGGAGTTCGTATCATTTGGTATCATGATAGGAATCAGGATGATGTGAATCATAAGACAAGGCCACACTTTGGTCCAACAAGGCCACACTTTGATCCAAATGATGATATGATCACAACTCAAGATGAACCAAGTTATGTTGGACCTATCACAAGGTCACGGTCCAAAAGAATGCAAGATGAAGTTCAATCTCTTTTGATCCAAATAACTCAAGATTAGCTCCAAGAAGACAAGTATTCAGTTGGACCCAATCCACCTTGTTTCAATGTCTTAGTGATAGAATTTTAAGCCCAAATTGTGTCAAGTTTATTGTAATTTGGCCCTGAACTATTATATTATACTTTGGGCCATCTTTTTATTTATTTTGCATGCATTTCGATTAGGTTAAGCCCATTTTATTCAGCCTACAAGAAAAGTGACGAGATTAGCTTGTCTCTTTGAATTCTGAATTGTCTCTTAGAATTCCCATACATGCATCTTTATATTCTTGCCTTGTAGTTCGAAATATTCAGTCAAAAAATGAATGAATTGTGATTCAAGTGAGTTATACTCACAAGTTCTTAGTTGAACGACACCGGAGTTTCAAACCTCCACCGGATAATGTCATTACCCGACTCATTATAGTCGACGGGGTGCATTACTTATCAAATCTGATAGTGTTGGTTCCTTGCTCAATATAGCAAACGGGTCACACTCCTATAATTCAAATCTGATAGTGTTGGTTCCTTGCTCATTATAGCAAACGGGTCACACTCCTGTATTTTAACCTTGAAATGGACGATCGAAAATCAAGAACTCCAAGTATTGGTATAGCGTTTCACGGAAAGTACGTGGAGTTCGTATCATTTGGTATCATGATAGGAATCAGGATGATGTGAATCATAAGACAAGGCCACACTTTGGTCCAACAAGGCCACACTTTGATCCAAATGATGATATGATCACAACTCAAGATGAACCAAGTTATGTTGGACCTATCACAAGGTCACGGTCCAAAAGAATGCAAGATGAAGTTCAATCTCTTTTGATCCAAATAACTCGAGATTAGCTCCAAGAAGACAAGTATTCAGCTGGACCCAATCCACCTTGTTTCAATGTCTTAGTGATAGAATTTTAAGCCCAAATTGTGTTAAGTTTATTGTAATTCGGCCCTGAACTATTATATTATACTTTGGGCCATCTTTTTATTTATTTTGCATGCATTTCGATTAGGTTATGCCCATTTTATTCAGCCTACAAGAAAAGTGACGGGATTAGCTTGTCTCTTTGAATTCTGAATTGTCTCTTAGAATTCCCATGCATGCATCTTTATATTCCAGCTTTGTAGTTCGAAATATTCCGTCAAAAAATGAATGAATTGTGATTCAAGTGAGTTATACTCACAAGTTCTCAGTTGAACGACACCGGAGTTTCGAACCTCCACCGGATAATGTCATTTCCCGACTCATTATAGTCGACGGGGTGCATTACTTATCAAATCTGATAGTGTTGGTTCCTTGCTCATTATAGCAAACGGGTCACACTCGTATAATTCAAATCTGATAGTGTTGGTTCCTTGCTCATTATAGCAAACGGGTCACACTCCTCTATTTTAACCTGGAAGTGGACGATCGAAAATCAAGAACTCCAAGTATAGGTATAGGGTTTCAGAGCAAGTACGTGGAGTTCCTATCATTTGGTATCATGATAGGAATCAGGATGATGTGAATTATAAGACAAGGCCTCACTTTGGTCCAACAAGGCCACACTTTGATCCAAATGATGATATGATCCCAACTCAAGATGAACCAAGTTATGTTGGACCTATCACAAGGTCACGGTCCAAAAGAATGCAAGAAGAAGTTCAATCTCTTTTGATCCAAATAACTCAAGATTAGCTCCAAGAAGACAAGTATTCAGCTGGACCCAATCCACCTTGTTTCAATGTCTTAGTGATAGAATTTTAAGCCCAAATTGTGTCAAGTTTATTGTAATTTGGCCCTGAACTATTATATTATACTTTGGGCCATCTTTTTATTTATTTTGCATGCATTTCGATTAGGTTAAGCCCATTTTATTCAGCCTACAAGAAAAGTGACGAGATTAGCTTGTCTCTTTGAATTCTGAATTGTCTCTTAGAATTCCCATACATGCATCTTTATATTCCTGCCTTGTAGTTCGAAATATTCAGTCAAAAAATGAATGGATTGTGATTCAAGTGAGTTATACTCACAAGTTCTTAGTTGAACGACACCGGAGTTTCAAACCTCCACCGGATAATGTCATTTCCCGACTCATTATAGTCAACGGGGTCCATTACTTATCAAATCTGATAGTGTTGGTTCCTTGCTCAATATAGCAAACGGGTCACACTCCTATAATTCAAATCTGATAGTGTTGGTTCCTTGCTCATTATAGCAAACGGGTCACACTCAAGTATTTTAACCTTGAAATGGACGATCGAAAATCAAGAACTCCAAGTATTGGTATAGGGTTTCACGGAAAGTACGTGGAGTTCGTATCATTTGGTATCATGATAGGAATCAGGATGATGTGAATCATAAGACAAGGCCACACTTTGGTCCAACAAGGCCACACTTTGATCCAAATGATGATATGATCACAACTCAAGATGAACCAAGTTATGTTGGACCTATCACAAGGTCACGGTCCAAAAGAATGCAAGATGAAGTTCAATCTCTTTTGATCCAAATAACTCAAGATTAGCTCCAAGAAGACAAGTATTCAGTTGGACCCAATCCACCTTGTTTCAATGTCTTAGTGATAGAATTTTAAGCCCAAATTGTGTCAAGTTTATTGTAATTTGGCCCTGAACTATTATATTATACTTTGGGCCATCTTTTTATTTATTTTGCATGCATTTCGATTAGGTTATGCCCATTTTATTCAGCCTACAAGAAAAGTGACGGGATTAGCTTGTCTCTTTGAATTCTGAATTGTCTCTTAGAATTCCCATGCATGCATCTTTATATTCCAGCCTTGTAGTTCGAAATATTCCGTCAAAAAATGAATGAATTGTGATTCAAGTGAGTTATACTCACAAGTTCTTAGTTGAACGACACCGGAGTTTCAAACCTCCACCGGATAATGTCATTTCCCGACTCATTATAGTCGACGGGGTGCATTACTTATCAAATCTGATAGTGTTGGTTCCTTGCTCAATATAGCAAACGGGTCACACTCCTATAATTCAAATCTGATAGTGTTGGTTCCTTGCTCATTATAGCAAACGGGTCACACTCCTCTATTTTAACCTGGAAGTGGACGATCGAAAATCAAGAACTCCAAGTATTGGTATAGGGTTTCAGAGCAAGTACGTGGAGTTCCTATCATTTGGTATCATGATAGGAATCAGGATGATGTGAATCATAAGACAAGGCCTCACTTTGGTCCAACAAGGCCACATTTTGATCCAAATGATGATATGATCCCAACTCAAGATGAACCAAGTTATGTTGGACCTATCACAAGGTCACGGTCCAAAAGAATGCAAGATGAAGTTCAATCTCTTTTGATCCAAATAACTCAAGATTAGCTCCAAGAAGACAAGTATTCAGTTGGACCCAATCCACCTTGTTTCAATGTCTTAGTGATAGAATTTTAAGCCCAAATTGTGTCAAGTTTATTGTAATTTGGCCCTGAACTATTATATTATACTTTGGGCCATCTTTTTATTTATTTTGCATGCATTTCGATTATGTTAAGCCCATTTTATTCAGCCTACAAGAAAAGTGACGAGATTAGCTTGTCTCTTTGAATTCTGAATTGTCTCTTAGAATTCCCATACATGCATCTTTATATTCTTGCCTTGTAGTTCGAAATATTCAGTCAAAAAATGAATGAATTGTGATTCAAGTGAGTTATACTCACAAGTTCTTAGTTGAACGACACCGGAGTTTCAAACCTCCACCGGATAATGTCATTACCCGACTCATTATAGTCGACGGGGTGCATTACTTATCAAATCTGATAGTGTTGGTTCCTTGCTCAATATAGCAAACGGGTCACACTCCTATAATTCAAATCTGATAGTGTTGGTTCCTTGCTCATTATAGCAAACGGGTCACACTCCTGTATTTTAACCTTGAAATGGACGATCGAAAATCAAGAACTCCAAGTATTGGTATAGGGTTTCACGGAAAGTACGTGGAGTTCGTATCATTTGGTATCATGATAGGAATCAGGATGAAGTGAATCATAAGACAAGGCCACACTTTGGTCCAACAAGGCCATACTTTGATCCAAATGATGATATGATCACAACTCAAGATGAACCAAGTTATGTTGGACCTATCACAAGGTCACGGTCCAAAAGAATCCAAGATGAAGTTCAATCTCTTTTGATCCAAATAACTCAAGATTAGCTCCAAGAAGACAAGTATTTAGCTGGACCCAATCCACCTTGTTTCAATGTCTTAGTGATAGAATTTTAAGCCCAAATTGTGTTAAGTTTATTGTAATTTGGCCCTGAACTATTATATTATACTTTGGGCCATCTTTTTATTTATTTTGCATGCATTTCGATTAGGTTATGCCCATTTTATTCAGCCTACAAGAAAAGTGACGGGATTAGCTTGTCTCTTTGAATTCTGAATTGTCTCTTAGAATTCCCATGCATGCATCTTTATATTCCAGCCTTGTAGTTCGAAATATTCCGTCAAAAAATGAATGAATTGTGATTCATGTGAGTTATACTCACAAGTTCTTAGTTGAACGACACCGGAGTTTCAAACCTCCACCGGATAATGTCATTTCCCGACTCATTATAGTCGACGGGGTGCATTACTTATCAAATCTGATAGTGTTGGTTCCTTGCTCATTATAGCAAACGGGTCACACTCGTATAATTCAAATCTGATAGTGTTGGTTCCTTGCTCATTATAGCAAACGGGTCACACTCCTCTATTTTAACCTGGAAGTGGACGATCGAAAATCAAGAACTCCAAGTATTGGTATAGGGTTTCAGAGCAAGTACGTGGAGTTCCTATCATTTGGTATCATGATAGGAATCAGGATGATGTGAATCATAAGACAAGGCCTCACTTTGGTCCAACAAGGCCACACTTTGATCCAAATGATGATATGATCCCAACTCAAGATGAACCAAGTTATGTTGGACCTATCACAAGGTCACGGTCCCAAAGAATGCAAGAAGAAGTTCAATCTCTTTTGATCCAAATAACTCAAGATTAGCTCCAAGAAGACAAGTATTCAGCTGGACCCAATCCACCTTGTTTCAATGTCTTAGTGATAGAATTTTAAGCCCAAATTGTGTCAAGTTTATTGTAATTTGGCCCTGAACTATTATATTATACTTTGGGCCATCTTTTTATTTATTTTGCATGCATTTCGATTAGGTTAAGCCCATTTTATTCAGCCTACAAGAAAAGTGACGAGATTAGCTTGTCTCTTTGAATTCTGAATTGTCTCTTAGAATTCCCATACATGCATCTTTATATTCCTGCCTTGTAGTTCGAAATATTCAGTCAAAAAATGAATGGATTGTGATTCAAGTGAGTTATACTCACAAGTTCTTAGTTGAACGACACCGGAGTTTCAAACCTCCACCGGATAATGTCATTTCCCGACTCATTATAGTCAACGGGGTGCATTACTTATCAAATCTGATAGTGTTGGTTCCTTGCTCAATATAGCAAACGGGTCACACTCCTATAATTCAAATCTGATAGTGTTGGTTCCTTGCTCATTATAGCAAACGGGTCACACTCATGTATTTTAACCTTGAAATGGACGATCGAAAATCAAGAACTCCAAGTATTGGTATAGGGTTTCACGGAAAGTACGTGGAGTTCGTATCATTTGGTATCATGATAGGAATCAGGATGATGTGAATCATAAGACAAGGCCACACTTTGGTCCAACAAGGCCACACTTTGATCCAAATGATGATATGATCACAACTCAAGATGAACCAAGTTATGTTGGACCTATCACAAGGTCACGGTCCAAAAGAATGCAAGATGAAGTTCAATCTCTTTTGATCCAAATAACTCAAGATTAGCTCCAAGAAGACAAGTATTCAGTTGGACCCAATCCACCTTGTTTCAATGTCTTAGTGATAGAATTTTAAGCCCAAATTGTGTTAAGTTTATTGTAATTTGGCCCTGAACTATTATATTATACTTTGGGCCATCTTTTTATTTATTTTGCATGCATTTCGATTAGGTTATGCCCATTTTATTCAGCCTACAAGAAAAGTGACGGGATTAGCTTGTCTCTTTGAATTCTGAATTGTCTCTTAGAATTCCCATGCATGCATCTTTATATTCCAGCCTTGTAGTTCGAAATATTCCGTCAAAAAATGAATGAATTGTGATTCAAGTGAGTTATACTCACAAGTTCTTAGTTGAACGACACCGGAGTTTCAAACCTCCACCGGATAATGTCATTTCCCGACTCATTATAGTCGACGGGGTGCATTACTTATCAAATCTGATAGTGTTGGTTCCTTGCTCATTATAGCAAACGGGTCACACTCGTATAATTCAAATCTGATAGTGTTGGTTCCTTGCTCATTATAGCAAACGGGTCACACTCCTCTATTTTAACCTTGAAGTGGACGATCGAAAATCAAGAAATCCAAGTATTGGTATAGGGTTTCACGGCAAGTACGTGGAGTTCGTATCATTTGGTATCATGATAGGAATCAGGATGATGTGAATCATAAGACAAGGCCACACTTTGGTCCAACAAGGCCACACTTTGATCCAAATGATGATATGATCACAAGCCAAGATGAACCAAGTTATGTTGGACCTATCACAAGGTCACGGTCTAAAAGAATGCAACAAGAAGTTCAATCTCTTTTGATCCAAATAACACAAGATTAGCTCCAAGAAGACAAGTATTCAGTTGGACCCAATCCACCTGGTTTCAATGTCTTAGTGATAGAAGTTTAAGCCCAAATTGTGTCAAGTTTATTGTAATTTAGCCCTGAACTATTATATTATACTTTGGGCAATCTTTTTATTTATTTTGCATGCATTTCGATTAGGTTAAGCCCATTTTATTCAGCCTACAAGAAAAGTGACGGGATTAGCTTGTCTCTTTGAATTCTGAATTGTCTCTTAGAATTCCCATGCATGCATCTTTATATTCTAGCCTTGTGGTTCGAAATATTCAGTCAAAAAATGAATGAATTGTGATTCATGTGAGTTATACTCACAAGTTCTTAGTTGAACGACACCGGAGTTTCAAACCTCCACCGGATAATGTCATTTCCCGACTCATTATAGTCGACGGGGTGCATTACTTATCAAATCTGATAGTGTTGGTTCCTTGCTCAATATAGCAAACGGGTCACACTCCTATAATTCAAATCTGATAGTGTTGGTTCCTTGCTCATTATAGCAAACGGGTCACACTCCTCTATTTTAACCTGGAAGTGGACGATCGAAAATCAAGAACTCCAAGTATTGGTATAGGGTTTCAGAGCAAGTACGTGGAGTTCCTATCATTTGGTATCATGATAGGAATCAGGATGATGTGAATCATAAGACAAGGCCTCACTTTGGTCCAACAAGGCCACACTTTGATCCAAATGATGATATGATCCCAACTCAAGATGAACCAAGTTATGTTGGACCTATCACAAGGTCACGGTCCAAAAGAATGCAAGAAGAAGTTCAATCTCTTTTGATCCAAATAACTCAAGATTAGCTCCAAGAAGACAAGTAATCAGCTGGACCCAATCCACCTTGTTTCAATGTCTTAGTGATAGAATTTTAAGCCCAAATTGTGTCAAGTTTATTGTAATTTGGCCCTGAACTATTATATTATACTTTGGGCCATCTTTTTATTTATTTTGCATGCATTTCGATTAGGTTAAGCCCATTTTATTCAGCCTACAAGAAAAGTGACGAGATTAGCTTGTCTCTTTGAATTCTGAATTGTCTCTTAGAATTCCCATACATGCATCTTTATATTCCTGCCTTGTAGTTCGAAATATTCAGTCAAAAAATGAATGGATTGTGATTCAAGTGAGTTATACTCACAAGTTCTTAGTTGAACGACACCGGAGTTTCAAACCTCCACCGGATAATGTCATTTCCCGACTCATTATAGTCAACGGGGTGCATTACTTATCAAATCTGATAGTGTTGGTTCCTTGCTCAATATAGCAAACGGGTCACACTCCTATAATTCAAATCTGATAGTGTTGGTTCCTTGCTCATTATAGCAAACGGGTCACACTCAAGTATTTTAACCTTGAAATGGACGATCGAAAATCAAGAACTCCAAGTATTGGTATAGGGTTTCACAGAAAGTACGTGGAGTTCGTATCATTTGGTATCATGATAGGAATCAGGATGATGTGAATCGTAAGACAAGGCCACACTTTGGTCCAACAAGGCCACACTTTGATCCAAATGATGATATGATCACAACTCAAGATGAACCAAGTTATGTTGGACCTATCACAAGGTCACGGTCCAAAAGAATGCAAGATGAAGTTCAATCTCTTTTGATCCAAATAACTCAAGATTAGCTCCAAGAAGACAAGTATTCAGTTGGACCCAATCCACCTTGTTTCAATGTCTTAGTGATAGAATTTTAAGCCCAAATTGTGTTAAGTTTATTGTAATTTGGCCCTGAACTATTATATTATACTTTGGGCCATCTTTTTATTTATTTTGCATGCATTTCGATTAGGTTATGCCCATTTTATTCAGCCTACAAGAAAAGTGACGGGATTAGCTTGTCTCTTTGAATTCTGAATTGTCTCTTAGAATTCCCATGCATGCATCTTTATATTCCAGCCTTGTAGTTCGAAATATTCCGTCAAAAAATGAATGAATTGTGATTCAAGTGAGTTATACTCACAAGTTCTTAGTTGAACGACACCGGAGTTTCAAACCTCCACCGGATAATGTCATTTCCCGACTCATTATAGTCGACGGGGTGCATTACTTATCAAATCTGATAGTGTTGGTTCCTTGCTCATTATAGCAAACGGGTCACACTCGTATAATTCAAATCTGATAGTGTTGGTTCCTTGCTCATTATAGCAAACGGGTCACACTCCTCTATTTTAACCTTGAAGTGGACGATCGAAAATCAAGAAATCCAAGTATTGGTATAGGGTTTCACGGCAAGTACGTGGAGTTCGTATCATTTGGTATCATGATAGGAATCAGGATGATGTGAATCATAAGACAAGGCCACACTTTGGTCCAACAAGGCCACACTTTGATCCAAATGATGATATGATCACAAGCCAAGATGAACCAAGTTATGTTGGACCTATCACAAGGTCACGGTCTAAAAGAATGCAACAAGAAGTTCAATCTCTTTTGATCCAAATAACACAAGATTAGCTCCAAGAAGACAAGTATTCAGTTGGACCCAATCCACCTGGTTTCAATGTCTTAGTGATAGAAGTTTAAGCCCAAATTGTGTCAATTTTATTGTAATTTAGCCCTGAACTATTATATTATACTTTGGGCAATCTTTTTATTTATTTTGCATGCATTTCGATTAGGTTAAGCCCATTTTATTCAGCCTACAAGAAAAGTGATGGGATTAGCTTGTCTCTTTGAATTCTGAATTGTCTCTTAGAATTCCCATGCATGCATCTTTATATTCTAGCCTTGTGGTTCGAAATATTCAGTCAAAAAATGAATGAATTGTGATTCATGTGAGTTATACTCACAAGTTCTTAGTTGAACGACACCGGAGTTTCAAACCTCCACCGGATAATGTCATTTCCCGACTCATTATAGTCGACGGGGTGCATTACTTATCAAATCTGATAGTGTTGGTTCCTTGCTCAATATAGCAAACGGGTCACACTCCTATAATTCAAATCTGATAGTGTTGGTTCCTTGCTCATTATAGCAAACGGGTCACACTCCTCTATTTTAACCTGGAAGTGGACGATCGAAAATCAAGAACTCCAAGTATTGGTATAGGGTTTCAGAGCAAGTACGTGGAGTTCCTATCATTTGGTATCATGATAGGAATCAGGATGATGTGAATCATAAGACAAGGCCTCACTTTGGTCCAACAAGGCCACACTTTGATCCAAATGATGATATGATCCCAACTCAAGATGAACCAAGTTATGTTGGACCTATCACAAGGTCACGGTCCAAAAGAATGCAAGAAGAAGTTCAATCTCTTTTGATCCAAATAACTCAAGATTAGCTCCAAGAAGACAAGTATTCAGCTGGACCCAATCCGCCTTGTTTCAATGTCTTAGTGATAGAATTTTAAGCCCAAATTGTGTCAAGTTTATTGTAATTTGGCCCTGAACTATTATATTATACTTTGGGCCATCTTTTTATTTATTTTGCATGCATTTCGATTAGGTTAAGCCCATTTTATTCAGCCTACAAGAAAAGTGACGAGATTAGCTTGTCTCTTTGAATTCTGAATTGTCTCTTAGAATTCCCATACATGCATCTTTATATTCCTGCCTTGTAGTTCGAAATATTCAGTCAAAAAATGAATGAATTGTGATTCAAGTGAGTTATACTCACAAGTTCTCAGTTGAACGACACCGGAGTTTCAAACCTCCACCGGATAATGTCATTTCCCGACACATTATAGTCGACGGGGTGCATTACTTATCAAATCTGATAGTGTTGGTTCCTTGCTCAATATAGCAAACGGGTCACACTCCTATAATTCAAATCTGATAGTGTTGGTTCCTTGCTCATTATAGCAAACGGGTCACACTCCTGTATTTTAACCTTGAAATGGACGATCGAAAATCAAGAACTCCAAGTATTGGTATAGGGTTTCGCGGAAAGTACGTGGAGTTCCTATCATTTGGTATCATGATTGGAATCAGGATGATGTGAATCATAAGACAAGGCCTCACTTTGGTCCAACAAGGCCACACTTTGATCCAAATGATGATATGATCCCAACTCAAGATGAACCAAGTTATGTTGGACCTATCACAAGGTCACGGTCCAAAAGAATGCAAGAAGAAGTTCAATCTCTTTTGATCCAAATAACTCAAGATTAGCTCCAAGAAGACAAGTATTCAGCTGGACCCAATCCACTTTGTTTCAATGTCTTAGTGATAGAATTTTAAGCCCAAATTGTGTCAAGTTTATTGTAATTTGGCCCTGAACTATTATATTATACTTTGGGCCATCTTTTTATTTATTTTGCATGCATTTCGATTAGGTTAAGCCCATTTTATTCAGCCTACAAGAAAAGTGACGAGATTAGCTTGTCTCTTTGAATTCTGAATTGTCTCTTAGAATTCCCATACATGCATCTTTATATTCCTGCCTTGTAGTTCGAAATATTCAGTCAAAAAATGAATGAATTGTGATTCAAGTGAGTTATACTCACAAGTTCTCAGTTGAACGACACCGGGGTTTCAAACCTCCACCGGATAATGTCATTTCCCGACTCATTATAGTCGACGGGGTGCATTACTTATCAAATCTGATAGTGTTGGTTCCTTGCTCAATATAGCAAACGGGTCACACTCCTATAATTCAAATCTGATAGTGTTGGTTCCTTGCTCATATAGCAAACGGGTCACACTCCTGTATTTTAACCTTGAAATGGACGATCGAAAATCAAGAACTCCAAGTATTGGTATAGGGTTTCACGGAAAGTACGTGGAGTTCCTATCATTTGGTATCATGATTGGAATCAGGATGATGTGAATCATAAGACAAGGCCTCACTTTGGTCCAACAAGGCCACACTTTGATCCAAATGATGATATGATCCCAACTCAAGATGAACCAAGTTATGTTGGACCTATCACAAGGTCACGGTCCAAAAGAATGCAAGAAGAAGTTCAATCTCTTTTGATCTAAATAACTCAAGATTAGCTCCAAGAATACAAGTATTCAGCTGGACCCAATCCACCTTGTTTCAATGTCTTAGTGATAGAATTTTAAGCCCAAATTGTGTCAAGTTTATTGTAATTTGGCCCTGAACTATTATATTATACTTTGGGCCATCTTTTTATTTATTTTGCATGCATTTCGATTAGGTTAAGCCCATTTTATTCAGCCTACAAGAAAAGTGACGAGATTAGCTTGTCTCTTTGAATTCTGAATTGTCTCTTAGAATTCCCATACATGCATCTTTATATTCCTGCCTTGTAGTTCGAAATATTCAGTCAAAAAATGAATGAATTGTGATTCAAGTGAGTTATACTCACAAGTTCTTAGTTGAAC
The DNA here is from genome assembly GCA_037501455.1 of Lantana camara. Taxonomy (NCBI): domain Eukaryota; kingdom Viridiplantae; phylum Streptophyta; class Magnoliopsida; order Lamiales; family Verbenaceae; genus Lantana; species Lantana camara. The sequence continues at coordinate 59,362,839 of CM074861.1, forward strand.
GACACCGGAGTTTCAAACCTCCACCGGATAATGTCATTTCCCGACTCATTATAGTCAACGGGGTGCATTACTTATCAAATCTGATAGTGTTGGTTCCTTGCTCAATATAGCAAACGGGTCACACTCCTATAATTCAAATCTGATAGTGTTGGTTCCTTGCTCATTATAGCAAACGGGTCACACTCCTGTATTTTAACCTTGAAATGGACGATCGAAAATCAAGAACTCCAAGTATTGGTATAGGGTTTCACGGAAAGTACGTGGAGTTCGTATCATTTGGTATCATGATAGGAATCAGGATGATGTGACTCATAAGACAAGGCCTCACTTTGGTCCAACAAGGCCACACTTTGATCCAAATGATGATATGATCACAACTCAAGATGAACCAAGTTATGTTGGACCTATCACAAGGTCACGGTCCAAAAGAATGCAAGAAGAAGTTCAATCTCTTTTGATCCAAATAACTCAAGATTAGCTCCAAGAAGACAAGTATTCAGTTGGACCCAATCCACCTTGTTTCAATGTCTTAGTGATAGAATTTTAAGCCCAAATTGTGTCAAGTTTATTGTAATTTGGCCCTCAACTATTATATTATACTTTGGGCCATCTTTTTATTTATTTTGCATGCATTTCGATTAGGTTAAGCCCATTTTATTCAGCCTACAAGAAAAGTGACGGGATTAGCTTGTCTCTTTGAATTCTGAATTGTCTCTTAGAATTCCCATGCATGCATCTTTATATTCCAGCCTTGTAGTTCGAGATATTCCGTCAAAAAATGAATGAATTGTGATTCAAGTGAGTTATACTCACAAGTTCTTAGTTGAACGACATCGGAGTTTCAAACCTCCACCGGATAATGTCATTTCCCGACTCATTATAGTCGATGGGGTGCATTACTTATCAAATCTGATAGTGTTGGTTCCTTGCTCAATATAGCAAACGGGTCACACTCCTATAATTCAAATCTGATAGTGTTGGTTCCTTGCTCATTATAGCAAACGGGTCACACTCCTGTATTTTAACCTTGAAATGGACGATCGAAAATCAAGAACTCCAAGTATTGGTATAGGGTTTCACGGAAAGTACGTGGAGTTCGTATCATTTGGTATCATGATAGGAATCAGGATGATGTGAATCATAAGACAAGGCCACACTTTGGTCCAACAAGGCCGCACTTTGATCCAAATGATGATATGATCACAACTCAAGATGAACCAAGTTATGTTGGACCTATCACAAGGTCACGGTCCAAAAGAATGCAAGATGAAGTTCAATCTCTTTTGATCCAAATAACTCAAGATTAGCTCCAAGAAGACAAGTATTCAGCTGGACCCAATCCACCTTGTTTCAATGTCTTAGTGATAGAATTTTAAGCCCAAATTGTGTTAAGTTTATTGTAATTTGGCCCTGAACTATTATATTATACTTTGGGCCATCTTTTTATTTATTTTGCATGCATTTCGATTAGGTTATGCCCATTTTATTCAGCCTACAAGAAAAGTGACGGGATTAGCTTGTCTCTTTGAATTCTGAATTGTCTCTTAGAATTCCCATGCATGCATCTTTATATTCCAGCCTTGTAGTTCGAGATATTCCGTCAAAAAATGAATGAATTGTGATTCAAGTGAGTTATACTCACAAGTTCTTAGTTGAACGACACCGGAGTTTCAAACCTCCACCGGATAATGTCATTTCCCGACTCATTATAATCGACGGGGTGCATTACTTATCAAATCTGATAGTGTTGGTTCCTTGCTCATTATAGCAAACGGGTCACACTCGTATAATTCAAATCTGATAGTGTTGGTTCCTTGCTCATTATAGCAAACAGGTCACACTCCTCTATTTTAACCTTGAAGTGGAGTTCGTATCATTTGTTTTCATGATAGGAATCAGGATGATGTGAATCATAAGACAAGGCCACACTTTGGTCCAACAAGGCCACACTTTGATCCAAATGATGATATGATCTGTAACACCCCGACTCACAGTCGGTACAGGTAAATTATGTGATTTAATATTATTTGCGTTTTAGATTATTTGTATAGGACTATTTTGAATTATTTGAACTTATATGAATTTATGTGAATTAATGTTGCATGTGATTTATTCGTTCTAATTTGAGTTGGCCTTATTTGAACCTGTATTTGTTGAACCGAACCCGTGAACCGAACCGGTCCAGCCTTAAAGGCTGAACCATTCTTCCTTTTCTCTTCATTTTACGTTCAAAGCAGCAGCTCTTGTCCAAGCTAGAAGCCAAACCCTCAAGTTTGATCATCCAACTTCCCAAGGCAAGTTCTCTCTCGTTTCTTCGTCTTTTCTCGAACTTAGGTAGGTTTCGGAATCCCCTCGTCATGCTTGTCATTTATATGGTTTAATTTCTGAGTTTGGAGTGAGTTTTGCATGCCTTTGCTTCCCTACGTGAATAGTAAGGGTTTAATGAAAAACTTGGATACTTGCCCTTTGCTTGATGTGTTTGATTCCTAGCTTCATATATGAGTTGTATAGGTTGTATATGTTGTATTTATTGCATTTGATCCATGGTTGGTGGAGTATTTATGAATGATCATGATTTTTGCTTGAAAGTTGCATAACCTTGATCATACATTTTAATTCCGTATTCTTGCGTTATTTGAGTGTTTATATGTCAAGCATGATTTATATGTATTGTTTGTGCATTTTGAGAGGTTGTGGCAACTCTTGGGATTGAATTTTGGCCATTTTTTGCACCATTTTGGAGCTTCCCCTGTTTCTGTAATAAAATCTCTGCTCCAGCTTTCGAACCAGGCCGGAACGGCCGTTCCCGTCCAGTTTCAAACTGGGAACGACCGTTCCCAGGCCATACTGTTCATGACCGAGAGTGGGAACGACCGTTCCCAGCTTGTACTGGGAACGGGAACGGCCGTTCCCATGGCCGGAACCCTTCTACTGGGTCAAATCCGCGAGGGTGGATTTTTCCCTTTGGAAAAATCCGCGAGGGTGGATTTGAGGCAGTAGCTCAGGAAAAATCCGCGAGGGTGGATTTTTCCCTTTGGAAAAATCCATGGGGGTGGATTTTGCCACTTTTTCTCTTTGCCTTGTTTATGCATTTGTATGATTTTAAATGCTTTTCTTTTGCATATTAATTGTTATAATTGATTGTTTTGCATAATAGATTGTAAATAAATATGTTATGCTATGATTTGTAAATTATATGACCTAATTGTAATATTTTATTTATGAACATAAATCATGCATTTTGCCGAGCGTCTTCTTTGGTTCATATAGAGTCTAAGTCTTGGGCTTTCGTGTTTTCTTTTCAGAGGAGGTCCCAGTTGACGAGCCCGAGGCGTAGGTTGTTCACGTCTGCTCATATTTTGTCAAGCACAAGGTGAGGTTTAGGAATTTTATTAGCTAAGCGACCTAAAACCTTATGTGATGTTTTCAAGCCGTGCATGTGACTATATTTTATATATATAGATATGTACGTGTTGATTAGAATACGTTTATGATCTTGTGAACAACTTTGTTTTGGAAAAGATATTAATAAGCTTATGTAAGCTATGTTTTGGAAAAGGCTTTACAATTCTGTAGCGAGATTGCCATGAAAGATTTGGCATTTGATATGATATGATTTGTATATGTGGATCCAAGGAGCTACGGGTAAGGAACCCTCGGGACGGTTCGGGCCGTCGAGGTTCGGCCTGTGCGTAGTCTCCATCCGATATATCACACGCGACCCCTGGGAGTTTGGGAAGGTGTGATATTTCGATGCCTTCGGCGTAAAAACCGGGGAGGGCACGATGTGGGTTCGCTACCCCTCGTGAGTCTGTATATGTCTGGATGGTTAGGGCCGCCGGTGGCTCTTCCATCATTGGTGTAGAGGTTGATATGTATGATTTATGTTTTGTTTGTTCTGAGGAGTAAAGGTTGGAAGCTCGTTCTCGCCGAGCATTATGTTTTGTTATGTATGTTTGAGAAGTATGAATCGGGATAGTGTTTATGAAATGTTTTAAAGTATATGTATTTGTTTTGGGAACGTTTTAGTTTGTAAAACCTATTCCGGTTCATAATTTCGCCTTTGCTTTGTGCTCTGCTCTATAAATATGTAGGGTGTGGGTGTGCGTTAGCCCCCTCACTCAGTCAGTTGACTGACTCCTCGTTTACTCTTTTAGTTGCAGGTTTTGGGAGCGTGAGCTAGGCGGAGAAGTGTGTCTGCTTTATACACTTGTCGGTCTAGGTTTCGTTAGGTGCATTTACATACCTGCACTTTATTATTTTGTAGTTGTATAGGTTTGATTTGTATATACTTACTTACTATTTTGTTCGATCCGGGATGGCTTTTGTTCAGGACGTGTTGGTATTTATATGTAAATACTATATGGATAGGTGTGGGTTGGTACCTATATATATATATGTGATGTTTTTGCTTGTTGCTTATATTTATTCGCTTCCGCGCACTCTGTTTCCGTTTGGTCTAGCTCCGCCTAGCCTAGAGTGTGTGTTTGGTCTCCCGTTCGCTATGATTCGGATTCGGGTGCGGACATTCCATTTCGTATTCGGGTTCGGATTATGGTGCGGGGGATGTGGCCCTACGTGTGGGTGCTACATCCTGAAGTGGTATCAGAGCGCGGTTGCAAAACCGGGCTCTAGAGTCGTGTGGGTCTGTCTAGGTCGTACGGCTTAGGACAATGTGACTTTTGATTATGTGCATGTGCGATTTGAGTATGTGATTACTTGACTAATTGATTACTTGATTACTTGATTATTTTCTTAAATTGTATACATATTCATACTCTAATATACATGCATCTATATTGCTTGAATTTGTGAATTTCAGGATGCCTCCAAGAAGACATAACAACCGTGAACAAACCCCTGATTTGAATGAACCGGCTCTACATAATGCACCTCCGCCACCACCTATGAACGCGGAGAATATTGTCCAAGCCCTACTCAATCAACTCCAAAACAATCAAAGGGGTAATGCAAATCCGGGTGAAGGACAAGATATTTCCGCCGTGTACAGGGACTTCCGGAACAACAACCCTCCAAAGTGGTATGGAGGTGATGATATTAAGGCGGAAGAGTGGTTATCTGAGATTCGAGGCATATGGGAGATATGTCCAGGGACTTCTCAGGACAAGGCTATTTGCACGGGTCGTATTATTCAAGGGCCAGCGGCTATTTGGCTTAGGAGTGTGAGATCCAGGCTTGAGAGAACGGGAATGGAATTCAACTGGGAGACGTTTGTGCAGGAATTCCATGAGAAATATATCCCTCATAGTGCACAAGAACGTCGCCTCCAAGAGTTCACAAATTTGAGGCAAGGCAACCGGACGGTGGAGGATTATATTTTGGAGTTTGAGAGGTTAGCTCCTTATGCTACTCACATCACCGACCACGACGATCATAAGGCCCGAGCGTTTCTTCATGGACTTCGTCGGGATATTCAAGAAGCTGTACAGGCCGCCAATGTGAGTACTTGGGCCAAGGTTACAAAAAGGGCAATTCAAGTTGAGGCCCAAATGGCTCGGTTGAAGCCTCCGCCTTTCTCTTCGACTCGAGGATCGGGATCAGGTTCTGGATTGGGTAAGAGGCCCATTTCTTATGCTCCACGAGCTCCTGTTCCACCGGCTTTTCGTCCCCAGGGTTTAGGGAACAAAAAGCCCCGTATTACCGGTCCCGTAGCACCTCCTGTTGCTCCAGTTCGATCGGCTCCAGCTCAGGGACCACCTGTTTGTTCTTATTGTCAGGGGAGACATCCGGTGGAGAGGTGTTGGAAGCTTCAGGGCAAATGCTACGCGTGTGGGTCTTCTGATCATTTGATTGATGCTTGCCCGAATAGGAGGCCGGTTGTGCAGGCTCGCGTGTTTGCTCTGGAGGGAGAGGAGGAAGCTGCTGATGTCGACCCGAATGCCGTGATAGAAGGTACAATAAACATTCATGGCATATCACTACATGCATTGTTTGATCCCGGGGCTACGCATTCATTTATTTCCCGGGATATTGTTGCTTCTTTGCCTTTACTTGATGAATTATCTGCGCATGTGTATGTGGTGAATACTCCTTTGGGAGGATCTGTGGAAGCTGGCAGGGTGTTCAGGGAGTGTCCGGTGGTGTTTGAGGGCCGAGTTTTTCCTGCAGACTTGATAGTTCTACCGTTGAAGAAGTATGAGGTTATTCTTGGTATGGATTTTCTCTTCAGATACCGAGCTCAGTTGGACTGTCATGAGAAGAAGGTTGTGTTGGGGTCAGTGGTCTTTACGGGTGAGAGGTTGAAGTCCAGCCCGTTTGTGTCTTTTATGGAAGCAAGTAAGCTCCTCCGGGACGGTGCGACAGGTCTTGTGGCCTATCTTTTGAATAAACCGAAGGATCAGGCCAAACTTGAGGAGACAGAGGTCGTGAGTGAGTTTCCCGATGTTTTCCCTGAGAATTTGGGTTCTTTACCACCTGATAGGGACATCGAGTTTGTAGTCGACCTTTATCCTGGAGCTGAGCCTTTCTCTAAGACACCATATCGGATGGCTCCTGCTGAGTTGAAGGAGTTGAAAACTCAGCTGGATGAGCTTTTGACTTGCGGTTACATCCGTCCGAGTACATCCCCATGGGTGCTCCTGTGTTATTTGTGAAGAAGAAGGATGGGACTTTGAGGATGTGTATAGACTACCGCGAGTTGAACCGGATGACAGTGAAGAATAAGTATCCTTTACCTCATATCGAAGAGTTGTTTGACATCTTGCAAGGGTCGCAGGTGTACTCTAAGTTAGATTTGAGGCAAGGGTATTACCAACTTCGTATCCGGGAAGAGGATATCTCTAAGACTGCGTTCAATACCCGTTATGGACACTTTGAGTTTGTAGTGATGCCGTTTGGGTTAACTAATGCTCCAGCCGTGTTCATGGATATGATGCACCGAGTGTTTAGACAGTATCTTGACAAGTTCGTGGTCATTTTCATAGACGACATCTTGGTGTATTCTAAGTCTGCAGAAGAGCACGCATCTCACCTCAGAATTGTGTTGGAGACCCTTAGAGAGCACAAGCTTTATGCCAAATTTAGCAAGTGCGAGTTCTGGCTCGACAGAGTGTCTTTTCTGGGTCACATAATTTCAGGTGAGGGGATTGAAGTTGATCCTTCCAAGATTGAGACCGTGGTCCAGTGGGAAAGACCGAGGAATGCCTCCGAGATAAGAAGTTTTCTCGGGTTAGCGGGTTACTATAGGAGATTTGTGAAGGATTTCTCCAAAATTGCTTGCCCGTTGACTCGATTAACCAAAAAGGAGGTGAAGTATGAGTGGGATGATGGGTGCGAGAGAAGTTTCCAAGCTTTGAAGGAAAGATTAACTTCAGCACCAGTTCTTACCCTACCCGAGGGATCCGAGGGCTATTCAGTTTTTGCAGATGCTTCTAAGGAAGGACTCGGATGTGTATTGATGCAAAATGGCCGAGTGGTGGCCTATGCCTCTAGGAAGTTGAAGGAACACGAGAAGAACTACCCCACTCATGATCTTGAGCTTGCAGCGGTTGTATTTGCTTTCAGGAAGTGGCGTCATTACCTCTATGGGACGACTTTCGAGATATTCACAGATCACAAGAGCCTCAAGTATCTTTTCACTCAGAAGGAGCTGAATAATAGACAGAGGCGTTGGATGGAATTCTTAGAGGATTATGACTGCACGATTCAGTATCATCCGGGTAAGGCTAATGTCGTGGCAGATGCTTTGAGCAGAAAAGCAAGTGTTTCAGGTTTGAGTGCAGAGTCTTCAGGACAGGGTTCGACAGTTTTGGTTTCAGTGGCTCGGTTAGCTAACATCACAGTTCAGCCGGATTTGAAACAGAGGTTGTTGGATTCTCAGGCTTCGGATGCAGAGATTCAGAGATTAGTGATTCGGTCTAGGATAGACCCCGAGACGAAGTTTGGGTTTGATGATTCCGGTTTGTTCAGGTTCAAGACCAGGGTTTGTGTCCCAGAAGACCTCAAGAGGTTAATACTTGAGGAAGGACATCGTTCTGGATATTCCATTCACCCCGGTGGTACGAAGATGTACCGAGATTTGAAGGAATACTTCTGGTGGAATGGCATGAAGAGAGATGTCGCGAACTTTGTGAAGCGGTGTCTCACGTGTCAAGTGGTGAAGGCAGAACACCAGAAACCGGGAGGAACTCTCCAACCACTTCCAATTCCTGAGTGGAAGTGGGAGCAAGTGACTATGGACTTCGTGTCCGGCTTGCCAAGATCAAGAGGAGGTTATGATGGAATTTGGGTGATAGTCGACCGATTGACCAAGTCAGCTCATTTTCTCAAAGTGAAGATGTCTTACAAGACTCCGAAGTTGGCCGAATTGTATTCTAATGAGATTGTGAGACTTCATGGAGCGCCTGCTAGTATTGTCTCAGATCGTGATCCGAGGTTCACAGCTAAGTTTTGGCAGGATCTTCAGAGTAGGTTGGGCACGAGGCTTAATTTCAGCACCGCTTTTCATCCTCAGACAGATGGACAGTCAGAGAGATTAATTAAGTATTTAGAAGATTTGTTGAGGGCGTGTGCTTTGGATTTCCAGGAAAAGTGGGATAAGCATTTAGCTCTGGTTGAGTTTGCCTATAACAACAGTTTTCAGACTTCTATTGGAATGGCTCCCTACGAGGCACTATATGGAAGGAAGTGTAGATCGCCTCTATTCTGGGATATGGAAGATTGGCGGTGGACAGAGGAGAACAAGCTCGAAAGAGCAACACCTCGAGAGAGATTGGATAAGACCACTGCCAAGGTTAAGTTGATTCAGCAGAGAATGAAGGCAGCTCAGGACCGTCAGAAGAGCTATGCGGATAAGAGGAGAAGGCCCCTTGAGTTTGAAGTCGGAGATAAGGTTTTCTTGAAAGCATCTCCGAGGAAGGGATTTTCTCGAATAGGTCGAGGTGGGAAGCTTAACCCGAGATACCTTGGACCTTTTGAAATCCTTGAGAGAGTTGGAGAAGTAGCGTATAGGTTGGACCTACCGCCGAGATTGACCGGGATACATAATGTGTTTCATGTCTCGCAGCTCAGGAAATTTTATCCCGAGGAATCAACTATTCTCCCTGTGGAAGAGGTACAACTTGAGACGGATTTGACAATAGTAAGGCATCCGGTTGAGATTCAAGACCGGAAGATACAAGTATTGAGGAATAAACAGATTCCCTTGGTCCGAGTTCTTTGGAGAGATCAGAAATCTGAAGAGTCTACTTGGGAGACTGAGGAGAAGATGAGACAGTTGTACCCAGAGTTGTTCTCAGGTCAGACAGTTAACCTGGGGACCAGGTTCTCCAAAGGGGGGGAGGTTGTAACACACCGACTCACAGTCGGTACAGGTAAATTATGTGATTTAATATTATTTGCGTTTTAGATTATTTGTATAGGACTATTTTGAATTATTTGAACTTATATGAATTTATGTGAATTAATGTTGCATGTGATTTATTCGTTCTAATTTGAGTTGGCCTTATTTGAACCTGTATTTGTTGAACCGAACCCGTGAACCGAACCGGTCCAGCCTTAAAGGCTGAACCATTCTTCCTTTTCTCTTCATTTTACGTTCAAAGCAGCAGCTCTTGTCCAAGCTAGAAGCCAAACCCTCAAGTTTGATCATCCAACTTCCCAAGCCAAGTTCTCTCTCGTTTCTTCGTCTTTTCTCGAACTTAGGTAGGTTTCGGAATCCCCTCGTCATGCTTGTCATTTATATGGTTTAATTTTTGAGTTTGGAGTGAGTTTTGCATGCCTTTGCTTCCATACGTGAATAGTAAGGGTTTAATGAAAAACTTGGATACTTGCCCTTTGCTTGATGTGTTTGATTCCTAGCTTCATATATGAGTTGTATAGGTTGTATATGTTGTATTTATTGCATTTGATCCATGGTTGGTGGAGTATTTATGAATGATCATGATTTTTGCTTGAAAGTTGCATAACCTTGATCATGCATTTTAATTCCGTATTCTTGCGTTATTTGAGTGTTTATATGTCAAGCATGATTTATATGTATTGTTTGTGCATTTTGAGAGGTTGTGGCAACTCTTGGGATTGAATTTTGGCCATTTTTGGCACCATTTTGGAGCTTCCCCTGTTTCTGTAATAAAATCTCTGCTCCAGCTTTCGAACCAGGCCGGAACGGCCGTTCCCGCCCAGTTTCAAACTGGGAACGACCGTTCCCAGGCCATACTGTTCATGACCGAGAGTGGGAACGACCGTTCCCAGCTTGTACTGGGAACGGGAACGGCCGTTCCCATGGCCGGAACCCTTCTACTGGGTCAAATCCGCGAGGGTGGATTTGAGGCAGTAGCTCAGGAAAAATCCGCGAGGGTGGATTTTTCCCTTTGGAAAAATCCATGGGGGTGGATTTTGCCACTTTTTCTCTTTGCCTTGTTTATGCATTTGTATGATTTTAAATGCTTTTCTTTTGCATATTAATTTTTATAATTGATTGTTTTGCATAATAGATTGTAAATAAATATGTTATGCTATGATTTGTAAATTATATGACCTAATTGTAATATTTTATTTATGAACATAAATCATGCATTTTGCCGAGCGTCTTCTTTGGTTCATATAGAGTCTAAGTCTTGGGCTTTCGTGTTTTCTTTTCAGAGGAGGTCCCAGTTGACGAGCCCGAGGCGTAGGTTGTTCACGTCTGCTCATATTTTGTCAAGCACAAGGTGAGGTTTAGGAATTTTATTAGCTAAGCGACCTAAAACCTTATGTGATGTTTTCAAGCCGTGCATGTGACTATATTTTATATATATAGATATGTACGTGTTGATTAGAATACGTTTATGATCTTGTGAACAACTTTGTTTTGGAAAAGATATTAATAAGCTTATGTAAGCTATGTTTTGGAAAAGGCTTTACAATTCTGTAGCGAGATTGCCATGAAAGATTTGGCATTTGATATGATATGATTTGTATATGTGGATCCAAGGAGCTACGGGTAAGGAACCCTCGGGACGGTTCGGGCCGTCGAGGTTCGGCCTGTGCGTAGTCTCCATCCGATATATCACACGCGACCCCTGGGAGTTTGGGAAGGTGTGATATTTCGATGCCTTCGGCGTAAAAACCGGGGAGGGCACGATGTGGGTTCGCTACCCCTCGTGAGTCTGTATATGTCTGGATGGTTAGGGCCGCCGGTGGCTCTTCCATCATTGGTGTAGAGGTTGATATGTATGATTTCTGTTTTGTTTGTTCTGAGGAGTAAAGGTTGGAAGCTCGTTCTCGCCGAGCATTATGTTTTGTTATGTATGTTTGAGAAGTATGAATCGGGATAGTGTTTATGAAATGTTTTAAAGTATATGTATTTGTTTTGGGAACGTTTTAGTTTGTAAAACCTATTCCGGTTCATAATTTCGCCTTTGCTTTGTGCTCTGCTCTATAAATATGTAGGGTGTGGGTGTGCGTTAGCCCCCTCACTCAGTCAGTTGACTGACTCCTCGTTTACTCTTTTAGTTGCAGGTTTTGGGAGCGTGAGCTAGGCGGAGAAGTGTGTCTGCTTTATACACTTGTCGGTCTAGGTTTCGTTAGGTGCATTTACATACCTGCACTTTATTATTTTGTAGTTGTATAGCTTTGATTTGTATATACTTACTTACTATTTTGTTCGAGCCGGGATGGCTTTTGTTCAGGACGTGTTGGTATTTATATGTAAATGCTATATGGATAGGTGTGGGTTGGTACCTATATATATATATGTGATGTTTTTGCTTGTTGCTTATATTTATTCGCTTCCGCGCACTCTGTTTCCGTTTGGTCTAGCTCCGCCTAGCCTAGAGTGTGTGTTTGGTCTCCCGTTCGCTATGATTCGGATTCGGGTGCGGACATTCCATTTCGTATTCGGGTTCGGATTATGGTGCGGGGGATGTGGCCCTACGTGTGGGTGCTACATGATCACAAGCCAAAATGAACCAAGTTATGTTGGACCTATGACAAGGTCACGGTCCAAAAGAATGCAACAAGAAGTTCAATCTCTTTTGATCCAAATAACACAAGATTAGGTCCAAGAAGACAAGTATTCAGTTGGACCCAATCCACCTGGTTTCAATGTCTTAGTGGTAGAATTTTAAGCCCAAATTGTGTCAAGTTTATTGTAATTTAGCCCTGAACTATTATATTATACTTTGGGCAATCTTTTTATTTATTTTGCATGCATTTCGATTAGGTTAAGCCCATTTTTTTCAGCCTACATGAAAAGTGACGGGATTAGCTTGTCTCTTTGAATTCTGAATTATCTCTTAGAATTCCCATGCATGCATCTTTATATTCTAGCCTTGTGGTTCGAAATATTCAGTCAAAAAATGAATGAATTGTGATTCATGTGAGTTATACTCACAAGTTCTTAGTTGAACGACACCGGAGATTCAAACCTCCACCGGATAATGTCATTTCCCGACTCATTATAGTCGACGGGGTGCATTACTTATCAAATCTGATAGTGTTGGTTCCTTGCTCAATATAGCAAACGGGTCACACTCCTATAATTCAAATCTGATAGTGTTGGTTCCTTCCTCATTATAGCAAACGGGTCACACTCCTCTATTTTAACCTGGAAGTGGACGATCGAAAATCAAGAACTCCAAGTATTGGTATAGGGTTTCACGGCAAGTACGTGGAGTTCGTATCATTTGGTATCATGATAGGAATCAGGATGATGTGAATCATAAGACAAGGCCTCACTTTGGTCCAACAAGGCCACACTTTGATCCAAATGATGATATGATCCCAACTCAAGATGAACCAAGTTATGTTGGACCTATCACAAGGTCACGGTCCAAAAGAATGCAAGAAGAAGTTCAATCTCTTTTGATCCAAATAACTCAAGATTAGCTCCAAGAAGACAAGTATTCAGCTGGACCCAAACCACCTTGTTTCAATGTCTTAGTGATAGAATTTTAAGCCCAAATTGTGTTAATTTTATTGTAATTTGGCCCTGAACTATTACATTATATTTTGGGCTATCTTTTTACTTAGTTTGCATGCATTTCGATTAGGTTAAGCCCATTTTATTCAGCCTACAAGAAAAGTGACGGGATTAGCTTGTCTCTTTGAATTCTGAATTGTCTCTTAGAATTCCCATGCATGCATCTTTATATTCCAGCCTTGTAGTTCGAAATATTCAGTCAAAAAATCAATGAATTATGATTCAAGTGAGTTATACTCACAAGTTCTTAGTTGAACGACACCGGAGTTTCAAACCTCCATCGGATAATGTCATTACCCGACTCATTACAGTCGTCGGGGTGCATTACTTATCAAATCTGATAGTGTTGGTTCCTTGCTCATTATAGCAAACGGGTCACACTCCTATAATTCAAATCTGATAGTGTTGGTTCCTTGCTCATTATAGCAAACGGGTCACACTCCTCTATTTTAACCTGGAAGTGGACGATCAAAAATCAAGAACTCCAAGTATTGGTATAGGGTTTTACGGCAAGTACGTGGAGTTCGTATCATTTGGTATCATGATAGGAATCAGGATGATGTGAATCATAAGACAAGGCCACACTTTGGTCCAACAAGGCCACACTTTGATCCAAATGATGATATGATCACAACTCAAGATGAACCAAGTTATGTTGGACCTATCACAAGGTCACGGTCCAAAAGAATGCAAGAAGAAGTTCAATCTCTTTTGATCCAAATAACTCAAGATTAGCTCCAAGAAGACAAGTATTCAGTTGGACCCAATCCACCTTGTTTCAATGTCTTAGTGGTAGAATTTTAAGCCCAAATTGTGTCAAGTTTATTGTAATTTGGCCCTGAACTATTATATTACACTTTGGGCCATCTTTTTATTTATTTTGCATGCATTTCGATTAGGTTAAGCCCATTTTATTCAGCCTACAAGAAAAGTGACGGGATTAGCTTGTCTCTTTGAATTCTGAATTGTCTCTTAGAATTCCCATGCATGCATCTTTATATTCCAGCCTTGTAGTTCGAAATATTCAGTCAAAAAATGAATGAGTTGTGATTCAAGTGAGTTATACTCACAAGTTCTTAGTTGAACGACACCGGAGTTTCAAACCTCCACCGGATAATGTAATTTCCCGACTCATTATAGTCGACGGGGTGCATTACTTATCAAATGTGATAGTGTTGGTTAGTTGCTCATTATAGCAAACGGGTCACACTCCTCTATTTTAACCTTGAAGTGGACGATCGAAAATCAAGAACTCCAAGTATTGGTATAGGGTTTCACGGCAAGTACGTGGAGTTTGTATCATTTGGTATCATGATAGGAATCAGGATGATGTGAATCATAAGACAAGGCCTCACTTTGGTCCAACAAGGCCACACTTTGATCCAAATGATGATATGATCCCAACTCAAGATGAACCAAGTTATGTTGGACCTATCACAAGGTCACGGTCCAAAAGAATGCAAGAAGAAGTTCACAATCTCTTTTGATCCAAATAACTCAAGATTAGCTCCAAGAAGACCAGTATTCAGCTGGACCCAATCCACCTTGTTTCAATGTCCTAGTGATAGAATTTTAAGCCCAAATTGTGTTAAGTTTATTGTAATTTGGCCCTGAACTTTTATATTATACTTTGGGCCATCTTTTTATTTATTTTGCATGCATTTCGATTAGGTTAGGCCCATTTTATTCAGCCTACTAGAAAAGTGACGGGAATAGCTTGTCTCTTTGAATTCTGAATTGTCTCTTAGAATTCCCTGCATGCATCTTTATATTCCAGCCTTGTAGTTCGAAATATTCAGTCAAAAAATGAATGAATTGTGATTCAAGTGAGTTATACTCACATGTTCTTAGTTGAACGACACCGGAGTTTCAAACCTCCACCGGATAATGTCATTTCCCGACTCATTATAGTCGACGGGGTGCATTACTTATCAAATCTGATAGTGTCGGTTCCTTGCTCATTATAGCAAACGGGTCACACTCCTATAATTCAAATCTGATAGTGTTGGTTCCTTGCTCATTATAGCAAACGGGTCACACTCCTCTATTTTAACCTTGAAGTGGACGATCGAAAATCAACAACTCCAAGTATTGGTATAGGTTTCACGGCAAGTACGTGGAGTTCGTATCATTTGGTATCATGATAGGAATCAGGATGATGTGAATCATAAGACAAGGCCACACTTTGGTCCAACAAGGCCACACTTTGATCCAAATGATGATATGATCACAGCTCAAGATGAACCAAGTTATGTTGGACCTATCAGAAGGTCACGGTCCAAAAGAATGCAAGAAGAAGTTCAATCTCTTTTGATCCAAATAACTCAAGATTAGCTCCAAGAAGACAAGTATTCAGCTGGACCCAATCCACCTTGTTTCAATGTCTAAGTGATAGACTTTTAAGCCCAAATTGTGTTAAGTTTATTGTAATTTGGCCCTGAACTATTACATTGTACTTTGGGCCATCTTTTTATTTATTTTGCATGCATTTCGATTAGGTTAAGCCCATTTTTTTCAACCTACAAGAAAAGTGATGGGATTAGCTTGTCTCTTTGAATTCTGAATTGTCTCTTAGAATTCCCATGAATGCATCTTTACATTCCAGCCTTGTAGTTCGAAATATTCAGTCAAAAAATGAATGAATTGTGATTCAAGTGAGTTATACTCCCAAGTTCTTAGTTGAACGACACCGGAGTTTCAAACCTCTACCGGATAATGTCATTTCCCGACTCATTATAGTCGACGGGGTGCATTACTTATCAAATCTGATAGTGTTGGTTCCTTGGTCATTATAGCAAACGGGTCACACTCCTGTATTTTAACCTTGAAGTGGACGATCGAAAATCAAGAACTCCAAGTATTGGTATAGGGTTTCACGGCAAGTACGTGGAGTTCGTATCATTTGGTATCATGATAGGAATCAGGATGATGTGAATCGTAAGACAAGGCCACACTTTGGTCCAACAAGGCCACACTTTGATCCAAATGATGATATGATCAGAACTCAAGATGAACCAAGTTATGTTGGACCTATCACAAGGTCACGGTCCAAAAGAATGCAAGAAGAAGTTCACAATCTCTTTTGATCCAAATAACTCAAGATTAGCTCCAAGAAGACCAGTATTCAGCTGGACCCAATCCACCTTGTTTCAATGTCCTAGTGATAGAATTTTAAGCCCAAATTGTGTTAAGTTTATTGTAATTTGGCCCTGAACTTTTATATTATACTTTGGGCCATCTTTTTATTTATTTTGCATGCATTTCGATTAGGTTAGGCCCATTTTATTCAGCCTACTAGAAAAGTGACGGGAATAGCTTGTCTCTTTGAATTCTGAATTGTCTCTTAGAATTCCCTGCATGCATCTTTATATTCCAGCCTTGTAGTTCGAAATATTCAGTCAAAAAATGAATGAATTGTGATTCAAGTGAGTTATACTCACATGTTCTTAGTTGAACGACACCAGAGTTTCAAACCTCCACCGGATAATGTCATTTCCCGACTCATTATAGTCGACGGGGTGCATTACTTATCAAATCTGATAGTGTCGGTTCCTTGCTCATTATAGCAAACGGGTCACACTCCTATAATTCAAATCTGATAGTGTTGGTTCCTTGCTCATTATAGCAAACGGGTCACACTCCTCTATTTTAACCTTGAAGTGGACGATCGAAAATCAAGAACTCCAAGTATTGGTATAGGTTTCACGGCAAGTACGTGGAGTTCGTATCATTTGGTATCATGATAGGAATCAGGATGATGTGAATCATAAGACAAGGCCACACTTTGGTCCAACAAGGCCACACTTTGATCCAAATGATGATATGATCACAACTCAAGATGAACCAAGTTATGTTGGACCTATCACAAGGTCACGGTCCAAAAGAATGCAAGAAGAAGTTCAATCTCTTTTGATCCAAATAACTCAACATTAGCTCCAAGAAGACAAGTATTCAGCTGGACCCAATCCACCTTGTTTCAATCTCTTAGTGATAGACTTTTAAGCCCAAATTGTGTTAAGTTTATTGTAATTTGGCCCTGAACTATTACATTATACTTTGGGTCATCTCTTTATTTATTTTGCATGCATTTCGATTAGGTTAAGCCCATTTTATTCAGCCTACTACAAAAGTGACGGAATAGCTTGTCTCTTTGAATTCTGAATTGTCTCTTAGAATTCCCTGCATGCATCTTTATATTCCAGCCTTGTAGTTCGAAATATTCAGTCAAAAAATGAATGAATTGTGATTCAAGTGAGTTATACTCACATGTTCTTAGTTGAACGACACCGGAGTTTCAAACCTCCACCGGATAATGTCATTTCCCCACTCATTATAGTCGACGGGGTGCATTACTTATCAAATCTGATAGTGTCGGTTCCTTGCTCATTATAGCAAACGGGTCACACTCCTATAATTCAAATCTGATAGTGTTGGTTCCTTGCTCATTATAGCAAATGGGTCACACTCCTCTATTTTAACCTTGAAGTGGACGATCGAAAATCAAGAACACCAAGTATTGGTATAGGGTTTCACCGCAAGTACGTGGAGTTCGTATCATTTGGTATCATGATTGGAATCAGGATGATGTGAATCATAAGACAAGGCCACACTTTGGTCCAACAAGGCCACACTTTGATCCAAATGATGATATGATCACAACTCAAGATGAACCAAGTTATGTTGGGTCTATCACAAGGTCACGGTCCAAAAGAATGCAAGAAGAAGTTCAATCTCTTTTGATCCAAATAACTCAAGATTAGCTCCAAGAAGACAAGTATTCAGCTGGACCCAATCCACCTTGTTTCAATGTCTTAGTGTTAGAATTTTAAGCCCAAATTGTGTTAAGTTTATTGTATTTTGGCCCTGCACTATTACATTATACTTTGGGCCATCTTTTTATTTATTTTGCATGCATTTCGATTAGGTTAAGCCCATTTTTTTCAGCCTACAAGAAAAGTGACGGGATTAGCTTGTCTCTTTGAATTCTGAATTGTCTCTTAGAATTCCCATGCATGCATCTTTATATTCCAGCCTTGTAGATCGAAATATTCAGTCAAAAAATGAATGAATTGTGATTCAAGTGAGTTATACTCACAAGTTCTTAGTTGAACGACACCGGAGTTTCAAACCTCCACCGGATAATGTCATTTCCCGACTCATTATAGTCGACGGGGTGCATTACTTATCAAATCTGATAGTGTTGGTTCCTTGCTCATTATAGCAAACGGGTCACACTCCTATAATTCAAATCTGATAGTGTTGGTTCCTTGCTCATTATAGCAAACGGGTCACACTCCTCTATTTTAACCTGGAAGTGGACGATTGAAAATCAAGAACACCAAGTATTGGTATAGGGTTTCACCGCAAGTACGTGGAGTTCGTATCATTTGGGATCATGATTGGAATAAGGATGATGTGAATCATAAGACAAGGCCACACTTTGGTCCAACAAGGCCACACTTTGATCCAAATGATGATATGATCACAACTCAAGATGAACCAAGTTATGTTGGACCTATCACAAGGTCACGGTCCAAAAGAATGCAAGAAGAAGTTCAATCTCTTTTGATCCAAATAACTCAAGATTAGCTCCAAGAAGACAAGTATTCAGCTGGACCCAATCCACCTTGTTTCAATGTCTTAGTGTTAGAATTTTAAGCCCAAATTGTGTTAAGTTTACTGTATTTTGGCCCTGAACTATTACATTATACTTTGGGCCATCTTTTTATTTATTTTGCATGCATTTCGATTAGGTTAAGCCCATTTTTTTCAGCCTACAAGAAAAGTGACGGGATTAGCTTGTCTCTTTGAATTCTGAATTGTCTCTTAGAATTCCCATGCATGCATCTTTATATTCCAGCCTTGTAGTTCGAAATATTCAGTCAAAAAATGAATGAATTGTGATTCAAGTGAGTTATACTCACAAGTTCTTAGTTGAACGACACCGGAGTTTCAAACCTCCACCGGATAATGTCATTTCCCGACTCATTATAGTCGACGGGGTGCATTACTTATCAAATCTGATAGTGTTGGTTCCTGGCTCATTATAGCAAACGGGTCACACTCCTATAATTCAAATCTGATAGTGTTGGTTCCTTGCTCATTATAGCAAACGGGTCACACTCCTCTATTTTAACCTGGAAGTGGACGATTGAAAATCAAGAACACCAAGTATTGGTATAGGGTTTCGCGGCAAGTACGTGGAGTTCGTATCATTTGGGATCATGATTGGAATCAGGATGATGTGAATCATAAGAGAAGGCCACACTTTGGTCCAACAAGGCCACACTTTGATCCAAATGATGATATGATCACAACTCAAGATGAACCAAGTTATGTTGGACCTATCACAAGGTCACGGTCCAAAAGAATGCAAGAAGAAGTTCAATCTCTTTTGATCCAAATAACTCAAGATTAGCTCCAAGAAGACAAGTATTCAGCTGGACCCAATCCACCTTGTTTCAATGTCTTAGTGTTAGAATTTTAAGCCCAAATTGTGTTAAGTTTATTGTATTTTGGCCCTGAACTATTACATTATACTTTGGGCCATCTTTTTATTTATTTTGCATGCATTTCGATTAGGTTAAGCCCATTTTTTTCAGCCTACAAGAAAAGTGACGGGATTAGCTTGTCTCTTTGAATTCTGAATTTTCTCTTACAATTCCCATGCATGCATCTTTATATTCCAGCCTTGTAGTTCGAAATATTCAGTCAAAAAATGAATGAATTGTGATTCAAGTGAGTTATACTCACAAGTTCTTAGTTGAACGACACCGGAGTTTCAAACCTCCACCGGATAATGTCATTTCCCGACTCATTATAGTCGACGGGGTGCATTACTTATCAAATCTGATAGTGTTGGTTCCTGGCTCATTATAGCAAACGGGTCACACTCCTATAATTCAAATCTGATAGTGTTGGTTCCTTGCTCATTATAGCAAACGGGTCACACTCCTCTATTTTAACCTGGAAGTGGACGATTGAAAATCAAGAACACCAAGTATTGGTATAGGGTTTCGCGGCAAGTACGTGGAGTTCGTATCATTTGGGATCATGATTGGAATCAGGATGATGTGAATCATAAGAGAAGGCCACACTTTGGTCCAACAAGGCCACACTTTGATCCAAATGATGATATGATCACAACTCAAGATGAACCAAGTTATGTTAGACCTATCACAAGGTCACGGTCCAAAAGAATGCAAGAAGAAGTTCAATCTCTTTTGATCCAAATAACTCAAGATTAGCTCCAAGAAGACAAGTATTCAGCTGGACCCAATCCACCTTGTTTCAATGTCTTAGTGTTAGAATTTTAAGCCCAAATTGTGTTAAGTTTATTGTATTTTGGCCCTGAACTATTACATTATACTTTGGGCCATCTTTTTATTTATTTTGCATGCATTTCGATTAGGTTAAGCCCATTTTTTTCAGCCTACAAGAAAAGTGACGGGATTAGCTTGTCTCTTTGAATTCTGAATTTTCTCTTACAATTCCCATGCATGCATCTTTATATTCCAGCCTTGTAGTTCGAAATATTCAGTCAAAAAATGAATGAATTGTGATTCAAGTGAGTTATACTCACAAGTTCTTAGTTGAACGACAACGGAGTTTCAAACCTCCACCGGATAATGTCATTTCCCGACTCATTATAGTCGACGGGGTGCATTACTTATCAAATCTGATAGTGTTGGTTCCTTGCTCATTATAGCAAACGGGTCACACTGCTATAATTCAAATCTAATAGTGTTGGTTCCTTGCTCATTATAGCAAACGGGTCACACTCCTCTATTTTAACCTGGAAGTGGACGATTGAAAATCAAGAACTCCAAGTATTGGTATAGGGTTTCACGGCAAGTACGTGGAGTTCGTATCATTTGGTATCATGATAGGAATCAGGATGATGTGAATCATAAGACAAGGCCACACTTTGGTCCAACAAGGCCACACTTTGATCCAAATGATGATATGATCACAACTCAAGATGAACCAAGTTATGTTGGACCTATCACGAGGTCACGGTCCAAAAGAATGCAAGAAGAAGTTCAATCTCTTTTGATCCAAATAACTCAAGATTGGCTCCAAGAAGAAAAGTATTCAGCTGGACCCAATCCACCTTGTTTCAATGTCTTAGTGATAGACTTTTAAGCCCAAATTGTGTTAAGTTTATTTCAATTTGGCCCTGAACTATTACATTATACTTTGGGCCATCTTTTTATTTATTTTCCATGCATTTCGATTAGGTTAAGCCCATTTTTTTCAGCCTACAAGAAAAGTGACGGGATTAGCTTGTCTCTTTGAATTCTGAATTGTCTCTTAGAATTCCCATGCATGCATCTTTATATTCCAGCCTTGTAGTTCGAAATGTTCAGTCAAAAAAAGAATGAATTGTGATTCAAGTGAGTTATACTCACAAGTTCTTAGTGGAACGACACCGGAGTTTCAAACCTCCACCGGATAATGTCATTTCCCGACTCATTATAGTCGACGGGGTGCATTACTTATCAAATCTGATAGTGTTGGTTCCTTGCTCATTATAGCAAACGGGTCACACTCCTCTATTTTAACCTGGAAGTGGACGATTGAAAATCAAGAACTCCAAGTATTGGTATAGGGTTTCACGGCAAGTACGTGGAGTTCGTATCATTTGGTATCATGATAGGAATCAGGATGATGTGAATCATAAGACACGACCACACTTTGGTCCAACAAGGCCACACTTTGATCCAAATGATGATATGATCACAACTCAAGATGAACCAAGTTATGTTGGACCTATCACAAGGTCACGGTCCAAAAGAATGCAAGAAGAAGTTCAATCTCTTTTGATCC
The DNA here is from genome assembly GCA_037501455.1 of Lantana camara. NCBI lineage: Eukaryota > Viridiplantae > Streptophyta > Magnoliopsida > Lamiales > Verbenaceae > Lantana > Lantana camara. The sequence goes on from CM074861.1 coordinate 59,384,590, forward strand.
AAATAACTCAAGATTGGCTCCAAGAAGACAAGTATTCAGCTGGACCCAATCCACCTTGTTTCAATGTCTTAGTGATAGACTTTTAAGCCCAAATTGTGTTAAGTTTATTGTAATTTGGCCCTGAACTATTACATTATACTTTGGGCCATCTTTTTATTTATTTTGCATGCATTTCGATTAGGTTAAGCCCATTTTTTCAGCCTACAAGAAAAGTGATGGGATTAGCTTGTCTCTTTGAATTCTGAATTGTCTCATAGAATTCCCATGCATGCATCTTTATATTCCAGCCTTGTAGTTCGAAATGTTCAGTCAAAAAAAGAATGAATTGTGATTCAAGTGAGTTATACTCACAAGTTCTTAGTTGAACGACACCGGAGTTTCAAACCTCCACCGGATAATGTCATTTCCCGACTCATTATAGTCGACGGTGTGCATTACTTATCAAATCTGATAGTGTTGGTTCCTTGCTCATTATAGCAAACGGGTCACACTCCTGTATTTTAACGTTGAAGTGGACGATCGAAAATCAAGAACTCCAAGTATTGGTATAGGGTTTCACGGCAAGTACGTGGAGTTCGTATCATTTGGTATCATGATAGGAATCAGGATGATGTGAATCATAAGACAAGGCCACACTTTGGTCCAACAAGGCCACACTTTGATCCAAATGATGATATGATCACAACTCAAGATGAACCAAGTTATGTTGGACCTATCACAAGGTCACGGTCCAAAAGAATGCAAGAAGAAGTTCAATCTCTTTTGATCCAAATAACTCAAGATTGGCTCCAAGAAGACAAGTATTCAGCTGGACCCAATCCACCTTGTTTCAATGTCTTAGCGATAGACTTTTAAGCCCAAATTGTGTTAAGTTTATTGTAATTTGGCCCTGAACTATTACATTATACTTTGGGCCATCTTTTTATTTATTTTGCATGCATTTCGATTAGGTTAAGCCCATTTTTTCAGCCTACAAGAAAAGTGATGGGATTAGCTTGTCTCTTTGAATTCTGAATTGTCTCTTAGAATTCCCATGCATGCATCTTTATATTCCAGCCTTGTAGTTCGAAATGTTCAGTCAAAAAAAGAATGAATTGTGATTCAAGTGAGTTATACTCACAAGTTCTTAGTTGAACGACACCGGAGTTTCAAACCTCCACCGGATAATGTCATTTCCCGACTCATTATAGTCGACGGTGTGCATTACTTATCAAATCTGATAGTGTTGGTTCCTTGCTCATTATAGCAAACGGGTCACACTCCTGTATTTTAACCTTGAAGTGGACGATCGAAAATCAAGAACTCCAAGTATTGGTATAGGGTTTCACGGCAAGTACGTGGAGTTCGTATCATTTGGTATCATGATAGGAATCAGGATGATGTGAATCATAAGACAAGGCCACACTTTGGTCCAACAAGGCCACACTTTGATCCAAATGATGATATGATCACAACTCAAGATGAACCAAGTTATGTTGGACCTATCACAAGGTCATGGTCCAAAAGAATGCAAGAAGAAGTTCAATCTCTTTTGATCCAAATAACTCAAGATTAGCTCCAAGAAGACAAGTATTCAGCTGGACGTAATCCACCTTGTTTCAATATCTTAGTGATAGACTTTTAAGCCCAAATTGTGTTAAGTTTATTGTAATTTGGCCCTGAACTATTACATTATACTTTGGGCCATCTTTTTATTTATTTTGCATGCATTTCGATTAGGTTAAGCCCATTTTTTCAGCCTACAAGAAAAGTGATGGGATTAGCTTGTCTCTTTGAATTCTGAATTGTCTCTTAGAATTCCCATGCATGCATCTTTATATTCCAGCCTTGTAGTTCGAAATGTTCAGTCAAAAAAAGAATGAATTGTGATTCAAGGGAGTTATACTCACAAGTTCTTAGTTGAACGACACCGGAGTTTCAAACCTCCACCGGATAATGTCATTTCCCGACTCATTATAGTCGACGGTGTGCATTACTTATCAAATCTGATAGTGTTGGTTCCTTGCTCATTATAGCAAACGGGTCACACTCCTGTATTTTAACCTTGAAGTGGACGATCGAAAATCAAGAACTCCAAGTATTGGTATAGGGTTTCACGGCAAGTACGTGGAGTTCGTATCATTTGGTATCATGATAGGAATCAGGATGATGTGAATCATAAGACAAGGCCACACTTTGGTCCAACAAGGCCACACTTTGATCCAAATGATGATATGATCACAACTCAAGATGAACCAAGTTATGTTGGACCTATCACAAGGTCATGGTCCAAAAGAATGCAAGAAGAAGTTCAATCTCTTTTGATCCAAATAACTCAAGATTAGCTCCAAGAAGACAAGTATTCAGCTGGACGTAATCCACCTTGTTTCAATGTCTTAGTGATAGACTTTTAAGCCCAAATTGTGTTAAGTTTATTGTAATTTGGCCCTGAACTATTACATTATACTTTGGGCCATCTTTTTATTTATTTTGCATGCATTTCGATTAGGTTAAGCCCATTTTTTCAGCCTACAAGAAAAGTGATGGGATTAGCTTGTCTCTTTGAATTCTGAATTGTCTCTTAGAATTCCCATGCATGCATCTTTATATTCCAGCCTTGTAGTTCGAAATGTTCAGTCAAAAAAAGAATGAATTGTGATTCAAGGGAGTTATACTCACAAGTTCTTAGTTGAACGACACCGGAGTTTCAAACCTCCACCGGATAATGTCATTTCCCGACTCATTATAGTCGACGGTGTGCATTACTTATCAAATCTGATAGTGTTGGTTCCTTGCTCATTATAGCAAACGGGTCACACTCCTGTATTTTAACCTTGAAGTGGACGATCGAAAATCAAGAACTCCAAGTATTGGTATAGGGTTTCACGGCAAGTACGTGGAGTTCGTATCATTTGGTATCATGATAGGTATCAGGATGATGTGAATCATAAGACAAGGCCACACTTTGGTCCAACAAGGCCACACTTTGATCCAAATGATGATATGATCACAACTCAAGATGAACCAAGTTATGTTGGACCTATCACAAGGTCATGGTCCAAAAGAATGCAAGAAGAAGTTCAATCTCTTTTGATCCAAATAACTCAAGATTAGCTCCAAGAAGACAAGTATTCAGCTGGACCTAATCCACCTTGTTTCAATGTCTTAGTGATAGACTTTTAAGCCCAAATTGTGTTAAGTTTATTGTAATTTGGCCCTGAACTATTACATTATACTTTGGGCCATCTTTTTATTTATTTTGCATGCATTTCGATTAGGTTAAGCCCATTTTTTCAGCCTACAAGAAAAGTGATGGGATTAGCTTGTCTCTTTGAATTCTGAATTGTCTCTTAGAATTCCCATGCATGCATCTTTATATTCCAGCCTTGTAGTTCGAAATGTTCAGTCAAAAAAAGAATGAATTCTGATTCAAGTGAGTTATACTCACAAGTTCTTAGTTGAACGACACCGGAGTTTCAAACCTCCACCGGATAATGTCATTTCCCGACTCATTATAGTCGACGGTGTGCATTACTTATCAAATCTGATAGTGTTGGTTCCTTGCTCATTATAGCAAACGGGTCACACTCCTGTATTTTAACGTTGAAGTGGACGATCGAAAATCAAGAACTCCAAGTATTGGTATAGGGTTTCACGGCAAGTACGTGGAGTTCGTATCATTTGGTATCATGATAGGAATCAGGATGATGTGAATCATAAGACAAGGCCACACTTTGGTCCAACAAGGCCACACTTTGATCCAAATGATGATATGATCACAACTCAAGATGAACCAAGTTATGTTGGACCTATCACAAGGTCACGGTCCAAAAGAATGCAAGAAGAAGTTCAATCTCTTTTGATCCAAATAACTCAAGATTGGCTCCAAGAAGACAAGTATTCAGCTGGACCCAATCCACCTTGTTTCAATGTCTTAGTGATAGACTTTTAAGCCCAAATTGTGTTAAGTTTATTGTAATTTGGCCCTGAACTATTACATTATACTTTGGGCCATCTTTTTATTTATTTTGCATGCATTTCGATTAGGTTAAGCCCATTTTTTCAGCCTACAAGAAAAGTGATGGGATTAGCTTGTCTCTTTGAATTCTGAATTGTCTCTTAGAATTCCCATGCATGCATCTTTATATTCCAGCCTTGTAGTTCGAAATGTTCAGTCAAAAAAAGAATGAATTGTGATTCAAGTGAGTTATACTCACAAGTTCTTAGTTGAACGACACCGGAGTTTCAAACCTCCACCGGATAATGTCATTTCCCGACTCATTATAGTCGACGGTGTGCATTACTTATCAAATCTGATAGTGTTGGTTCCTTGCTCATTATAGCAAACGGGTCACACTCCTGTATTTTAACCTTGAAGTGGACGATCGAAAATCAAGAACTCCAAGTATTGGTATAGGGTTTCACGACAAGTACGTGGAGTTCGTATCATTTGGTATCATGATAGGAATCAGGATGATGTGAATCATAAGACAAGGCCACACTTTGGTCCAACAAGGCCACACTTTGATCCAAATGATGATATGATCACAACTCAAGATGAACCAAGTTATGTTGGACCTATCACAAGGTTATGGTCCAAAAGAATGCAAGAAGAAGTTCAATCTCTTTTGATCCAAATAACTCAAGATTAGCTCCAAGAAGACAAGTATTCAGCTGGACCTAATCCACCTTGTTTCAATGTCTTAGTGATAGACTTTTAAGCCCAAATTGTGTTAAGTTTATTGTAATTTGGCCCTGAACTATTACATTATACTTTGGGCCATCTTTTTATTTATTTTGCATGCATTTCGATTAGGTTAAGCCCATTTTTTCAGCCTACAAGAAAAGTGATGGGATTAGCTTGTCTCTTTGAATTCTGAATTGTCTCTTAGAATTCCCATGCATGCATCTTTATATTCCAGCCTTGTAGTTCGAAATGTTCAGTCAAAAAAAGAATGAATTGTGATTCAAGTGAGTTATACTCACAAGTTCTTAGTTGAACGACACCGGAGTTTCAAACCTCCACCGGATAATGTCATTTCCCGACTCATTATAGTCGACGGTGTGCATTACTTATCAAATCTGATAGTGTTGGTTCCTTGCTCATTATAGCAAACGGGTCACACTCCTGTATTTTAACCTTGAAGTGGACGATCGAAAATCAAGAACTCCAAGTATTGGTATAGGGTTTCACGGCAAGTACGTGGAGTTCGTATCATTTGGTATCATGATAGGAATCAGGATGATGTGAATCATAAGACACGACCACACTTTGGTCCAACAAGGCCACACTTTGATCCAAATGATGATATGATCACAACTCAAGATGAACCAAGTTATGTTGGACCTATCACAAGGTCACGGTCCAAAAGAATGCAAGATGAAGTTCAATCTCTTTTGATCCAAATAACTCAAGATTAGCTCCAAGAAGACAAGTATTCAGTTGGACCCAATCCACCTTGTTTCAATGTGTTAGTGATAGACTTTTAAGCCCAAATTGTGTTAAGTTTATTGTAATTTGGCCCTGAACTATTACATTATACTTTGGGCCATCTTTTTATTTATTTTGCATGCATTTCGATTAGGTTAAGCCCATTTTTTCAGCCTACAAGAAAAGTGATGGGATTAGCTTGTCTCTTTGAATTCTGAATTGTCTCTTAGAATTCCCATGCATGCATCTTTATATTCCAGCCTTGTAGTTCGAAATGTTCAGTCAAAAAAAGAATGAATTGTGATTCAAGTGAGTTATACTCACAAGTTCTTAGTTGAACGACACCGGAGTTTCAAACCTCCACCGGATAATGTCATTTCCCGACTCATTATAGTCGACGGTGTGCATTACTTATCAAATCTGATAGTGTTGGTTCCTTGCTCATTATAGCAAACGGGTCACACTCCTCTATTTTAACCTGGAAGTGGACGATCGAAAATCAAGAACTCCAAGTATTGGTATAGGGTTTCACGGCAAGTACGTGGAGTTCGTATCATTTGGTATCATGATAGGAATCAGGATGATGTGAATCATAAGACAAGGCCACACTTTGGTCCAACAAGACCACACTTTGATCCAAATGATGATATGATCACAACTCAAGATGAACCAAGTTATGTTGGACCTATCACAAGGTCATGGTCCAAAAGAATGCAAGAAGAAGTTCAATCTCTTTTGATCCAAATAACTCAAGATTAGTTCCAAGAAGACAAGTATTCAGCTGGACCTAATCCACCTTGTTTCAATGTCCTAGTGATAGAATTTTAAGCCCAAATTGTGTTAAGTTTTTTGAAATTTGGCCCTGCACTATTATATTATACTTTGGGCTATCTTTTTATTTATTTTGCATGCAATTCGATTAGGTCAAGCCCATTTTATTCAGCCTACAAGAAAAGTGACGGGATTAGCTTGTCTCTTTGAATTCTGAATTGTCTCTTAGAATTTCCATGCATGCATCTATATATTCCAGCCTTGTTGTTCGAAATATTCAGTCAAAAAATGAATGAATTGTGATTCAAGTGAGTTATACTCACAAGTTCTTAGTTGAACGACACCGGAGTTTCAAACCTCCACCGGATAATATCATTTCCCGACTCATTATAGTCGACGGGGTGCATTACTTATGAAATCTGATAGTGTTGGTTCCTTGCTCATTATAGCAAACGGGTCACACTGCTATAATTCAAATCTGATAGTGTTGGTTCCTTGCTCATTATAGCAAACGGGTCACACTCCTCTATTTTAACCTTGAAGTGGACGATTGAAAATCAAGAACTCCAAGTATTGGTATAGGGTTTCACGGCAAGTACGTGGAGTTCGTATCATTTGGTATCATGATAGGAATCAGGATGATGTGAATCATAAGACAAGGCCACACTTTGGTCCAACAAGGCCACACTTTGATCCAAATGATGATATGATCACAACTCAAGATGAACCAAGTTATGTTGGACCTATCACAAGGTCACGGTCCAAAAGAATGCAAGAAGAAGTTCAATCTCTTTTGATCCAAATAACTCATGATTGGCTCCAAGAAGACAAGTATTTAGCTGGACCCAATCCACCTTGTTTCAATGTCTTAGTGATAGAATTTTAAGCCCAAATTGTGTTAAGTTTATTGTAATTTGGCCCAGAACTATTACATTATACTTTGGGCCATCTTTTTATTTATTTTGCATGCATTTCGATTAGGTTAAGCCCATTTTTTTCAGCCTACAAGAAAAGTGACGGGATTAGCTTGTCTCTTTGAATTCTGAATTGTCTCTTAGAATTCCCATGCATGCATCTTTATATTCCAGCCTTGTAGTTCAAAATATTCAGTCAAAAAATGAATGAATTGTGATTCAAGTGAGTTATACTCACAAGTTCTTAGTTGAACGACACGGGAGTTTCAAACCTCCACCGGATAATATCATTTCCCGACTCATTATAGTCGATGGGGTGCATTACTTATCAAATCTGATAGTGTTGGTTCCTTGCTCATTATAGCAAACGGGTCACACTCCTCTATTTTAACCTTGAAGTGGACGATCGAAAATCAAGAACTCCAAGTATTGGTATAGGGTTTCACGGCAAGTACGTGGAGTTCGTATCATTTGGTATCATGATAGGAATCAGGATGATGTGAATCATAAGACAAGGCCACACTTTGGTCCAACAAGGCCACACTTTGATCCAAATGATGATATTATCAGAACTCAAGATGAACCAAGGTATGTTGGACCTATCACAAGGTCACGGTCCAAAAGAATGCAAGAAGAAGTTCAATCTCTTTTGATCCAAATAACTCAAGATTAGCTCCAAGAAGACAAGTATTCAGCTAGACCCAATCCACCTTGTTTCAATGTCCTAGTGATAGAATTTTAAGCCCAAATTTTGTTAAGTTTATTGTAATTTGGCCCTGAACTATTATATTATACTTTGGGCCATCTTTTTATTTATTTTGCATGCAATCCGATTAGGTTAAGCCCATTTTATTCAGCTTACAAGAAAAGTGACGGGATTAGCTCATCTCTTTGAATTCTGAATTGTCTCTTAGAATTCCCATGCATGCATCTTTATATTCCAGCCTTGTAGTTCGAAATATTTAGTCAAAAAATGAATGATTTGTGATTCAAGTGAGTTATACTCACAAGTTCTTAGTTGAACGACACCGGAGTTTCAAACCTCCACCGGATAATGTCATTTCCCGACTCATTATAGTCGACGGGGTGCATTACTTATCAAATCTGATAGTGTTGGTTCCTTGCTCATTATAGCAAACGGGTCACACTCCTATAATTCAAATCTGATAGTGTTGGTTCCTTGCTCATTATAGCAAACGGGTCACACTCCTCTATTTTAACCAGGAAGTGGACGATTAAAAATCAAGAACACCAAGTATTGGTATAGGGTTTCACCGCAAGTACGTGGAGTTCGAATCATTTGGTATCATGATTGGAATCAGGATGATGTGAATCATAAGACAAGGCCACACTTTGGTCCAACAAGGCCACACTTTGATCCAAATGATGATATGATCACAACTCAAGATGAACCAAGTTATGTTGGACCTATCACAAGGTCACGGTCCAAAAGAATGCAAGAAGAAGTTCAATCTCTTTTGATCCAAATAACTCAAGATTAGCTCCAAGAAGACAAGTATTCAGCTGGACCCAATCCACCTTGTTTCAATGTCTTAGTGATAGACTTTTAAGCCCAAATTGTGTTAAGTTTATTGTAATTTGGCCCTGAACTATTACATTATACTTTGGGCCATCTTTTTATTTATTTTGCATGCATTTCGATTAGGTTAAGCCCATTTTTTCAGCCTACAAGAAAAGTGATGGGATTAGCTTGTCTCTTTGAATTCTGAATTGTCTCTTAGAATTCCCATGCATGCATCTTTATATTCCAGCCTTGTAGTTCGAAATGTTCAGTCAAAAAAAGAATGAATTGTGATTCAAGTGAGTTATACTCACAAGTTCTTAGTTGAACGACACCGGAGTTTCAAACCTCCACCGGATAATGTCATTTCCCGACTCATTATAGTCGACGGTGTGCATTACTTATCAAATCTGATAGTGTTGGTTCCTTGCTCATTATAGCAAACGGGTCACACTCCTGTATTTTAACCTTGAAGTGGACGATAGAAAATCAAGAACTCCAAGTATTGGTATAGGGTTTCACGGCAAGTACGTGGAGTTCGTATCATTTGGTATCATGATAGGAATCAGGATGATGTGAATCATAAGACAAGGCCACACTTTGGTCCAACAAGGCCACACTTTGATCCAAATGATGATATGATCACAACTCAAGATGAACCAAGTTATGTTGGACCTATCACAAGGTTATGGTCCAAAAGAATGCAAGAAGAAGTTCAATCTCTTTTGATCCAAATAACTCAAGATTAGCTCCAAGAAGACAAGTATTCAGCTGGACCTAATCCACCTTGTTTCAATGTCTTAGTGATAGACTTTTAAGCCCAAATTGTGTTAAGTTTATTGTAATTTGGCCCTGAACTATTACATTATACTTTGGGCCATCTTTTTATTTATTTTGCATGCATTTCGATTAGGTTAAGCCCATTTTTTCAGCCTACAAGAAAAGTGATGGGATTAGCTTGTCTCTTTGAATTCTGAATTGTCTCTTAGAATTCCCATGCATGCATCTTTATATTCCAGCCTTGTAGTTCGAAATATTTAGTCAAAAAATGAATGATTTGTGATTCAAGTGAGTTATACTCACAAGTTCTTAGTTGAACGACACCGGAGTTTCAAACCTCCACCGGATAATGTCATTTCCCGACTCATTATAGTCGACGGGGTGCATTACTTATCAAATCTGATAGTGTTGGTTCCTTGCTCATTATAGCAAACGGGTCACACTCCTATAATTCAAATCTGATAGTGTTGGTTCCTTGCTCATTATAGCAAACGGGTCACACTCCTCTATTTTAACCAGGAAGTGGACGATTAAAAATCAAGAACACCAAGTATTGGTATAGGGTTTCACCGCAAGTACGTGGAGTTCGAATCATTTGGTATCATGATTGGAATCAGGATGATGTGAATCATAAGACAAGGCCACACTTTGGTCCAACAAGGCCACACTTTGATCCAAATGATGATATGATCACAACTCAAGATGAACCAAGTTATGTTGGACCTATCACAAGGTCACGGTCCAAAAGAATGCAAGAAGAAGTTCAATCTCTTTTGATCCAAATAACTCAAGATTAGCTCCAAGAAGACAAGTATTCAGCTGGACCCAATCCACCTTGTTTCAATGTCTTAGTGATAGACTTTTAAGCCCAAATTGTGTTAAGTTTATTGTAATTTGGCCCTGAACTATTACATTATACTTTGGGCCATCTTTTTATTTATTTTGCATGCATTTCGATTAGGTTAAGCCCATTTTTTCAGCCTACAAGAAAAGTGATGGGATTAGCTTGTCTCTTTGAATTCTGAATTGTCTCTTAGAATTCCCATGCATGCATCTTTATATTCCAGCCTTGTAGTTCGAAATGTTCAGTCAAAAAAAGAATGAATTGTGATTCAAGTGAGTTATACTCACAAGTTCTTAGTTGAACGACACCGGAGTTTCAAACCTCCACCGGATAATGTCATTTCCCGACTCATTATAGTCGACGGTGTGCATTACTTATCAAATCTGATAGTGTTGGTTCCTTGCTCATTATAGCAAACGGGTCACACTCCTGTATTTTAACCTTGAAGTGGACGATAGAAAATCAAGAACTCCAAGTATTGGTATAGGGTTTCACGGCAAGTACGTGGAGTTCGTATCATTTGGTATCATGATAGGAATCAGGATGATGTGAATCATAAGACAAGGCCACACTTTGGTCCAACAAGGCCACACTTTGATCCAAATGATGATATGATCACAACTCAAGATGAACCAAGTTATGTTGGACCTATCACAAGGTTATGGTCCAAAAGAATGCAAGAAGAAGTTCAATCTCTTTTGATCCAAATAACTCAAGATTAGCTCCAAGAAGACAAGTATTCAGCTGGACCTAATCCACCTTGTTTCAATGTCTTAGTGATAGACTTTTAAGCCCAAATTGTGTTAAGTTTATTGTAATTTGGCCCTGAACTATTACATTATACTTTGGGCCATCTTTTTATTTATTTTGCATGCATTTCGATTAGGTTAAGCCCATTTTTTCAGCCTACAAGAAAAGTGATGGGATTAGCTTGTCTCTTTGAATTCTGAATTGTCTCTTAGAATTCCCATGCATGCATCTTTATATTCCAGCCTTGTAGTTCGAAATATTCAGTCAAAAAAAGAATGAATTGTGATTCAAGTGAGTTATACTCACAAGTTCTTAGTTGAACGACACCGGAGTTTCAAACCTCCACCGGATAATGTCATTTCCCGACTCATTATAGTCGACGGTGTGCATTACTTATCAAATCTGATAGTGTTGGTTCCTTGCTCATTATAGCAAACGGGTCACACTCCTGTATTTTAACCTTGAAGTGGACGATCGAAAATCAAGAACTCCAAGTATTGGTATAGGGTTTCACGGCAAGTACGTGGAGTTCGTATCATTTGGTATCATGATAGGAATCAGGATGATGTGAATCATAAGACACGACCACACTTTGGTCCAACAAGGCCACACTTTGATCCAAATGATGATATGATCACAACTCAAGATGAACCAAGTTATGTTGGACCTATCACAAGGTCACGGTCCAAAAGAATGCAAGATGAAGTTCAATCTCTTTTGATCCAAATAACTCAAGATTAGCTCCAAGAAGACAAGTATTCAGTTGGACCCAATCCACCTTGTTTCAATGTCTTAGTGATAGACTTTTAAGCCCAAATTGTGTTAAGTTTATTGTAATTTGGCCCTGAACTATTACATTATACTTTGGGCCATCTTTTTATTTATTTTGCATGCATTTCGATTAGGTTAAGCCCATTTTTTCAGCCTACAAGAAAAGTGATGGGATTAGCTTGTCTCTTTGAATTCTGAATTGTCTCTTAGAATTCCCATGCATGCATCTTTATATTCCAGCCTTGTAGTTCGAAATGTTCAGTCAAAAAAAGAATGAATTGTGATTCAAGTGAGTTATACTCACAAGTTCTTAGTTGAACGACACCGGAGTTTCAAACCTCCACCGGATAATGTCATTTCCCGACTCATTATAGTCGACGGTGTGCATTACTTATCAAATCTGATAGTGTTGGTTCCTTGCTCATTATAGCAAACGGGTCACACTCCTCTATTTTAACCTGGAAGTGGACGATCGAAAATCAAGAACTCCAAGTATTGGTATAGGGTTTCACGGCAAGTACGTGGAGTTCGTATCATTTGGTATCATGATAGGAATCAGGATGATGTGAATCATAAGACAAGGCCACACTTTGGTCCAACAAGACCACACTTTGATCCAAATGATGATATGATCACAACTCAAGATGAACCAAGTTATGTTGGACCTATCACAAGGTCATGGTCCAAAAGAATGCAAGAAGAAGTTCAATCTCTTTTGATCCAAATAACTCAAGATTAGTTCCAAGAAGACAAGTATTCAGCTGGACCTAATCCACCTTGTTTCAATGTCCTAGTGATAGAATTTTAAGCCCAAATTGTGTTAAGTTTTTTGAAATTTGGCCCTGCACTATTATATTATACTTTGGGCTATCTTTTTATTTATTTTGCATGCAATTCGATTAGGTCAAGCCCATTTTATTCGGCCTACAAGAAAAGTGACGGGATTAGCTTGTCTCTTTGAATTCTGAATTGTCTCTTAGAATTTCCATGCATGCATCTATATATTCCAGCCTTGTTGTTCGAAATATTCAGTCAAAAAATGAATGAATTGTGATTCAAGTGAGTTATACTCACAAGTTCTTAGTTGAACGACACCGGAGTTTCAAACCTCCACCGGATAATATCATTTCCCGACTCATTATAGTCGACGGGGTGCATTACTTATGAAATCTGATAGTGTTGGTTCCTTGCTCATTATAGCAAACGGGTCACACTGCTATAATTCAAATCTGATAGTGTTGGTTCCTTGCTCATTATAGCAAACGGGTCACACTCCTCTATTTTAACCTAGAAGTGGACGATTGAAAATCAAGAACTCCAAGTATTGGTATAGGGTTTCACGGCAAGTACGTGGAGTTCGTATCATTTGGTATCATGATAGGAATCAGGATGATGTGAATCATAAGACAAGGCCACACTTTGGTCCAACAAGGCCACACTTTGATCCAAATGATGATATGATCACAACTCAAGATGAACCAAGTTATGTTGGACCTATCACAAGGTCACGGTCCAAAAGAATGCAAGAAGAAGTTCAATCTCTTTTGATCCAAATAACTCATGATTGGCTCCAAGAAGACAAGTATTTAGCTGGACCCAATCCACCTTGTTTCAATGTCTTAGTGATAGAATTTTAAGCCCAAATTGTGTTAAGTTTATTGTAATTTGGCCCAGAACTATTACATTATACTTTGGGCCATCTTTTTATTTATTTTGCATGCATTTCGATTAGGTTAAGCCCATTTTTTTCAGCCTACAAGAAAAGTGACGGGATTAGCTTGTCTCTTTGAATTCTGAATTGTCTCTTAGAATTCCCATGCATGCATCTTTATATTCCAGCCTTGTAGTTCAAAATATTCAGTCAAAAAATGAATGAATTGTGATTCAAGTGAGTTATACTCACAAGTTCTTAGTTGAACGACACGGGAGTTTCAAACCTCCACCGGATAATATCATTTCCCGACTCATTATAGTCGATGGGGTGCATTACTTATCAAATCTGATAGTGTTGGTTCCTTGCTCATTATAGCAAACGGGTCACACTCCTCTATTTTAACCTTGAAGTGGACGATCGAAAATCAAGAACTCCAAGTATTGGTATAGGGTTTCACGGCAAGTACGTGGAGTTCGTATCATTTGGTATCATGATAGGAATCAGGATGATGTGAATCATAAGACAAGGCCACACTTTGGTCCAACAAGGCCACACTTTGATCCAAATGATGATATTATCAGAACTCAAGATGAACCAAGGTATGTTGGACCTATCACAAGGTCACGGTCCAAAAGAATGCAAGAAGAAGTTCAATCTCTTTTGATCCAAATAACTCAAGATTAGCTCCAAGAAGACAAGTATTCAGCTAGACCCAATCCACCTTGTTTCAATGTCCTAGTGATAGAATTTTAAGCCCAAATTTTGTTAAGTTTATTGTAATTTGGCCCTGAACTATTATATTATACTTTGGGCCATCTTTTTATTTATTTTGCATGCAATCCGATTAGGTTAAGCCCATTTTATTCAGCTTACAAGAAAAGTGACGGGATTAGCTCATCTCTTTGAATTCTGAATTGTCTCTTAGAATTCCCATGCATGCATCTTTATATTCCAGCCTTGTAGTTCGAAATATTTAGTCAAAAAATGAATGATTTGTGATTCAAGTGAGTTATACTCACAAGTTCTTAGTTGAACGACACCGGAGTTTCAAACCTCCACCGGATAATGTCATTTCCCGACTCATTATAGTCGACGGGGTGCATTACTTATCAAATCTGATAGTGTTGGTTCCTTGCTCATTATAGCAAACGGGTCACACTCCTATAATTCAAATCTGATAGTGTTGGTTCCTTGCTCATTATAGCAAACGGGTCACACTCCTCTATTTTAACCAGGAAGTGGACGATTAAAAATCAAGAACACCAAGTATTGGTATAGGGTTTCACCGCAAGTACGTGGAGTTCGAATCATTTGGTATCATGATTGGAATCAGGATGATGTGAATCATAAGACAAGGCCACACTTTGGTCCAACAAGGCCACACTTTGATCCAAATGATGATATGATCACAACTCAAGATGAACCAAGTTATGTTGGACCTATCACAAGGTCACGGTCCAAAAGAATGCAAGAAGAAGTTCAATCTCTTTTGATCCAAATAACTCAAGATTAGCTCCAAGAAGACAAGTATTCAGCTGGACCCAATCCACCTTGTTTCAATGTCTTAGTGTTAGAATTTTAAGCATAAATTGTGTTAAGTTTATTGTATTTTGGCCCTGAACTATTACATTATACTTTGGGCCATCTTTTTATTTATTTTGCATGCATTTCGATTAGGTTAAGCCCATTTTTTTCAGCCTACAAGAAAAGTGACGGGATTAGCTTATCTCTTTGAATTCTGAATTGTCTCTTAGAATTCCCATGCATGCATCTTTATATTCCAGCCTTGTAGATCGAAATATTCCGTCAAAAAATGAATGAATTGTGATTCAAGTGAGTTATACTCACAAGTTCTTAGTTGAACGACACCGGAGTTTCAAACCTCCACCGGATAATGTCATTTCCCGACTCATTATAGTCGACGGGGTGCATTACTTATCAAATCTGATAGTGTTGGTTCCTTGCTCATTATAGCAAACGGGTCACACTCCTATAATTCAAATCTGATAGTGTTGGTTCCTTGCTCATTATAGCAAACGGGTTACACTCCTCTATTTTAACCTGGAAGTGGACGATTGAAAATCAAGAACACCAAGTATTGGTATAGGGTTTCACCGCAAGTACGTGGAGTTCGTATCATTTGGTATCATGATTGGAATCAGGATGATGTGAATCATAAGACAAGGCCACACTTTGGTCCAACAAGGCCACACTTTGATCCAAATGATGATATGATCACAACTCAAGATGAACCAAGTTATGTTGGACCTATCACAAGGTCACGGTCCAAAAGAATGCAAGAAGAAGTTCAATCTCTTTTGATCCAAATAACTCAAGATTGGCTCCAAGAAGAAAAGTATTCAGCTGGACCCAATCCACCTTGTTTCAATGTCTTAGTGATAGACTTTTAAGCCCAAATTGTGTTAAGTTTATTTCAATTTGGCCCTGAACTATTACATTATACTTTGGGCCATCTTTTTATTTATTTTGCATGCATTTTGATTAGGTTAAGCCCATTTTTTTCAGCCTACAAGAAAAGTGACGGGATTAGCTTGTCTCTTTGAATTCTGAATTGTCTCTTAGAATTCCCATGCATGCATCTTTATATTCCAGCCTTGTAGTTCGAAATGTTCAGTCAAAAAAAGAATGAATTGTGATTCAAGTGAGTTATACTCACAAGTTCTTAGTGGAACGACACCGGAGTTTCAAACCTCCACCGGATAATGTCATTTCCCGACTCATTATAGTCGACGGGGTGCATTACTTATCAAATCTGATAGTGTTGGTTCCTTGCTCATTATAGCAAACGGGTCACACTCCTCTATTTTAACCTGGAAGTGGACAATTGAAAATCAAGAACTCCAAGTATTGGTATAGGGTTTCACGGCAAGTACGTGGAGTTCGTATCATTTGGTATCATGATAGGAATCAGGATGATGTGAATCATAAGACACGGCCACACTTTGGTCCAACAAGGCCACACTTTGATCCAAATGATGATATGATCACAACTCAAGATGAACCAAGTTATGTTGGACCTATCACAAGGTCACGGTCCAAAAGAATGCAAGAAGAAGTTCAATCTCTTTTGATCCAAATAACTCAAGATTGGCTCCAAGAAGACAAGTATTCAGCTGGACCCAATCCACCTTGTTTCAATGTCTTAGTGATAGACTTTTAAGCCCAAATTGTGTTAAGTTTATTGTAATTTGGCCCTGAACTATTACATTATACTTTGGGCCATCTTTTTATTTATTTTGCATGCATTTCGATTAGGTTAAGCCCATTTTTTCAGCCTACAAGAAAAGTGATGGGATTAGCTTGTCTCTTTGAATTCTGAATTGTCTCTTAGAATTCCCATGCATGCATCTTTATATTCCAGCCTTGTAGTTCGAAATGTTCAGTCAAAAAAAGAATGAATTGTGATTCAAGTGAGTTATACTCACAAGTTCTTAGTTGAACGACACCGGAGTTTCAAACCTCCACCGGATAATGTCATTTCCCGACTCATTATAGTCGACGGGGTGCATTACTTATCAAATCTGATAGTGTTGGTTCCTTGCTCATTATAGCAAACGGGTCACACTCCTGTATTTTAACCTTGAAGTGGACGATCGAAAATCAAGAACTCCAAGTATTGGTATAGGGTTTCACGGCAAGTACGTGGAGTTCGTATCATTTGGTATCATGATAGGAATCAGGATGATGTGAATCATAAGACAAGGCCACACTTTGGTCCAACAAGGCCACACTTTGATCCAAATGATGATATGATCACAACTCAAGATGAACCAAGTTATGTTGGACCTATCACAAGGTCATGGTCCAAAAGAATGCAAGAAGAAGTTCAATCTCTTTTGATCCAAATAACTCAAGATTAGCTCGAAGAAGACAAGTATTCAGCTGGACCCAATCCACCTTGTTTCAATGTCCTAGTGATAGAATTTTAAGCCCAAATTGTGTTAAGTTTATTGAAATTTGGCCCTGCACTATTATATTATACTTTGGGCTATCTTTTTATTTATTTTGCATGCAATTCGCTTAGGTCAAGCCCATTTTATTCAGCCTACAAGAAAAGTGACGGGATTAGCTTGTCTCTTTGAATTCTGAATTGTCTCTTAGAATTCCCATGCATGCATCTATATATTCCAGCCTTGTAGTTTGAAATATTCAGTCAAAAAATGAATGAATTGTGATTCAAGTGAGTTATACTCACAAGTTCTTAGTTGAACGACACCGGAGTTTCAAACCTCCACCGGATAATGTCATTTCCCGACTCATTATAGTCGACGGGGTGCATTACTTATGAAATCTGATAGTGTTGGTTCCTTTCTCATTATAGCAAACGGGTCACACTGCTATAATTCAAATCTGATAGTGTTGGTTCCTTGCTCATTATAGAAAACGGGTCACACTCCTCTATTTTAACCTGGAAGTGGACGTTTGAAAATCAAGAACTCCAAGTATTGGTATAGGGTTTCACGGCAAGTACGTGGAGTTCGTATCATTTGGTATCATGATAGGAATCAGGATGATGTGAATCATAAGACAAGGCCACACTTTGGTCCAACAAGGCCACACTTTGATCCAAATGATGATATGATCACAACTCAAGATGAACCAAGTTATGTTGGACCTATCACAAGGTCACGGTCCAAAAGAATGCAAGAAGAAGTTCAATCTCTTTTGATCCAAATAACTCATGATTGGCTCCAAGAAGACAAGTATTCAGCTGGACCCAATCCACCTCGTTTCAATGTCTTAGTGATAGAATTTTAAGCCCAAATTGTGTTAAGTTTATTGTAATTTGGCCCAGAACTATTACATTATACTTTGGGCCATCTTTTTATTTATTTTGCATGCATTTCGATTAGGTTAAGCCCATTTTTTTCAGCCTACAAGAAAAGTGACGGGATTAGCTTGTCTCTTTGAATTCTGAATTGTCTCTTAGAATTCCCATGCATGCATCTTTATATTCCAGCCTTGTAGTTCAAAATATTCAGTCAAAAAATGAATGAATTGTGATTCAAGTGAGTTATACTCACAAGTTCTTAGTTGAACGACACGGGAGTTTCAAACCTCCACCGGATAATATCATTTCCCGACTCATTATAGTCGATGGGGTGCATTACTTATCAAATCTGATAGTGTTGGTTCCTTGCTCATTATAGCAAACGGGTCACACTCCTCTATTTTAACCTTGAAGTTGACGATCGAAAATCAAGAACTCCAAGTATTGGTATAGGGTTTCACGGCAAGTACGTGGAGTTCGTATCATTTGGTATCATGATAGGAATCAGGATGATGTGAATCATAAGACAAGGCCACACTTTGGTCCAACAAGGCCACACTTTGATCCAAATGATGATATTATCAGAACTCAAGATGAACCAAGGTATGTTGGACCTATCACAAGGTCACGGTCCAAAAGAATGCAAGAAGAAGTTCAATCTCTTTTGATCCAAATAACTCAAGATTAGCTCCAAGAAGACAAGTATTCAGCTGGACCCAATCCACCTTGTTTCAATGTCCTAGTGATAGAATTTTAAGCCCAAATTTTGTTAAGTTTATTGTAATTTGGCCCTGAACTATTATATTATACTTTGGGCCATCTTTTTATTTATTTTGCATGCAATCCGATTAGGTTAAGCCCATTTTATTCAGCTTACAAGAAAAGTGACGGGATTAGCTCATCTCTTTGAATTCTGAATTGTCTCTTAGAATTCCCATGCATGGATCTTTATATTCCAGCCTTGTAGTTCGAAATATTTAGTCAAAAAATGAATGATTTGTGATTCAAGTGAGTTATACTCACAAGTTCTTAGTTGAACGACACCGGAGTTTCAAACCTCCACCGGATAATGTCATTTCCCGATTCATTGTAGTCGACGGGGTGCATTACTTATCAAATCTGATAGTGTTGGTTCCTTGCTCATTATAGCAAACGGGTCACACTGCTATAATTCAAATCTGATAGTGTTGGCTCCTTGCTCATTATAGCAAACGGGTCACACTCCTCTATTTTAACCTGGAAGTGGACGATTGAAAATCAAGAACTCCAAGTATTGGTATAGGGTTTCACGGCAAGTACGTCGAGTTCGTATCATTTGGTATCATGATAGGAATCAGGATGATGTGAATCATAAGACAAGGCCAAACTTTGGTCCAACAAGGCCACACTTTGATCCAAATGATGATATGATCACAACTCAAGATGAACCAAGTTATGTTGGACCTATCACAAGGTCACGGTCCAAAAGAATGCAAGAAGAAGTTCAATCTCTTTTGATCCAAATAACTCAAGATTGGCTCCAAGAAGACAAGTATTCAGCTGGACCCAATCCACCTTGTTTCAATGTCTTAGTGATAGAATTTTAAGCCCAAATTGTGTTAAGTTTATTGTAATTTGGCCCAGAACTATTACATTATACTTTGGGCCATCTTTTTATTTATTTTGCATGCATTTCGATTAGGTTAAGCCCATTTTTTTCAGCCTACAAGAAAAGTGACGGGATTAGCTTGTCTCTTTGAATTCTGAATTGTCTTTAAGAATTCCCATGCATGCATCTTTATATTCCAGCCTTGTAGTTCGAAATATTCAGTCAAAAAATGAATGAATTGTGATTCAAATGAGTTATACTCACAAGTTCTTAGTTGAACGACACGGGAGTTTCAAACGTCCACCGGATAATGTCATTTCCCGACTCATTATAGTCGACGGGGTGCATTACTTATCAAATCTGATAGTGTTGGTTCCTTGCTCATTATAGCAAACGGGTCACACTCCTCTATTTTAACCTTGAAGTGGACGATCGCAAATCAAGAACTCCAAGTATTGGTATAGGGTTTCACGGCAAGTACGTGGAGTTCGTATCATTTGGTATCATGATAGGAATCAGGATGATGTGAATCATAAGACAAGGCCACACTTTGGTCCAACAAGGCCACACTTTGATCCAAATGATGATATTATCATAACTCAAGATGAACCAAGGTATGTTGGACCTATCACAAGGTCACGGTCCAAAAGAATGCAAGAAGAAGTTCAATCTCTTTTGATCCAAATAACTCAAGATTAGCTCCAAGAAGACAAGTATTCAGCTGGACCCAATCCACCTTGTTTCAATGTCCTAGTGATAGAATTTTAAGCCCAAATTGTGTTAAGTTTATTGTAATTTGGCCCTGAACTATTATATTATACTTTGGGCCATCTTTTTATTTATTTTGCATGCAATCCGATTAGGTTAAGCCCATTTTATTCAGCTTACAAGAAAAGTGACGGGATTAGCTCATCTCTTTGAATTCTGAATTGTCTCTTAGAATTCCCATGCTTGTATCTTTACATTCCAGCCTTGTAGTTCGAAATATTTAGTCAAAAAATGAATGATTTGTGATTCAAGTGAGTTATACTCACAAGTTCTTAGTTGAACGACACCGGAGTTTCAAACCTCCACAGGATAATGTCATTTGCGACTCATTATAGTCGACGGGGTGCATTACTTATCAAATCTGATAGTGTTGGTTCCTTGCTCATTATAGCAAACGAGTCACACTCCTATAATTCAAATCTGATAGTGTTGGTTCCTTGCTCATTATAGCAAACGGGTCACACTCCTCTATTTTAACCTGGAAGTGGACGATCGAAAATCAAGAACTCCAAGTATTGGTATAGGGTTTCACGGCAAGTACGTGGAGTTCGTATCATTTGGTATCATGGTAGGAATCAGGATGATGTGAATCATAAGACAAGGCCTCACTTTGGTCCAACAAGGCCACACTTTGATCCAAATGATGATATGATCCCAACTCAAGATGAACCAAGTTATGTTGGACCTATCACAAGGTCACGGTCCAAAAGAATGCAAGAAGAAGTTCAATCTCTTTTGATCCAAATAACTCAAGATTAGCTCCAAGAAGACAAGTATTCAGCTGGACCCAATCCACCTTGTTTCAATGTCTTAGTGATAGAATTTTAAGCCCAAATTGTGTTAATTTTATTGTAATTTGGCCCTGAACTATTACATTATACTTTGGGCTATCTTTTTACTTAGTTTGCATGCATTTCGATTAGGTTAAGCCCATTTTATTCAGCCTACAAGAAAAGTGACGGGATTAGCTTGTCTCTTTGAATTCTGAATTGTCTCTTAGAATTCCCATGCATGCATCTTTATATTCCAGCCTTGTAGTTCAAAATATTCAGTCAAAAAATGAATGAATTGTGATTCAAGTGAGTTATACTCACAAGTTCTTAGTTGAACGACACCGGAGTTTCAAACCTCCACCGGATAATGTCATTTCCCGACTCATTATAGTCGACGGGGTGCATTACTTATCAAATCTGATAGTGTTGGTTCCTTGCTCATTATAGCAAACGGGTCACACTCCTATAATTCAAATCTGATAGTGTTGGTTCCTTGCTCATTATAGCAAATGGGTCACACTCCTCTATTTTAACCTTGAAGTGGACGATCGAAAATCAAGAACTCCAAGTATTGGTATAGGTTTCACGGCAAGTACGTGGAGTTCGTATCATTTGGTATCATGATAGGAATCAGGATGATGTGAATCATAAGACAAGGCCACACTTTGGTCCAACAAGGCCACACTTTGATCCAAATGATGATATTATCAGAACTCAAGATGAACCAAGGTATGTTGGACCTATCACAAGGTCACGGTCCAAAAGAATGCAAGAAGAATTTCAATCTCTTTTGATCCAAATAACTCAAGATTAGCTCCAAGAAGACAAGTATTCAGCTGGACCCAATCCACCTTGTTTCAATGTCTTAGTGATAGAATTTTAAGCCCAAATTGTGTTAATTTTATTGTAATTTGGCCCAGAACTATTACATTATACTTTGGGCTATCTTTTTACTTAGTTTGCATGCATTTCGATTAGGTTAAGCCCATTTTGTTCAGCCTACAAGAAAAGTGACGGGATTAGCTTGTCTCTTTGAATTCTGAATTGTCTCTTAGAATTCCCATGCATGCATCTTTATATTCCAGCCTTGTAGTTCGAAATATTCAGTCAAAAAATGAATGAATTGTGATTCAAGTGAGTTATACTCACAAGTTCTTAGTTGAACGACACCGGAGTTTCAAACCTCCACCGGATAATGTCATTTCCCGACTCATTATAGTCGACGGGGTGCATTACTTATCAAATCTGATAGTGTTGGTTCCTTGCTCATTATAGCAAACGAGTCACACTCCTATAATTCAAATCTGATAGTGTTGGTTCCTTGCTCATTATAGCAAACGGGTCACACTCCTCTATTTTAACCTGGAAGTGGACGATCGAAAATCAAGAACTCCAAGTATTGGTATAGGGTTTCACGGCAAGTACGTGGAGTTCGTATCATTTGGTATCATGATAGGAATCAGGATGATGTGAATCACAAGACAAGGCCTCACTTTGGTCCAACAAGGCCACACTTTGATCCAAATGATGATATGATCCCAACTCAAGATGAACCAAGTTATGTTGGACCTATCACAAGGTCACGGTCCAAAAGAATGCAAGAAGAAGTTCAATCTCTTTTGATCCAAATAACTCAAGATTAGCTCCAAGAAGACAAGTATTCAGCTGGACCCAATCCACCTTGTTTCAATGTCTTAGTGATAGAATTTTAAGCCCAAATTGTGTTAATTTTATTGTAATTTGGCCCTGAACTATTACATTATACTTTGGGCTATCTTTTTACTTAGTTTGCATGCATTTCGATTAGGTTAAGCCCATTTTATTCAGCCTACAAGAAAAGTGACGGGATTAGCTTGTCTCTTTGAATTCTGAATTGTCTCTTAGAATTCCCATGCATGCATCTTTATATTCCAGCCTTGTAGTTCGAAATATTTAGTCAAAAAATGAATGATTTGTGATTCAAGTGAGTTATACTCACAAGTTCTTAGTTGAACGACACCGGAGTTTCAAACCTCCACCGGATAATGTCATTTCCCGACTCATTATAGTCGACGGGGTGCATTACTTATCAAATCTGATAGTGTTGGTTCCTTGCTCATTATAGCAAACGGGTCACACTCCTATAATTCAAATCTGATAGTGTTGGTTCCTTGCTCATTATAGCAAATGGGTCACACTCCTCTATTTTAACCTTGAAGTGGACGATCGAAAATCAAGAACTCCAAGTATTGGTATAGGTTTCACGGCAAGTACGTGGAGTTCGTATCATTTGGTATCATGATAGGAATCAGGATGATGTGAATCATAAGACAAGGCCACACTTTGGTCCTACAAGGCCACACTTTGATCCAAATGATGATATTATCAGAACTCAAGATGAACCAAGGTATGTTGGACCTATCACAAGGTCACGGTCCAAAAGAATGCAAGAAGAATTTCAATCTCTTTTGATCCAAATAACTCAAGATTAGCTCCAAGAAGACAAGTATTCAGCTGGACCCAATCCACCTTGTTTCAATGTCTTAGTGATAGAATTTTAAGCCCAAATTGTGTCAATTTTATTGTAATTTGGCCCAGAACTATTACATTATACTTTGGGCTATCTTTTTACTTAGTTTGCATGCATTTCGATTAGGTTAAGCCCATTTTATTCAGCCTACAAGAAAAGTGACGGGATTAGCTTGTCTCTTTGAATTCTGAATTGTCTCTTAGAATTCCCATGCATGCATCTTTATATTCCAGCCTTGTAGTTCGAAATATTCAGTCAAAAAATGAATGAATTGTGATTCAAGTGAGTTATACTCACAAGTTCTTAGTTGAACGACACCGGAGTTTCAAACCTCCACCGGATAATGTCATTTCCCGACTCATTATAGTCGACGGGGTGCATTACTTATCAAATCTGATAGTGTTGGTTCCTTGCTCCTTGTAGCAAACGGGTCACACTGCTATAATTCAAATCTGATAGTGTTGGCTCCTTGCTCATTATAGCAAAGGGGTCACACTCCTCTATTTTAACCTGGAAGTGGACGATTGAAAATCAAGAACTCCAAGTATTGGTATAGGGTTTCACGGCAAGTAGGTGGAGTTCGTATCATTTGGTATCATGATAGGAATCAGGATGATGTGAATCATAAGACAAGGCCACACTTTGGTCCAACAAGGCCACACTTTGATCCAAATGATGATATGATCACAACTCAAGATGAACCAAGTTATGTTGGACCTATCACAAGGTCACGGTCCAAAAGAATGCAAGAAGAAGTTCAATCTCTTTTGATCCAAATAACTCAAGATTGGCTCCAAGAAGACAAGTATTCAGCTGGACCCAATCCACCTTGTTTCAATGTCTTAGTGATAGAATTTTAAGCCCAAATTGTGTTAAGTTTATTGTGATTTGGCCAGAACTATTACATTATACTTTGGGCCATCTTTTTATTTATTTTGCATGCATTTCGATTAGGTTAAGCCCATTTTTTTCAGCCTACAAGAAAAGTGACGGGATTAGCTTGTCTCTTTGAATTCTGAATTGTCTCTTAGAATTCCCATGCATGCATCTTTATATTCCAGCCTTGTAGTTCGAAATATTCAGTCAAAAAATGAATGAATTGTGATTCAAGTGAGTTATACTCACAAGTTCTTACTTGAACGACACGGAAGTTTCAAACCTCCACCGGATAATGTCATTTCCCGACTCATTATAGTCGACGGGGTGCATTACTTATCAAATCTGATAGTGTTGGTTCCTTGCTCATTATAGCAAACGGGTCACACTCCTCTATTTTAACCTTGAAGTGGACGATCGAAAATCAAGAACTCCAAATGTTGGTATAGGGTTTCACGGCAAGTACGTGGAGTTTGTATCATTTGGTATCATGATAGGAATCAGGATGATGTGAATCATAAGACAAGGCCACACTTTGGTCCAACAAGGCCACACTTTGATCCAAATGATGATATTATCAGAACTCAAGATGAACCAAGGTATGTTGGACCTATCACAAGGTCACGGTCCAAAAGAATGCAAGAAGAAGTTCAATCTCTTTTGATCCAAATAACTCAAGATTTGCTCCAAGAAGACAAGTATTCAGCTGGACCCAATCCACCTTGTTTCAATGTCCTAGTGATAGAATTTTAAGCCCAAATTGTGTTAAGTTTATTGTAATTTGGCCCTGAACTATTATATTATACTTTGGGCCATCTTTTTATTTATTTTGCATGCAATCCGATTAGTTTAAGCCCGTTTTATTCAGCTTACAAGAAAAGTGACGGGATTAGCTCATCTCTTTGAATTCTGAATTGTCTCTTAGAATTCCCATGCATGCATCTTTATATTCCAGCCTTGTAGTTCGAAATATTTAGTCAAAAAATGAATGATTTGTGATTCAAGTGAGTTATACTCACAAGTTCTTAGTTGAACGACACCGGAGTTTCAAACCTCCACCGGATAATGTCATTTCCGACTCATTATAGTCGACGGGGTGCATTACATATGAAATCTGATAGTGTTGGTTCCTTGCTCAATATAGCAAACGGGTCACACTCCTATAATTCAAATCTGATAGTGTTGGTTCCTTGCTCATTATAGCAAACGGGTCACACTCCTCTATTTTAACCTGGAAGTGGACGATCGAAAATCAAGAACTCCAAGTATTGGTATAGGGTTTCACGGCAAGTACGTGGAGTTCGTATCATTTGGTATCATGATAGGAATCAGGATGATGTGAATCATAAGACAAGGCCTCACTTTGGTCCAACAAGGCCACACTTTGATCCAAATGATGATATGATCCCAACTCAAGATGAACCAAGTTATGTTGGACCTATCACAAGGTCACGGTCCAAAAGAATGCAAGAAGAAGTTCAATCTCTTTTGATCCAAATAACTCAAGATTAGCTCCAAGAAGACAAGTATTCAGCTGGACCCAATCCACCTTGTTTCAATGTCTTAGTGATAGAATTTTAAGCCCAAATTGTGTTAAGTTTATTGTAATTTGGCCCTGAACTATTATATTATACTTTGGGCCATCTTTTTATTTATTTTGCATGCAATCCGATTAGTTTAAGCCCATTTTATTCAGCTTACAAGAAAAGTGACGGGATTAGCTCATCTCTTTGAATTCTGAATTGTCTCTTAGAATTCCCATGCATGCATCTTTATATTCCAGGCTTGTAGTTCGAAATATTTAGTCAAAAAATGAATGATTTGTGATTCAAGTGAGTTATACTCACAAGTTCTTAGTTGAACGACACCGGAGTTTCAAACCTCCACCGGATAATGTCATTTCCGACTCATTATAGTCGACGGGGTGCATTACTTATCAAATCTGATAGTGTTGGTTCCTTGCTCAATATAGCAAACGGGTCACACTCCGATAATTCAAATCTGATAGTGTTGGTTCCTTGCTCATTATAGCAAACGGGTCACACTCCTCTATTTTAACCTGGAAGTGGACGATCGAAAATCAAGAACTCCAAGTATTGGTATAGGGTTTCACGGCAAGTACGTGGAGTTCGTATCATTTGGTATCATGATAGGAATCAGGATGATGTGAATCATAAGACAAGGCCTCACTTTGGTCCAACAAGGCCACACTTTGATCCAAATGATGATATGATCCCAACTCAAGATGAACCAAGTTATGTTGGACCTATCACAAGGTCACGGTCCAAAAGAATGCAAGAAGAAGTTCAATCTCTTTTGATCCAAATAACTCAAGATTAGCTCCAAGAAGACAAGTATTCAGCTGGACCCAATCCACCTTGTTTCAATGTCTTAGTGTTAGAATTTTAAGCCCAAATTGTGTTAAGTTTATTGTAATTTGGCCCTGAACTATTACATTATACTTTGGGCCATCTTTTTATTTATTTTGCATGCATTTCGATTAGGTTAAGCCCATTTTTTTCAGCCTACAAGAAAAGTGACGGGATTAGCTTGTCTCTTTGAATTCTGAATTTTCTCTTAGAATTCCCATGCATGCATCTTTATATTCCAGCCTTGTAGTTCGAAATATTCAGTCAAAAAATGAATGAATTGTGATTCAAGTGAGTTATACTCACAAGTTCTTAGTTGAACGACACCGGAGTTTCAAACCTCCACCGGATAATGTCATTTCCCGACTCATTATAGTCGACGGGGTGCATTACTTATCAAATCTGATAGTGTTGGTTCCTTGCTCATTATAGCAAACGGGTCACACTGCTATAATTCAAATCTAATAGTGTTGGTTCCTTGCTCATTATAGCAAACGGGTCACACTCCTCTATTTTAACCTGGAAGTGGACGATTGAAAATCAAGAACTCCAAGTATTGGTATAGGGTTTCACGGCAAGTACGTGGAGTTCGTATCATTTGGTATCATGATAGGAATCAGGATGATGTGAATCATAAGACACGGCCACACTTTGGTCCAACAAGGCCACACTTTGATCCAAATGATGATATGATCACAACTCAAGATGAACCAAGTTATGTTGGACCTATCACAAGGTCACGGTCCAAAAGAATGCAAGAAGAAGTTCAATCTCTTTTGATCCAAATAACTCAAGATTGGCTCCAAGAAGATAAGTATTCAGCTGGACCCAATCCACCTTGTTTCAATGTCTTAGTGATAGACTTTTAAGCCCAAATTGTGTTAAGTTTATTGTAATTTGGCCCTGAACTATTACATTATACTTTGGGCCATCTTTTTATTTATTTTGCATGCATTTCGATTAGGTTAAGCCCATTTTTTCAGCCTACAAGAAAAGTGATGGGATTAGCTTATCTCTTTGAATTCTGAATTGTCTCTTAGAATTCCCATGCATGCATCTTTATATTCCAGCCTTGTAGTTCGAAATGTTCAGTCAAAAAAAGAATGAATTGTGATTCAAGTGAGTTATACTCACAAGTTCTTAGTTGAACGACACCGGAGTTTCAAACCTCCACCGGATAATATCATTTCCCGACTCATTATAGTCGACGGGGGGCATTACTTATCAAATCTGATAGTGTTGGTTCCTTGCTCATTATAGCAAACGGGTCACACTCCTGTATTTTAACCTTGAACTGGACGATCGAAAATCAAGAACTCCAAGTATTGGTATAGGGTTTCACGGCAAGTACGTGGAGTTCGTATCATTTGGTATCATGATAGGAACCAGGATGATGTGAATCATAAGACAAGGCCACACTTTGGTCCAACAAGGCCACACTTTGATCCAAATGATGATATGATCACAACTCAAGATGAACCAAGTTATGTTGGACCTATCACAAGGTCATGGTCCAAAAGAATGCAAGAAGAAGTTCAATCTCTTTTGATCCAAATAACTCAAGATTAGCTCCAAGAAGACAAGTATTCAGCTGGACCCAATCCACCTTGTTTCAATGTCCTAGTGATAGAATTTTAAGCCCAAATTGTGTTAAGTTTATTGAAATTTGGCCCTGCACTGTTATATTATACTTTGGGCCATCTTTTTATTTATTTTGCATGCAATTCGATTAGGTCAAGCCCATTTTATTCAGCCTACAAGAAAAGTGACGGGATTAGCTTGTCTCTTTGAATTCTGAATTGTCTCTTAGAATTCCCATGCATGCATCTATATATTCCAGCCTTGTAGTTCGAAATATTCAGTCAAAAAATGAATGAATTGTGATTCAAGTGAGTTATACTCACAAGTTCTTAGTTGAACGACACCGGAGTTTCAAACCTCCACCGGATAATGTCATTTCCCGACTCATTATAGTCGACGGGGTGCATTACTTAAGAAATCTGATAGTGTTGGTTCCTTGCTCATTATAGCAAACGGGTCACACTGCTATAATTAAAATCTGATAGTGTTGGTTCCTTGCTCATTATAGCAAACGGGTCACACTCCTCTATTTTAACCCGGAAGTGGACGATTGAAAATCAAGAACTCCAAGTATTTGTATAGGGTTTCACGGCAAGTACCTGGATTTCGTATCATTTGGTATCATGATAGGAATCAGGATGATGTGAATCATAAGACAAGGCCACACTTTGGTCCAACAAGGCCACACTTTGATCCAAATGATGATATGATCACAACTCAAGATGAACCAAGTTATGTTGGACCTATCACAAGGTCACGGTCCAAAAGAATGCAAGAAGAATTTCAATCTCTTTTGATCCAAATAACTCAAGATTGGCTCCAAGAAGATAAGTATTCAGCTGGACCCAATCCACCTTGTTTCAATGTCTTAGTGATAGAATTTTAAGCCCAAATTGTGTTAAGTTTATTGTAATTTGGCCCAGAACTATTACATTATACTTTGGGCCATCTTTTTATTTATTTTGCATGCATTTCGATTAGGTTAAGCCCATTTTTTTCAGCCTACAAGAAAAGTGACGGGATTAGCTTGTCTCTTTGAATTCTGAATTGTCTCTTAGAATTCCCATGCATGCATCTTTATATTCCAGCCTTGTAGTTCAAAATATTCAGTCAAAAAATGAATGAATTGTGATTCAAGTGAGTTATACTCACAAGTTCTTAGTTGAACGACACGGGAGTTTCAAACCTCCACCAGATAATGTCATTTCCCGACTCGTTATAGTCGATGGGGTGCATTACTTATCAAATCTGATAGTGTTGGTTCCTTGCTCATTATAGCAAACGGGTCACACTCCTCTATTTTAACCTTGAAGTGGACGATCGAAAATCAAGAACTCCAAGTATTGGTATAGGGTTTCACGGCAAGTACGTGGAGTTCGTATCATTTGGTATCATGATAGGAATCAGGATGATGTGAATCATAAGACAAGGCCACACTTTGGTCCAACAAGGCCACACTTTGATCCAAATGATGATATTATCAGAACTCAAGATGAACCAAGGTATGTTGGACCTATCACAAGGTCACGGTCCAAAAGAATGCAAGAAGAAGTTCAATCTCTTTTGATCCAAATAACTCAAGATTAGCTCCAAGAAGACAAGTATTCAGCTGGACCCAATCCACCTTGTTTCAATGTCCTAGTGATAGAATTTTAAGCCCAAATTGTGTTAAGTTTATTGTAATTTGGCCCTGAACTATTATATTAAACTTTGGGCCATCTTTTTATTTATTTTGCATGCAATCCGATTAGGTTAAGCCCATTTTATTCAGCTTACAAGAAAAGTGACGGGATTAGCTCATCTCTTTGAATTCTGAATTGTCTCTTAGAATTCCCATGCATGCATCTTTATATTCCAGCCTTGTAGTTCGAAATATTTAGTCAAAAAATGAATGATTTGTGATTCAAGTGAGTTATACTCACAAGTTCTTAGTTGAACGACACCGGAGTTTCAAACCTCCACCGGATAATGTCATTTCCCGACTCATTATAGTCGACGGGGTGCATTACTTATCAAATCTGATAGTGTTGGTTCCTTGCTCATTATAGCAAACCGGTCACACTGCTATAATTCAAATCTGATAGTGTTGGCTCCTTGCTCATTATAGCAAACGGGTCACACTCCTCTATTTTAACCTGGAAGTGGGCGATTGAAAATCAAGAACTCCAAGTATTGGTATAGGGTTTCGCGGCAAGTACGTGGAGTTCGTATCATTTGGTATCATGATAGGAATCAGGATGATGTGAATCATAAGACAAGGCCACACTTTGGTCCAACAAGGCCACACTTTGATCCAAATGATGATATGATCACAACTCAAGATGAACCAAGTTATGTTGGACCTATCACAAGGTCAAGGTCCAAAAGAATGCAAGAAGAAGTTCAATCTCTTTTGATCCAAATAACTCAAGATTGGCTCCAAGAAGACAAGTATTCAGCTGGACCCAATCCACCTTGTTTCAATGTCTTAGTGATAGAATTTTAAGCCCAAATTGTGTTAAGTTTATTGTAATTTGGCCCAGAACTATTACATTATACTTTGGGCCATCTTTTTATTTATTTTGCATGCATTTCGATTAGGTTAAGCCCATTTTTTTCAGCCTACAAGAAAAGTGACGGGATTAGCTTGTCTCTTTGAATTCTGAATTGTCTCTTAGAATTCCCATGCATGCATCTTTATATTCCAGCCTTGTAGTTCGAAATATTCAGTCAAAAAATGAATGAATTGTGATTCAAGTGAGTTATACTCACAAGTTCTTAGTTGAACGACACGGGAGTTTCAAACCTCCACCGGATAATGTCATTTCCCGACTCATTATAGTCGACGGGGTGCATTACTTATCAAATCTGATAGTGTTGGTTCCTTGCTCATTATAGCAAACGGGTCACACTGCTATAATTCAAATCTGATAGTGTTGGCTCCTTGCTCATTATAGCAAACGGGTCACACTCCTCTATTTTAACCTGGAAGTGGGCGATTGAAAATCAAGAACTCCAAGTATTGGTATAGGGTTTCACGGCAAGTACGTGGAGTTCGTATCATTTGGTATCATGATAGGAATCAGGATGATGTGAATCATAAGACAAGGCCACACTTTGGTCCAACAAGGCCACACTTTGATCCAAATGATGATATGATCACAACTCAAGATGAACCAAGTTATGTTGGACCTATCACAAGGTCACGGTCCAAAAGAATGCAAGAAGAAGTTCAATCTCTTTTGATTCAAATAACTCAAGATTGGCTCCAAGAAGACAAGTATTCAGCTGGACCCAATCCACCTTGTTTCAATGTCTTAGTGATAGAATTTTAAGCCCAAATTGTGTTAAGTTTATTGTAATTTGGCCCAGAACTATTACATTATACTTTGGGCCATCTTTTTATTTATTTTGCATGCATTTCGATTAGGTTAAGCCCATTTTTTTCAGCCTACAAGAAAAGTGACGGGATTAGCTTGTCTCTTTGAATTCTGAATTGTCTCTTAGAATTCCCATGCATGCATCTTTATATTCCAGCCTTGTAGTTCGAAATATTCAGTCAAAAAATGAATGAATTGTGATTCAAGTGAGTTATACTCACAAGTTCTTAGTTGAACGACACGGGAGTTTCAAACCTCCACCGGATAATGTCATTTCCCGACTCATTATAGTCGACGGGGTGCATTACTTATCGAATCTGATAGTGTTGGTTCCTTGCTCATTATAGCAAACGGGTCACACTCCTCTATTTTAACCTTGAAGTGGACGATCGAAAATCAAGAACTCCAAGTATTGGTATAGGGTTTCACGGCAAGTACGTGGAGTTCGTATCATTTGGTATCATGATAGGAATCAGGATGATGTGAATCATAAGACAAGGCCACACTTTGGTCCAACAAGGCCACACTTTGATCCAAATGATGATATTATCAGAATTCAAGATGAACCAAGGTATGTTGGACCTATCACAAGGTCACGGTCCAAAAGAATGCAAGAAGAAGTTCAATCTCTTTTGATCCAAATAACTCAAGATTAGCTCCAAGAAGACAAGTATTCAGCTGGACCCAATCCACCTTGTTTCAATGTCCTAGTGATAGAATTTTAAGCCCAAATTGTGTTAAGTTTATTGTAATTTGGCCCTGAACTATTATATTATACTTTGGGCCATCTTTTTATTTATTTTGCATGCAATCCGATTAGGTTAAGCCCATTTTATTCAGCTTACAAGAAAAGTGACGGGATTAGCTCATCTCTTTGAATTCTGAATTGTCTCTTAGAATTCCCATGCATGCAACTTTATATTCCAGCCTTGTAGTTCGAAATATTTAGTCAAAAAATGAATGATTTGTGATTCAAGTGAGTTATACTCACAAGTTCTTAGTTGAACGACACCGGAGTTTCAAACCTCCGCCGGATAATGTCATTTCCCGACTCATTATAGTCGACGGGGTGCATTACTTATCAAATCTGATAGTGTTGGTTCCTTGCTCATTATAGCAAACGGGTCACACTGCTATAATTCAAATCTGATAGTGTTGGTTCCTTGCTCATTATAGCAAACGGGTCACACTCCTCTATTTTAACCTGGAAGTGGACGATTGAAAATTAAGAACTCCAAGTATTGGTATAGGGTTTCACGGCAAGTACGTGGAGTTCGTATCATTTGGTATCATGATAGGAATCAGGATGATGTGAATCATAAGACAAGGCCACACTTTGGTCCAACAAGGCCACACTTTGATCCAAATGATGATATTATCAGAATTCAAGATGAACCAAGGTATGTTGGACCTATCACAAGGTCACGGTCCAAAAGAATGCAAGAAGAAGTTCAATCTCTTTTGATCCAAATAACTCAAGATTAGCTCCAAGAAGACAAGTATTCAGCTGGACCCAATCCACCTTGTTTCAATGTCCTAGTGATAGAATTTTAAGCCCAAATTGTGTTAAGTTTATTGTAATTTGGCCCTGAACTATTATATTATACTTTGGGCCATCTTTTTATTTATTTTGCATGCAATCCGATTAGGTTAAGCCCATTTTATTCAGCTTACAAGAAAAGTGACGGGATTAGCTCATCTCTTTGAATTCTGAATTGTCTCTTAGAATTCCCATGCATGCATCTTTATATTCCAGCCTTGTAGTTCGAAATATTTAGTCAAAAAATGAATGATTTGTGATTCAAGTGAGTTATACTCACAAGTTCTTAGTTGAACGACACCGGAGTTTCAAACCTCCGCCGGATAATGTCATTTCCCGACTCATTATAGTCGACGGGGTGCATTACTTATCAAATCTGATAGTGTTGGTTCCTTGCTCATTATAGCAAACGGGTCACACTGCTATAATTCAAATCTGATAGTGTTGGTTCCTTGCTCATTATAGCAAACGGGTCACACTCCTCTATTTTAACCTGGAAGTGGACGATTGAAAATTAAGAACTCCAAGTATTGGTATAGGGTTTCACGGCAAGTACGTGGAGTTCGTATCAGTTGGTATCATGATAGGAATCAGGATGATGTGAATCATAAGACAAGGCCACACTTTGGTCCAACAAGGCCACACTTTGATCCAAATGATGATATGATCACAACTCAAGATGAACCAAGTTATGTTGGACCTATCACAAGGTCACGGTCCAAAAGAATGCAAGAAGAAGTTCAATCTCTTTTGATCCAAATAACTCAAGATTGGCTCCAAGAAGACAAGTATTCAGCTGGACCCAATCCACCTTGTTTCAATGTCCTAGTGATAGAATTTTAAGCCCAAATTGTGTTAAGTTTATTGTAATTTGGCCCTGAACTATTATATTATACTTTGGGCCATCTTTTTATTTATTTTGCATGCAATCCGATTAGGTTAAGCCCATTTTATTCAGCTTACAAGAAAAGTGACGGGATTAGCTCATCTCTTTGAATTCTGAATTGTCTCTTAGAATTCCCATGCATGCATCTTTATATTCCAGCCTTGTAGTTCGAAATATTTAGTCAAAAAATGAATGATTTGTGATTCAAGTGAGTTATACTCACAAGTTCTTAGTTGAACGACACCGGAGTTTCAAACCTCCGCCGGATAATGTCATTTCCCGACTCATTATAGTCGACGGGGTGCATTACTTATCAAATCTGATAGTGTTGGTTCCTTGCTCATTATAGCAAACGGGTCACACTGCTATAATTCAAATCTGATAGTGTTGGTTCCTTGCTCATTATAGCAAACGGGTCACACTCCTCTATTTTAACCTGGAAGTGGACGATTGAAAATTAAGAACTCCAAGTATTGGTATAGGGTTTCACGGCAAGTACGTGGAGTTCGTATCAGTTGGTATCATGATAGGAATCAGGATGATGTGAATCATAAGACAAGGCCACACTTTGGTCCAACAAGGCCACACTTTGATCCAAATGATGATATGATCACAACTCAAGATGAACCAAGTTATGTTGGACCTATCACAAGGTCACGGTCCAAAAGAATGCAAGAAGAAGTTCAATCTCTTTTGATCCAAATAACTCAAGATTGGCTCCAAGAAGACAAGTATTCAGCTGGACCCAATCCACCTTGTTTCAATGTCCTAGTGATAGAATTTTAAGCCCAAATTGTGTTAAGTTTATTGTAATTTGGCCCAGAACTAATACATTATACTTTGGGCCATCTTTTTATTTATTTTGCATGCATTTCGATTAGGTTAAGCCCATTTTTTTCAGCCTACAAGAAAAGTGACGGGATTAGCTTGTCTCTTTGAATTCTGAATTGTCTCTTAGAATTCCCATGCATGCATCTTTATATTCCAGCCTTGTAGTTCAAAATATTCAGTCAAAAAATGAATGAATTGTGATTCAAGTGAGTTATACTCACAAGTTCTTAGTTGAACGACACGGGAGTTTCAAACCTCCACCGGATAATGTCATTTCCCGACTCATTATAGTCGACGGGGTGCGTTACTTATCAAATCTGATAGTGTTGGTTCCTTGCTCATTATAGCAAACGGGTCACACTCCTCTATTTTAACCTTGAAGTGGACGATCGAAAATCAAGAACTGCAAGTATTGGTGTAACACCCCGCATTTTCGGAGCAAGATACGATGTCGTTCTCGTGCGATTAAACTGTTATTTATTTAACTCTGCTTATGCTTGAATTGTATTATTTGTGTTTTAATAGTTCGTTTGACTCGATTTCAATCTTATGAAAATATGTGAACTTAATTGGAATATGTGTTTAATACCTATTTGCTCTTTAATTTGAATTGCTTGGGCAAAATTGTAATTATTAAACTTTGGGGGTCAATTTCTAACTATGGGAAATTCAATTGGACTTAATTGTACACCATTTTAAATCTTTGGGGAACTTTTATAAATTCTAAATCTTTAATTTGACCTATCTGAACCCTAATTGAATTTTGGGACTCGATCGCACTACTTATTTTATTGAGGGACTTGTTTGCAATTTCTGGGAGTTGTGGCTGTTATAACCCGAGAAAACCCTAGCAGCCTTCACATTCTTCATTTCTTTTCTTTCCCCTTTATCTTCAACAATCTGCAGCGGCAGCTCCAGCTTCCCCACCGCGAAGCCACCGCAACTCTGCTCTTCTCCTCCCCTTCACGCTGAACCACCCCAGTCGCCAATCATCTTCCCCGGTGACACGCCACCGCCGTTAGCCATCATCGCGGGCCACCTCCGTTCGCCAACAAGCAGCAACAACGGCACCACCCTCCTCCGAAAACCACCACCATCCTTCCGCCGCGCCAGCTTCGGAAGCCCCGCTATAGAAACAGAGAATCAGCCACCTCCCGCCGCCACAGCACCACCTTCAGCCGTCTCTACCTCTCTTGCCCAGATCTGGAAGGGCGGTTGAATCTCTCTCCCGTCCTAGATCTGAGAAGGGAAGCCGCCTCCACTAGCCCTTACAGCCCCAGTTTCCGGAAAAAAATTCAAGAGGAGAAACCCCAGGTCTTCTTCAGCGGGCTCATTTCATACCGCCGTCATCTCCGACGAGACGACCACCGTTGAAGCTCCTGGAATCGCCTTCGGACGAACCTCTCTCTCTCTCTCTCCCATTCCAGAAGAAAGGAAGCAGCTGCCTACCACCACTCCTTCCGTCGGAAAATCCATGGTCATCCACCCTCTCTTCCGACCATCATGCGACAGTAACGGAGCAGCATCAACGTAGGCCATTTCTCCCCTTAAGATTTGGATAAGCTAAGGAGATATGGTCGGATATTATCATCGACACCTTCCCCAGTTTATACTGTCGACGATCGCCACTGATCTCCTCTCTTTCAATTCTGAATTGTAGGCTCCCTTCCTTCCATCTTTCTTTTAATTGTAATTTCGTTATAATATAAAATATGCATGGGATGAAGATTATATTTATTCTTTTCCAGAACTGTGAACTGAGTTTTCGGATTTATATATGTATAGTTGTTGTGTGAGATAATTTATGCAGTAAAATGTCGGTCATGTTGTTGTGGATTGAATGGGCTTCGTTAATTCGACTCTTGAGTTTTGTAAATTCTGAATTGACTCTCTGATGTTCAATCTTGTGAATTTCTGTTGTTAATGGAACACGTATATGGTTACATTTGTGTAAGTGATTGGTAATGTGAGGATCAATTGGTTTCAGGAGTGAATTGATGATGGAATAACACTCGAGCGTATATGTGTATGGTTGTGGTTAATCGAGAGTTGTAACAAGTATGTTAATCGATAATTGTTGGTGTTATTGTAGCTGGGGGACGTTGAAGTGGTGAGTGTATAACTGACTGGAATTTTAATTGGAAATTTGATGACTAATTGGTTCAAGGCTCCTGGTTAATTAGTTGTCACCAAATTCAATTAATTAGCTTTTGTTTTGGTTTTGTGTGGGTGAAGTGATAACTGTATGTTGATAAACTTATGAAATACAAATCAAATGTAATCGTTGTTGTATAAATAATGGGTATATTTTGGTTGCCAACATGAATTAGAGCTACTCCCATTGAAATTTGATGGAGTATGCTTGAAGATGTGTGTGTATGCCTTGATAAAGAAACGACCTTATAGTTGAAGTGTACTGATATGTAGTCATGATAATAATTTAATTAAGTGGGGGTTAATATAATTAAAATGGGGAAAGCTTAAATTACAATATGATTTTTGTGGAACGAGCATGTTTGTATTAATTAGGAAGACTTGAGCTTGAAACTCTTAAACCTATAATGAATTAAATCATATGTTTTGAAGTATTGACTGATCATACCTTACAGTGTATGAATAATCAAGTAATGATGTATTTGGAAATTTTGCCTTAGTAATATTTTGTAATAATAAATGAATTGGTGTGTGAGCTAACTTGGATCAATTGAAGTGTTGCATATTTGCATAAGTGCATGAAGGGTGTGAATTGCGTGTTTAAATACCGAACTTGAGTGTATTAGCTATTTAATTAATCATCTTGCTTTCGAGTATATGAATTATGATCACGAATCACACATACCTCTGATATTGTATGATTATCTATAACATGAGGACATTAATTGTACATGAGGACATTAATTGTACATGTGAACACGATTACGCATTTCATCATTCTTAAACATCATAAATTATGAGTTTTACACACGTGTATGTCTCTCATGCACCCCTACTCATTGCCGTGCGTCTATGTGGTTCATGTTTGAGTCGTGTCTCATGAATACTTCATGTTTCCCTTTCTGTCAGTGATCTCCATGGCAGAGATACCCGATCAAGTATGCACCTGTCTTCTCAGTCCTTGTGTCTCGTCGTTTCTCAGGTGAGGTTTAGGATTTTGTATAGTTATGCGACCTATGGCCTTAATATGCTGATTTCAACCCCTGCATGCGAGTATATCTATTATATACGTACGTGTTGGCTATGATATGTTTATGACCTTGTGAAACAACTCTGTTTTGGAAAATTAGATATGAAAGCATATGTAAGCTGTTTTGAAAAGTATGTTACGTTATGTTCTGTAGCGAGTTGGCCATGAAATATTGGCATCTGTATGTATGTATGTACGTGGATCCAAGGAGCTATGGGTAAGGAGCCCCCGGGACGGTTAGGGCCGTCGGGGATATACCTGTGCGTAGTTCCAAGGAGCTATGGGTAAGGAGCCCCCGAGACTGTTAAGGCCATCGGGGATATACCTGTGCGTAGTTCCTTTTGAGATATCATTGCGCGACCTTAGGGTGATGAGGGAGACGTGGTATCTTGAGCCTTCGGCTAAGGCCGGGGAGGACTCTTGTGGGTTCGCTACCCCTTGAGGGTGTGTATGTTCTAGATGGTTTGGGGACGGCACATCCCCTCCATCACTGGTGTAAAGGTTGGATTTGATTCTGTATTTTATGTTTTGTTATGTTCTGAGGAGTAAAGGTTGGAAGCTCGTACTCGCCGAGCATGTGTTCTGTTATGTCTGGGAATTATGAATCGAGATAGAGTTTCTGAAATGTTTTCCAAAACTTATACTTATATTTATCTTTTGGGTACTTTTGGAAATGTCTTTGGTATGCAACACCTATCTCCGGTTCATGAGTCCACCCTTCTGATATGTGCTATGCTCTATATATATACAGTGGGTGTGCGTTAACCCCCTCACTCAGTCAGTTGACTGACCCCTCATTTATCTTTTAGTTTGCAGGTTTCCTTTTGGCTTGAGCTAGGCGGAAGTGAGTCTCCTGTGTTACACTTGTCAGTCTAGTTGGTATTAGGATGCATTTGTCGCATACTTTATTTATGTTATGTATTTATGTTTCACACTTGAACGTTATGTTTATGTTCTACTTAGACTTGAACCCGTGTGGGGTTAGTAAGCCAGTATTTGGATGTTAGTAGATATTATGATGAAACTTATGCTGTTTATTACGTTGGATTATGAATTTATTCGGGACTAGGTATTTATGCTAGTTGAACCCGTCACCTGCTATGTATGTTTTGTAATAAATGCTTCCGCTATCTATTGATGTTGGTTTTAATTGCTTCCGCACTCTGAGTTTGTCAAGTTAGATCCGCCTAGCCTAGTGTGTGAGTTGGTCTCCCGTTCGCTATGATTCGGTTTCGGGCATGGACTTTCTATTCCGTGACCGGGTCTGGGTCTTAGTGCGGGGGATGTGGCATCCTCCGTGTGGGGTGTTACAATTGGTATAGGGTTTCACGGCAAGTACGTGGAGTTCGTATCATTTGGTATCATGATAGGAATCAGGATGATGTGAATCATAAGACAAGGCCACACTTTGGTCCAACAAGGCCACACTTTGATCCAAATGATGATATTATCAGAACTCAAGATGAACCAAGGTATGTTGGACCTATCACAAGGTCACGGTCCAAAAGAATGCAAGAAGAAGTTCAATCTCTTTTGATCCAAATAACTCAAGATTGGCTCCAAGAAGACAAGTATTCAGCTGGACCCAATCCACCTTGTTTCAATGTCCTAGTGATAGAATTTTAAGCCCAAATTGTGTTAAGTTTATTGTAATTTGGCCCAGAACTAATACATTATACTTTGGGCCATCTTTTTATTTATTTTGCATGCATTTCGATTAGGTTAAGCCCATTTTTTTCAGCCTACAAGAAAAGTGACGGGATTAGCTTGTCTCTTTGAATTCTGAATTGTCTCTTAGAATTCCCATGCATGCATCTTTATATTCCAGCCTTGTAGTTCAAAATATTCAGTCAAAAAATGAATGAATTGTGATTCAAGTGAGTTATACTCACAAGTTCTTAGTTGAACGACACGGGAGTTTCAAACCTCCACCGGATAATGTCATTTCCCGACTCATTATAGTCGACGGGGTGCGTTACTTATCAAATCTGATAGTGTTGGTTCCTTGCTCATTATAGCAAACGGGTCACACTCCTCTATTTTAACCTGGAAGTGGACGATTGAAAATCAAGAACTCCAAGTATTGGTATAGGGTTTCACGACAAGTACGTGGAGTTCGTATCATTTGGTATCATGATAGGAATCAGGATGATGTGAATCATAAGACAAGGCCACACTTTGGTCCAACAAGGCCACACTTTGATCCAAATGATGATATAATCACAACTCAAGATGAACCAAGTTATGTTGCACCTATCACAAGGTCACGGTCCAAAAGAATGCAAGAAGAAGTTCAATCTCTTTTGATCCAAATAACTCAAGATTGGCTCCAAGAAGACAAGTATTCAGCTGGACCCAATCCACCTTGTTTCAATGTCTTAGTGATAGACTTTTAAGCCCAAATTGTGTTAAGTTTATTGTAATTTGGCCCAGAACTATTACATTATACTTTGGGCCATCTTTTTATTTATTTTGCATGCATTTCGATTAGGTTAAGCCCATTTTTTTCAGCCTACAAGAAAAGTGACGGGATTAGCTTGTCTCTTTGAATTCTGAATTGTCTCTTAGAATTCGCATGCATGCATCTTTATATTCCAGCCTTGTAGTTCGAAATATTCAGTCAAAAAATGAATGAATTGTGATTCAAGTGAGTTATACTCACAAGTTCTTAGTTGAACGACACGGGAGTTTCAAACCTCCACCGGATAATGTCATTTCCCGACTCATTATAGTCGACGGGGTGCATTACTTATCAAATCTGATAGTGTTTGTTCCTTGCTCATTATAGCAAACGGGTCACACTGCTATAATTTAAATCTGATAGTGTTGGTTCCTTGCTCATTATAGCAAACGGGTCACACTCCTCTATTTTAACCTTGAAGTGGACGATTGAAAATCAAGAACTCCAAGTATTGGTATAGGGTTTCATGGCAAGTACGTGGAGTTCGTATCATTTGGTATCATGATTGGAATCAGGATGATGTGAATCATAAGACAAGGCCACAGTTTGGTCCAACAAGGCCACACTTTGATCCAAATGATGATATGATCACAACTCAAGATGAACCAAGTTATGTTGGACCTATCACAAGGTCACGGTCCAAAAGAATGCAAGAAGAAGTTCAATCTCTTTTGATCCAAATAACTCAAGATTGGCTCCAAGAAGACAAGTATTCAGCTGGACCCAATCCACCTTGTTTCAATGTCTTAGTGATAGATTTTTAAGCCCAAATTGTGTTAAGTTTATTGTAATTTGGCCCAGAACTATTACATTATACTTTGGGCCATCTTTTTATTTATTTTGCATGCATTTCGATTAGGTTAAGCCCATTTTTTTCAGCCTACAAGAAAAGTGACGGGATTAGCTTGTCTCTTTGAATTCTGAATTGTCTCTTAGAATTCCCATGCATGCATCTTTATATTCCAGCCTTGTAGTTCGAAATATTCAGTCAAAAAATGAATGAATTGTGATTCAAGTGAGTTATACTCACAAGTTCTTAGTTGAACGACACGGGAGTTTCAAACCTCCACCGGATAATGTCATTTCCCGACTCATTATAGTCGACGGGGTGCATTACTTATCAAATCTGATAGTGTTGGTTCCTTGCTCATTATAGCAAACGGGTCACACTGCTATAATTCAAATCTGATAGTGTTGGCTCCTTGCTCATTATAGCAAACGGGTCACACTCCTCTATTTTAACCTGGAAGTGGGCGATTGAAAATCAAGAACTCCAAGTATTGGTATAGGGTTTCACGGCAAGTACGTGGAGTTCGTATCATTTGGTATCATGATAGGAATCAGGATGATGTGAATCATAAGACAAGGCCACACTTTGGTCCAACAAGGCCACACTTTGATCCAAATGATGATATGATCACAACTCAAGATGAACCAAGTTATGTTGGACCTATCACAAGGTCACGGTCCAAAAGAATGCAAGAAGAAGTTCAATCTCTTTTGATCCAAATAACTCAAGATTGGCTCCAAGAAGACAAGTATTCAGCTGGACCCAATCCACCTTGTTTCAATGTCTTAGTGATAGACTTTTAAGCCCAAATTGTGTTAAGTTTATTGTAATTTGGCCCAGAACTATTACATTATACTTTGGGCCATCTTTTTATTTATTTTGCATGCATTTCAATTAGGTTAAGCCCATTTTTTTCAGCCTACAAGAAAAGTGACGGGATTAGCTTGTCTCTTTGAATTCTGAATTGTCTCTTAGAATTCGCATGCATGCATCTTTATATTCCAGCCTTGTAGTTCGAAATATTCAGTCAAAAAATGAATGAATTGTGATTCAAGTGAGTTATACTCACAAGTTCTTAGTTGAACGACACGGGAGTTTCAAACCTCCACCGGA
This sequence comes from Lantana camara, assembly GCA_037501455.1. NCBI lineage: Eukaryota > Viridiplantae > Streptophyta > Magnoliopsida > Lamiales > Verbenaceae > Lantana > Lantana camara. The sequence continues at coordinate 59,427,426 of CM074861.1, forward strand.
TAATGTCATTTCCCGACTCATTATAGTCGACGGGGTGCATTACTTATCAAATCTGATAGTGTTTGTTCCTTGCTCATTATAGCAAACGGGTCACACTGCTATAATTTAAATCTGATAGTGTTGGTTCCTTGCTCATTATAGCAAACGGGTCACACTCCTCTATTTTAACCTTGAAGTGGACGATTGAAAATCAAGAACTCCAAGTATTGGTATAGGGTTTCATGGCAAGTACGTGGAGTTCGTATCATTTGGTATCATGATTGGAATCAGGATGATGTGAATCATAAGACAAGGCCACAGTTTGGTCCAACAAGGCCACACTTTGATCCAAATGATGATATGATCACAACTCAAGATGAACCAAGTTATGTTGGACCTATCACAAGGTCACGGTCCAAAAGAATGCAAGAAGAAGTTCAATCTCTTTTGATCCAAATAACTCAAGATTGGCTCCAAGAAGACAAGTATTCAGCTGGACCCAATCCACCTTGTTTCAATGTCTTAGTGATAGATTTTTAAGCCCAAATTGTGTTAAGTTTATTGTAATTTGGCCCAGAACTATTACATTATACTTTGGGCCATCTTTTTATTTATTTTGCATGCATTTCGATTAGGTTAAGCCCATTTTTTTCAGCCTACAAGAAAAGTGACGGGATTAGCTTGTCTCTTTGAATTCTGAATTGTCTCTTAGAATTCCCATGCATGCATCTTTATATTCCAGCCTTGTAGTTCGAAATATTCAGTCAAAAAATGAATGAATTGTGATTCAAGTGAGTTATACTCACAAGTTCTTAGTTGAACGACACGGGAGTTTCAAACCTCCACCGGATAATGTCATTTCCCGACTCATTATAGTCGACGGGGTGCATTACTTATCAAATCTGATAGTGTTGGTTCCTTGCTCATTATAGCAAACGGGTCACACTGCTATAATTCAAATCTGATAGTGTTGGCTCCTTGCTCATTATAGCAAACGGGTCACACTCCTCTATTTTAACCTGGAAGTGGGCGATTGAAAATCAAGAACTCCAAGTATTGGTATAGGGTTTCACGGCAAGTACGTGGAGTTCGTATCATTTGGTATCATGATAGGAATCAGGATGATGTGAATCATAAGACAAGGCCACACTTTGGTCCAACAAGGCCACACTTTGATCCAAATGATGATATGATCACAACTCAAGATGAACCAAGTTATGTTGGACCTATCACAAGGTCACGGTCCAAAAGAATGCAAGAAGAAGTTCAATCTCTTTTGATCCAAATAACTCAAGATTGGCTCCAAGAAGACAAGTATTCAGCTGGACCCAATCCACCTTGTTTCAATGTCTTAGTGATAGATTTTTAAGCCCAAATTGTGTTAAGTTTATTGTAATTTGGCCCAGAACTATTACATTATACTTTGGGCCATCTTTTTATTTATTTTGCATGCATTTCGATTAGGTTAAGCCCATTTTTTTCAGCCTACAAGAAAAGTGACGGGATTAGCTTGTCTCTTTGAATTCTGAATTGTCTCTTAGAATTCCCATTCGTGCATCTTTATATTCCAGCCTTGTAGTTCAAAATATTCAGTCAAAAAATGAATGAATTGTGATTCAAGTGAGTTATACTCACAAGTTCTTAGTTGAACGACACGGGAGTTTCAAACCTCCACCGGATAATGTCATTTCCCGACTCATTATAGTCGACGGGGTGCATTACTTATCAAATCTGATAGTGTTGGTTCCTTGCTCATTATAGCAAACGGGTCACACTCCTCTTTTTTAACCTTGAAGTGGACGATCGAAAATCAAGAACTCAAAGTATTGGTATAGGGTTTCACGGCAAGTACGTGGAGTTCGTATCATTTGGTATCATGATAGGAATCAGGATGATGTGAATCATAAGACAAGGCCACACTTTGGTCCAACAAGGCCACACTTTGATCCAACTGATGATATTATCAGAACTCAAGATGAACCAAGGTATGTTGGACCTATCACAAGGTCACGGTCCAAAAGAATGCAAGAAGAAGTTCAATCTCTTTTGATCCAAATAACTCAAGATTAGCTCCAAGAAGACAAGTATTCAGCTGGACCCAATCCACCTTGTTTCAATGTCCTAGTGATAGAATTTTAAGCCCAAATTGTGTTAAGTTTATTGTAATTTGGCCCTGAACTATTATATTATACTTTGGGCCATCTTTTTATTTATTTTGCATGCAATCCGATTAGGTTAAGCCCATTTTATTCAGCTTACAAGAAAAGTGACGGGATTAGCTCATCTCTTTGAATTCTGAATTGTCTCTTAGAATTCCCATGCATGCATCTTTATATTCCAGCCTTGTAGTTCGAAATATTCAGTCAAAAAATGAATGATTTGTGATTCAAGTGAGTTATACTCACAAGTTCTTAGTTGAACGACACCGGAGTTTCAAACCTCCACCGGATAATGTCATTTCCCGACTCATTATAGTCGACGGGGTGCATTACTTATCAAATCTGATAGTGTTGGTTCCTTGCTCATTATAGCAAACGGGTCACACTGCTATAATTCAAATCTGATAGTGTTGGTTCCTTGCTCATTATAGCAAACGGGTCACACTCCTCTATTTTAACCTTGAAGTGGACGATCGAAAATCAAGAACTCAAAGTATTGGTATAGGGTTTCACGGCAAGTACGTGGAGTTCGTATCATTTGGTATCATGATAGGAATCAGGATGATGTGAATCATAAGACAAGGCCACACTTTGGTCCAACAAGGCCACACTTTGATCCAAATGATGATATTATCAGAACTCAAGATGAACCAAGGTATGTTGGACCTATCACAAGGTCACGGTCCAAAAGAATGCAAGAAGAAGTTCAATCTCTTTTGATCCAAATAACTCAAGATTAGCTCCAAGAAGACAAGTATTCAGCTGGACCCAATCCACCTTGTTTCAATGTCCTAGTGATAGAATTTTAAGCCCAAATTGTGTTAAGTTTATTGTAATTTGGCCCTGAACTATTATATTATACTTTGGGCCATCTTTTTATTTATTTTGCATGCAATCCGATTAGGTTAAGCCCATTTTATTCAGCTTACAAGAAAAGTGACGGGATTAGCTCATCTCTTTGAATTCTGAATTGTCTCTTAGAATTCCCATGCATGCATCTTTATATTCCAGCCTTGTAGTTCGAAATATTCAGTCAAAAAATGAATGATTTGTGATTCAAGTGAGTTATACTCACAAGTTCTTAGTTGAACGACACCGGAGTTTCAAACCTCCACCGGATAATGTCATTTCCCGACTCATTATAGTCGACGGGGTGCATTACTTATCAAATCTGATAGTGTTGGTTCCTTGCTCATTATAGCAAACGGGTCACACTGCTATAATTCAAATCTGATAGTGTTGGTTCCTTGCTCATTATAGCAAACGGGTCACACTCCTCTATTTTAACCTGGAAGTGGACGATTGAAAATCAAGAGCTCCAAGTATTGGTATAGGGTTTCCCGACAAGTACGTGGAGTTCGTATCATTTGGTATCATGATAGGAATCAGGATGATGTGAATCATAAGACAAGGCCACACTTTGGTCCAACAAGGCCACACTTTGATCCAAATGATGATATGATCACAACTCAAGATGAACCAAGTTATGTTGGACCTATCACAAGGTCACTGTCCAAAAGAATGCAAGAAGAAGTTCAATCTCTTTTGATCCAAATAACTCAAGATTGGCTCCAAGAAGACAAGTATTCAGCTGGACCCAATCCACCTTGTTTCAATGTCTTAGTGATAGACTTTTAAGCCCAAATTGTGTTAAGTTTATTGTAATTTGGCCCAGAACTATTACATTATACTTTGGGCCATCTTTTTATTTATTTTGCATGCATTTCGATTAGGTTAAGCCCATTTTTTTCAGCCTACAAGAAAAGTGACGGGATTAGCTTGTCTCTTTGAATTCTGAATTGTCTCTTAGAATTCCCATGCATGCATCTTTATATTCCAGCCTTGTAGTTCGAAATATTCAGTCAAAAAATGAATGAATTGTGATTCAAGTGAGTTATACTCACAAGTTCTTAGTTGAACGACACGGGAGTTTCAAACCTCCACCGGATAATGTCATTTCCCGACTCATTATAGTCGACGGGGTGCATTACTTATCAAATCTGATAGTGTTGGTTCCTTGCTCATTATAGCAAACGGGTCACACTCCTCTATTTTAACCTTGAAGTGGACGATCGAAAATCAAGAACTCCAAGTATTGGTATAGGGTTTCACGGCAAGTACGTGGAGTTCGTATCATTTGGTATCATGATAGGAATCAGGATGATGTGAATCATAAGACAAGGCCACACTTTGGTCCAACAAGGCCACACTTTGATCCAAATGATGATATTATCAGAACTCAAGATGAACCAAGGTATGTTGGACCTATCACAAGGTCACGGTCCAAAAGAATGCAAGAAGAACTTCAATCTCTTTTGATCCAAATAACTCAAGATTAGCTCCAAGAAGACAAGTATTCAGCTGGACCCAATCCACCTTGTTTCAATGTCCTAGTGATAGAATTTTAAGCCCAAATTGTGTTAAGTTTATTGTAATTTGGCCCTGAACTATTATATTATACTTTGGGCCATCTTTTTATTTATTTTGCATACAATCCGATTAGGTTAAGCCCATTTTATTCAGCTTACAAGAAAAGTGACGGGATTAGCTCATCTGTTTGAATTCTGAATTGTCTGTTAGAATTCCCATGCATGCATCTTTATATTCCAGCCTTGTAGTTCGAAATATTCAGTCAAAAAATGAATGATTTGTGATTCAAGTGAGTTATACTCATAAGTTCTTAGTTGAACGACACCGGAGTTTCAAACCTCCACCGGATAATGTCATTTCCCGACTCATTATAGTCGACGGGGTGCATTACTTATCAAATCTGATAGTGTTGGTTCCTTGCTCATTATAGCAAACAGGTCACACTGCTATAATTCAAATCTGATAGTGTTGGTTCCTTGCTCATTATAGCAAACGGGTCACACTCCTCTATTTTAACCTGGAAGTGGACGATTGAAAATCAAGAACTCCAAGTATTGGTATAGGGTTTCACGGCAAGTACGTGGAGTTCGTATCATTTGGTATCATGATAGGAATCAGGATGATGTGAATCATAAGACAAGGCCACACTTTGGTCCAACAAGGCCACACTTTGATCCAAATGATGATATGATCACAACTCAAGATGAACCAAGTTATGTTGGACCTATCACAAGGTCACGGTCCAAAAGAATGCAAGAAGAAGTTCAATCTCTTTTGATCCAAATAACTCAAGATTGGCTCCAAGAAGACAAGTATTCAGCTGGACCCAATCCACCTTGTTTCAATGTCTTAGTGATAGACTTTTAAGCCCAAATTGTGTTAAGTTTATTGTAATTTGGCCCTGAACTATTACATTATACTTTGGGCCATCTTTTTATTTATTTTGCATGCATTTCGATTAGGTTAAGCCCATTTTTTTCAGCCTACAAGAAAAGTGACGGGATTAGCTTGTCTCTTTGAATTCTGAATTGTCTCTTAGAATTCCCATGCATGCATCTTTATATTCCAGCCTTGTAGTTCGAAATATTCAGTCAAAAAATGAATGAATTGTGATTCAAGTGAGTTATACTCACAAGTTCTTAGTTGAACGACACGGGAGTTTCAAACCTCCACCGGATTGTAGCACCCCGCACGTGAGGCACCACATCCCCCGCACTAAGGCTCAACACGAGTAACGAAATAGTTAATCCGCTCCCGTATCGAACCCTAGCGAACGGGAGACAAACATAAAAACTTTCCTAAGCCAGGCGGAGCTAGACCCTGCAACGAATACCAATCCACAATATATAATGCATGGCCAAGCCCAACCACAAACATACAAACCATAAACGGAATTTGGGCTCTTCAGGCCTCTTTTAAATCATAACCAAACCCAGTAAAAGCAATTCACTAATAATTACATAGTTATTCAGTTCATAAACTGCAGAATCAAATCGAACATAAATCCAATACATGAATGAGTGCAGAGACTCTCCTAACCTAACTCGATCAACTTAAAACTCCCAAAACCTCCGCCTAGCTCGAACTCCAAAAATCAAGCCTGCACACTAAAAGATTGGGGAGGGAGAGGGGTCAGTCTCTAGAAGACTGAGTGAGTAGGAGCAATACATATATATAAACATGCACATGCAAATCATAAATTCCGAACAAGATTTTGTTTGCAATTAGTTCCCTAAAAGGGCAAGAGAAGGATTAATCAATGCTCGGATTTTATGACTAATTCATATTAAATTTATTCCATTCGTAAATCATACATAAATATAAGGCTCGGCGAGTGAGCGTGCACAACCTCCATCCAAACTCCGACCGTGTACGACAAATATCAATAATATATTGATTAGGCGATCATGCAATATATTATAATACACACAGGCCATAAATCATATCATAAAACATATTCGTTTGGGCGATCCGGATCCCGGCATTCCCGCACGGTGCATAATCATATCATAACATATACATAAGAAAAGCCTAATTCTTAACCAACCTTCTTCCTCCGGGTGGTGGACAAGTTAGCTAGACCAGCCCACCGATAAATACATAGGCCAATGGGGGTACATGAATCCCCCAAGGGCACGCAGCTCCCATTCCCCGCTAAATCTCCTAGCGAGGGCCGGTATCACCGTAGTTTGGTTGGGACTAGTATATGGGATCCCCGTCAGCCCTTGCTTCCTCGGTTAGCCACATATACTAAGTCCCGGGGCCCGTGAACATAACAGCTTAGCATAATCTCGCCAAAACATATCAATACATACATATGATACATACTATAAGAAATCATACCTTACCGTGTAACTCGGCATATGCTATATACGTACCTCTCCGTGTCATCCTAATCCATAGCTAGCATGAAGACACACGGTTTGGAGCATAGCCTCATTACAAAACCATTTTTAAGCTTATATCTGCTCATACGTATAACTCAGAAGGATTTACTCGATAACTCCATTTGAAAATCATATATATATATATAATCATAAGGTTTTGGCCAAAGCTTTTCACATAAGGGTTGTAGGGTTTGTTACATAGCTAAAACGAAAACCACCCTCACCTTAACCGTGATGAAACAAGGATCGAACACCAAGTGCCTGAACGATCAAAAGCTCTCCACCTGGAGACGAACTGTACAAAAGACCACAAGACGTGTTCGTGAGACTCAAGACTCTTAATGAACCATATATGACGCACGGCAATGAAGTGAATATGATATGAATGCATAAATGATCATGTTATATTATAAAAATGTTCATGTGCACGATTAAGGAATTTAAAACATATAATTCAAATCATTCATTCATATGTTTCATTTGATTTCATAATTTCATAAATCCATAACATTCATATAATATTCATAAATTCATATAAATTCCATAAATTCATAACATTCATAGGTTCATATAAATTTCATAAATTCAAATCATTCATAATATTCATAAATTCATAAATTCATAATGCATATCAATTAACCTAAAATTCATTGAAGAAGCATAACACATATTATTCAATTTCACATTTAGGAATGAAATAAATAAAACGTTCAATCAAAAGTCGATAATTAAATACGCGAAATAGAATTCAATTAATTTCAATAATTAAATTAAATCAAACATTAATTAAAATATATAATAAATATATATATATAATATATATAAATAATATATATATATAATCATATGTATAATATACAACATATATAATATACATTATATATAATATATACATATATACACGTACAACACACACACACATGCATGCATATATATTTTTCATGCAATATATATATATATTATATCTATTACACATGCATGCAACACATGCATTCACACACAAATATATATATACATGTACACAGCCATGCAAGCAAAACATCACTTCTAACCATTCTGCATGAATTGGAAGCAGCAACAGTAGCAGCAATGCAACAAGGAAGACGCAGGAATAAATCAAGAAAAACGGGGTGACACGGGGGTGTCACCCACAAAGCTTGGACCGAGACACCCCCGTGTCTCGGTACAGCAAGTTCAGGCCCTGCAGCACCCCCGTGACTCGCTGGAAGGAGGAGAAGGGACACGCCCGTGACAGCAACAGCAGCAGACTCTAAACGCAGCAGAAAAAACGCAGAAACAGAGCATGGAAAAGGCAGGCATGTACGAGCAAGATAGGCAACATTACAAGGCACAAATTGCTGCAACAATTCAACCATAATACACACTAAAAAGCCATGAAAGATGACAGCAAAAAGGAGAAGGAAAAACAGCAAATTGACAGACAAATTCCTGCGTGAAAAACAGGGCACGACGTGAAGAAAAACAGGGCATACTTGAGCTCATTCAATCCGATTTCATTCAAGTCCAAAAGTCCATCAAATGTGCAGCAAAATATCAAATATTCAACAAGGGAAACAGCTCCAAAAGTGATCAATCAAAGCATGGAGCATACGTGACATATATGTGGGATTTTCTGAAAATTTCATAAGTGATATCTCATATATATCTCAACAAACATGAAGGCAAAGATCATAATTGATATGAGGATGTTAAAACAATTAATCTCAGGCTTGGAATTGATCAAAACCATTAAGAATCGAGGAAGATCAAAATTTTTGCCCAAAAATCATCATTTTCGGAAAAATGCCCAAAATGGATGAAACCAAGCTCAAAATCATGAATGGAAAGATGAAAATGACCAGAATTACTCATACAATATAACCCTAAGCTTACCTTGATGATTGGTTGAAGTTTGGATGAGATTTGAGCTCCAAAATCTCCAAGGGAAGAAGGGTTTCGGGCCTGGAGAGAAAACAGTAGCTTTGGCTGAAGTTTTGGGGCTTGTGTGTTGATAATCTCGGTCAAGGCTGAGTATATCATGATAGAGGGTTGAGTTAGGGTTTCAAAGGATCAAACCATGGTTAGTTTGGTCATAGTTTGGGCAAGATATGGCTGATTTAGTGCAACAAGGTCGTGTTGGTCGCCGATTCGTTTTTCGGTTGAATTTCGGAGTTTCAAATGAATTAGGAAAATTATAAGGCTAAGTTTACTAAACTCGAATTTTCGTTACGAGTTCAGCGGAGTTGACGAAACTCGAATCCGAGTTCCCGAGCTCAAGATATTAAATTCGGAACCAAGGGTACGCTAAGTGCTCGTTAGCTCCCGTTTTGGTTCCTCAAAACAAATTAAATTCGTTAACTAATCAAATGAATTCGAAAATGTAAATTGAGCATAGAATCATGTTCATAACACATATATGTACAACATATTACAAAATCGTAGCAATTTGATATCATATCATATAAGAACGATGCACAAAATTAACGATATGATCACTCCATGCAATTCATGCATACTTAATAAAATTCCCATGCACAATTAATTCCCATGCAAAATATTAAATAAGTAAATAATTAAACAAATTCTAATATTAAATAAATCATGCTTAGTCACGTAATTAGTTAATTAAAACACTTAATTAGCATACTCATTAAATTAATAATATTAATAATAAAGAAACATATATATATATATATATATATGTTTTACGATATATAATTAAAATAATAATAGATTAATATAAGGTATAATATAATAAATCAATATAATAACAATTATAATAAAATTAAATATAAAACACGTAAAAACAATTAATCACGTAATTAAATAATTAAATTGCGCATTTTATAAACAAATACGCCACATTATTATAAAATGAAAAACTGGGGCGTTACAATCTCTCCCCCTTAAAAAGAATCCATCCTCGGATTCAAAACACGCTTGAAATCAAATAATGAGAGATTCCCCGTCTCTCACAAACAACAAGGAGAGAGCCCCGTCTCTCAAGCAGCAATGAGAGAACCCCGTCTCTCCAACAGTAATGAGAGAACCCCGTCTCTCGCAAGCAAAGAGAGTACCCCGTCTCTCAAACAAAAATAAGAGAATCCCCGTCTCTTAACCGAAAATAAAGCAAGGAAGTCTCCAATACTCCCAAGCAACTCACGCAAAACCCAAATTTAAAATCACGTAAGGTACCCAAAGCAAGTAATAAACGTCGTTCACATCGATATTCAATTACTCCAAGTAATTTAACACTGTACAGATCAAAACACCTAACATAAAATTTATATAAGTTAAATTTGCATGGATGCATGTATCATGAATGCTATAAGTACCGTTCACCGAAGTTTCAAAGTTTAGAATTGGGAGTTGTCGTTGTCCAGGGTAGAATCTATCCTGAAGGTAGCTCAGTGGTCAGATTGTCTTGAATCTCTTCAAGTTTTTCGGTGAAGCTATTGATAAATCCTTTAAGGATCATACGCTTGGATCCGTTCTAACTTGTACTATTTCCAGTCTTCACCATTTCCCCCAATCTTCGTTCGACCATCCCATTCTTTTTATTTAACCGAGCTTGACTTCCCGAATGCCCTTAGATCATCTGTCACGAAGTTAGACCTATAGCTTCTATCTTACTTATACCAAAGTTTAAAATACCCTCAAGGATAACTACTCCTGACAATCTTGACGATTCGATCCCTACCTTGGGGTATTCGTCATTAGGATCTACCTTAACAAATCCATTCATTCCCTTTTTGACCCCTTCAGGTTATATTTGGCATCTTGCTCCATTTTTCTTGAATCGAAGATAGAGTGTTCTTGATGACTCTTGAAGTTCGAGGTAAATCCTCCAATGATCATTTTCTCCAGTTTGGTTTCTTCGTGGATTTCCTTCCGGATCACCTTTGATAGAACCGATACTTAATAATGTTGTCTCGGGTCCCTTAATACCTCTACTAAATAATCTTGGTCGACAACATCACCTCATCTAATAGCTTGATCAACTTTTCCTTTAGTTAATTCCATCTTAGGAGGTCACAAAAACTCCCATATAATTTCATCACTCCCAAATTCGGAATTCCAGGCATAGAGTCGTTTAGTAAATTTTCTTCTTTATATCTCGAAAAAAAATCTCTCCCCGAATTTGGCATCACCACTCCTCTCTTAACAACTTAACCATTACCATCCTCTTATTCATTTTCAATGGCCACCATTAGGATATCCGGATTCTCCTTAATTTGCATCCTCGTTGTTGCTATTGACATATTTATTCGAGCACTATTTCCATCCTCCATTTTATCTCTCGGTCGTGCTCTCCCCCTTAAAATTTTGCTCTTTCATGTCGAACTCCCTCAAACCTTCTTTCCTATTCTTATACGATCCGAACACTCCATTACTTCCTTTCCTTTAAATCAGGTATGGTTCGGTTGAACTGACACTTGATAGTTGAGGCAAAAGGACTTCCTATCAAGTAAACACTAAAATGCATGTTGGGTTAAAATGACAACGCATGTGTCACGTTTACATCAAGCGATTATACAACACATTAGCGCAACGAAACCAATTAGAAATGCACGGATAAACATAAGGTCAAAAGAATAAATAATTAATGCAAAATATGATGCACGTGCTATGAATGCTTTGGAACCTGTCACCGATGTGGGATGTTATTATTAGCTCGGTAGCTTTCCTCGTTCTTCCGATCCCAATGTCACTTGACCTGATAATTATTCCTTGCCTTTCCCACGGTCTTCGAGACTTTCATGCTTCTTTGTAAGTCAACTTGTATTTTCCACTGTCCGAGATTGCAATTTCTTGATCCCTAAATCTTTCACGTCCACTGAGTTAGCATCCACCCTTCTCCTCGCAATTCGACCTTTACTTCTAATTGTCACCTTAATCAAAAATCCCGTGCATCCAATCCAAGGCACCTTATGTGACAGAGCCATATCGGTCAATCTTCTAGATCATAACCATCCCACAATCAATCCTCATTTCACCAAGTGTCCTTCTGCCATCGCGTCTCTAAATTCAATCTTCCCATCCTGAAGCCTAATCCTTGATCTCTAGCCCTATTTGGGAAGTCTCGCATCTAGCATTCTCCACATTCTTCCCAGAGTATCCTGGCCATCTTCCGTGTCTCAGACAGGTTCGCAATCGATCTTCCTTGTCGTAGATCTTGGCCGTGGTTTGATATTATCTCCATAACCTATAGATCATAGCTTACTTCAAGAGTAGATGCATGCGATTAGTGCATGCTCATGACACATATTCAATACGAAAGACAAGAATCCATAGAAAAATGCAACAAGTAATTCAACGAAATTCTTAAGGAAACCAAATTCCAAATTCAAGATCGATGCAATGCACATAATATCACATAGTCCCTATGCCGTTCGACTTAAACTGACTCCGACACGACTCAAGAACACCGGTTTTGCAACCGGGCTCTGATACCACTTAAAGATGTAGCACCCCGCACGTGAGGCACCACATCCCCCGCACTAAGGCTCAACACGAGTAACGAAATAGTTAATCCGCTCCCGTATCGAACCCTAGCGAACGGGAGACAAACATAAAAACTTTCCTAAGCCAGGCGGAGCTAGACCCTGCAACGAATACCAATCCACAATATATAATGCATGGCCAAGCCCAACCACAAACATACAAACCATAAACGGAATTTGGGCTCTTCAGGCCTCTTTTAAATCATAACCAAACCCAGTAAAAGCAATTCACTAATAATTACATAGTTATTCAGTTCATAAACTGCAGAATCAAATCGAACATAAATCCAATACATGAATGAGTGCAGAGACTCTCCTAACCTAACTCGATCAACTTAAAACTCCCAAAACCTCCGCCTAGCTCGAACTCCAAAAATCAAGCCTGCACACTAAAAGATTGGGGAGGGAGAGGGGTCAGTCTCTAGAAGACTGAGTGAGTAGGAGCAATACATATATATAAACATGCACATGCAAATCATAAATTCCGAACAAGATTTTGTTTGCAATTAGTTCCCTAAAAGGGCAAGAGAAGGATTAATCAATGCTCGGATTTTATGACTAATTCATATTAAATTTATTCCATTCGTAAATCATACATAAATATAAGGCTCGGCGAGTGAGCGTGCACAACCTCCATCCAAACTCCGACCGTGTACGACAAATATCAATAATATATTGATTAGGCGATCATGCAATATATTATAATACACACAGGCCATAAATCATATCATAAAACATATTCGTTTGGGCGATCCGGATCCCGGCATTCCCGCACGGTGCATAATCATATCATAACATATACATAAGAAAAGCCTAATTCTTAACCAACCTTCTTCCTCCGGGTGGTGGACAAGTTAGCTAGACCTGCCCACCGATAAATACATAGGCCAATGGGGGTACATGAATCCCCCAAGGGCACGCAGCTCCCATTCCCCGCTAAATCTCCTAGCGAGGGCCGGTATCACTGTAGTTTGGTTGGGACTAGTATATGGGATCCCCGTCAGCCCTTGCTTCCTCGGTTAGCCACATATACTAAGTCCCGGGGCCCGTGAACATAACAGCTTAGCATAATCTCGCCAAAACATATCAATACATACATATGATACATACTATAAGAAATCATACCTTACCGTGTAACTCGGCATATGCTATATACGTACCTCTCCGTGTCATCCTAATCCATAGCTAGCATGAAGACACACGGTTTGGAGCATAGCCTCATTACAAAACCATTTTTAAGCTTATATCTGCTCATACGTATAACTCAGAAGGATTTACTCGATAACTCCATTTGAAAATCATATATATATATATAATCATAAGGTTTTGGCCAAAGCTTTTCACATAAGGGTTGTAGGGTTTGTTACATAGCTAAAACGAAAACCACCCTCACCTTAACCGTGATGAAACAAGGATCGAACACCAAGTGCCTGAACGATCAAAAGCTCTCCACCTGGAGACGAACTGTACAAAAGACCACAAGACGTGTTCGTGAGACTCAAGACTCTTAATGAACCATATATGACGCACGGCAATGAAGTGAATATGATATGAATGCATAAATGATCATGTTATATTATAAAAATGTTCATGTGCACGATTAAGGAATTTAAAACATATAATTCAAATCATTCATTCATATGTTTCATTTGATTTCATAATTTCATAAATCCATAACATTCATATAATATTCATAAATTCATATAAATTCCATAAATTCATAACATTCATAGGTTCATATAAATTTCATAAATTCAAATCATTCATAATATTCATAAATTCATAAATTCATAATGCATATCAATTAACCTAAAATTCATTGAAGAAGCATAACACATATTATTCAATTTCACATTTAGGAATGAAATAAATAAAACGTTCAATCAAAAGTCGATAATTAAATACGCGAAATAGAATTCAATTAATTTCAATAATTAAATTAAATCAAACATTAATTAAAATATATAATAAATATATATATATAATATATATAAATAATATATATATATAATCATATGTATAATATACAACATATATAATATACATTATATATAATATATACATATATACACGTACAACACACACACACATGCATGCATATATATTTTTCATGCAATATATATATATATTATATCTATTACACATGCATGCAACACATGCATTCACACACAAATATATATATACATGTACACAGCCATGCAAGCAAAACATCACTTCTAACCATTCTGCATGAATTGGAAGCAGCAACAGTAGCAGCAATGCAACAAGGAAGACGCAGGAATAAATCAAGAAAAACGGGGTGACACGGGGGTGTCACCCACAAAGCTTGGACCGAGACACCCCCGTGTCTCGGTACAGCAAGTTCAGGCCCTGCAGCACCCCCGTGACTCGCTGGAAGGAGGAGAAGGGACACGCCCGTGACAGCAACAGCAGCAGACTCTAAACGCAGCAGAAAAAACGCAGAAACAGAGCATGGAAAAGGCAGGCATGTACGAGCAAGATAGGCAACATTACAAGGCACAAATTGCTGCAACAATTCAACCATAATACACACTAAAAAGCCATGAAAGATGACAGCAAAAAGGAGAAGGAAAAACAGCAAATTGACAGCCAAATTCCTGCGTGAAAAACAGGGCACGACGTGAAGAAAAACAGGGCATACTTGAGCTCATTCAATCCGATTTCATTCAAGTCCAAAAGTCCATCAAATGTGCAGCAAAATATCAAATATTCAACAAGGGAAACAGCTCCAAAAGTGATCAATCAAAGCATGGAGCATACGTGACATATATGTGGGATTTTCTGAAAATTTCATAAGTGATATCTCATATATATCTCAACAAACATGAAGGCAAAGATCATAATTGATATGAGGATGTTAAAACAATTAATCTCAGGCTTGGAATTGATCAAAACCATTAAGAATCGAGGAAGATCAAAAATTTTGCCCAAAAATCATCATTTTCGGAAAAATGGCCAAAATGGATGAAACCAAGCTCAAAATCATGAATGGAAAGATGAAAATGACCAGAATTACTCATACAATATAACCCTAAGCTTACCTTGATGATTGGTTGAAGTTTGGATGAGATTTGAGCTCCAAAATCTCCAAGGGAAGAAGGGTTTCGGGCCTGGAGAGAAAACAGTAGCTTTGGCTGAAGTTTTGGGGCTTGTGTGTTGATAATCTCGGTCAAGGCTGAGTATATCATGATAGAGGGTTGAGTTAGGGTTTCAAAGGATCAAACCATGGTTAGTTTGGTCATAGTTTGGGCAAGATATGGCTGATTTAGTGCAACAAGGTCGTGTTGGTCGCCGATTCGTTTTTCGGTGGAATTTCGGAGTTTCAAATGAATTAGGAAAATTATAAGGCTAAGTTTACTAAACTCGAATTTTCGTTACGAGTTCAGCGGAGTTGACGAAACTCGAATCCGAGTTCCCGAGCTCAAGATATTAAATTCGGAACCAAGGGTACGCTAAGTGCTCGTTAGCTCCCGTTTTGGTTCCTCAAAACAAATTAAATTCGTTAACTAATCAAATGAATTCGAAAATGTAAATTGAGCATAGAATCATGTTCATAACACATATATGTACAACATATTACAAAATCGTAGCAATTTGATATCATATCATATAAGAACGATGCACAAAATTAACGATATGATCACTCCATGCAATTCATGCATACTTAATAAAATTCCCATGCACAATTAATTCCCATGCAAAATATTAAATAAGTAAATAATTAAACAAATTCTAATATTAAATAAATCATGCTTAGTCACGTAATTAGTTAATTAAAACACTTAATTAGCATACTCATTAAATTAATAATATTAATAATAAAGAAACATATATATATATATATATATGTTTTACGATATATAATTAAAATAATAATAGATTAATATAAGGTATAATATAATAAATCAATATAATAACAATTATAATAAAATTAAATATAAAACACGTAAAAACAATTAATCACGTAATTAAATAATTAAATTGCGCATTTTATAAACAAATACGCCACATTATTATAAAATGAAAAACTGGGGCGTTACACGGATAATGTCATTTCCCGACTCATTATAGTCGACGGGGTGCATTACTTATCAAATCTGATAGTGTTGGTTCCTTGCTCATTATAGCAAACGGGTCACACTCCTCTATTTTAACCTTGAAGTGGACGATCGAAAATCAAGAACTCCAAGTATTGGTATAGGGTTTCACGGCAAGTACGTGGAGTTCGTATCATTTGGTATCATGATAGGAATCAGGATGATGTGAATCATAAGACAAGGCCACACTTTGGTCCAACAAGGCCACACTTTGATCCAAATGATGATATTATCAGAACTCAAGATGAACCAAGGTATGTTGGACCTATCACAAGGTCACGGTCCAAAAGAATGCAAGAAGAAGTTCAATCTCTTTTGATCCAAATAACTCAAGATTAGCTCCAAGAAGACAAGTATTCAGCTGGACCCAATCCACCTTGTTTGAATGTCCTAGTGATAGAATTTTAAGCCCAAATTGTGTTAAGTTTATTGTAATTTGGCCCTGAACTATTATATTATACTTTGGGCCATTTTTTTATTTATTTTGCATGCAATCCGATTAGGTTAAGCCCATTTTATTCAGCTTACAAGAAAAGTGACGGGATTAGCTCATCTCTTTGAATTCTGAATTGTCTCTTAGAATTCCCATGCATGCATCTTTATATTCCAGCCTTGTAGTTCGAAATATTCAGTCAAAAAATGAATGATTTGTGATTCAAGTGAGTTATACTCACAAGTTCTTAGTTGAACGACACCGGAGTTTCAAACCTCCACCGGATAATGTCATTTCCCGACTCATTATAGTCGACGGGGTGCATTACTTATCAAATCTGATAGTGTTGGTTCCTTGCTCATTATAGCAAACGGGTCACACTGCTATAATTCAAATCTGATAGTGTTGGTTCCTTGCTCATTATAGCAAACGGGTCACACTCCTCTATTTTAACCTGGAAGTGGACGATTGAAAATCAAGAACTCCAAGTATTGGTATAGGGTTTCACGGCAAGTACGTGGAGTTCGTATCATTTGGTATCATGATAGGAATCAGGATGATGTGAATCATAAGACAAGGCCACACTTTGGTCCAACAAGGCCACACTTTGATCCAAATGATGATATTATCAGAACTCAAGATGAACCAAGGTATGTTGGACCTATCACAAGGTCACGGTCCAAAAGAATGCAAGAAGAAGTTCAATCTCTTTTGATCCAAATAACTCAAGATTAGCTCCAAGAAGACAAGTATTCAGCTGGACTCAATCCACCTTGTTTCAATGTCCTAGTGATAGAATTTTAAGCCCAAATTATGTTAAGTTTATTGTAATTTGGCCCTGAACTATTATATTATACTTTGGGCCATCTTTTTATTTATTTTGCATGCAATCCGATTAGGTTAAGCCCATTTTATTCAGCTTACAAGAAAAGTGACGGGATTAGCTCATCTCTTTGAATTCTGAATTGTCTCTTAGAATTCCCATGCATGCATCTTTATATTCCAGCCTTGTAGTTCGAAATATTCAGTCAAAAAATGAATGATTTGTGATTCAAGTGAGTTATACTCACAAGTTCTTAGTTGAACGACACCGGAGTTTCAAACCTCCACCGGATAATGTCATTTCCCGACTCATTATAGTCGACGGGGTGCATTACTTATCAAATCTGATAGTGTTGGTTCCTTGCTCATTATAGCAAACGGGTCACACTGCTATAATTCAAATCTGATACTGTTGGTTCCTTGCTCATTATAGCAAACGGGTCACACTCCTCTATTTTAACCTGGAAGTGGACGATTGAAAATCAAGAACTCCAAGTATTGGTATAGGGTTTCACGGCAAGTATGTGGAGTTCGTATCATTTGGTATCATGATAGGAATCAGGATGATGTGAATCATAAGACAAGGCCACACTTTGGTCCAACAAGGCCACACTTTGATCCAAATGATGATATGATCAGAACGCAAGATGAACCAAGTTATGTTGGACCTATCACAAGGTCACGGTCCAAAATAATGCAAGAAGAAGTTCAATCTCTTTTGATCCAAATAACTCAAGATTAGCTCCAAGAAGACAAGTATTCAGCTGGACCCAATCCACCTTGTTTCAATGTCCTAGTGATAGAATTTTAAGCCCAAATTGTGTTAAGTTTATTGTAATTTGGCCCTGCACTATTATATTATACTTTGGGCCATCTTTTTATTTATTTTGCATGCAATTCGATTAGGTTAAGCCCATTTTATTCAGCCTAGAAAAAAAGTGACGGGATTAGCTTGTCTCTTTGAATTCTGAATTGTCTCTTAGAATTCCCATGCATGCATCTTCATATTCCAGCCTTGTAGTTCAAAATATTCAGTCAAAAAATGAAAGAATTGTGATTCAAGTGAGTTATACTCACAAGTTCTTAGTTGAACGACACCGGAGTTTCAAACCTCCACCGGATAATGTCATTTCCCGACTCATTATAGTCGACGGGGTGCATTACTTATCAAATCTGATAGTGTTGGTTCCTTGCTCATTATAGCAAACGGGTCACACTGCTATAATTCAAATCTGATAGTGTTGGTTCCTTGCTCATTATAGCAAACGGGTCACACTCCTCTATTTTAACATGGAAGTGGACGATTGAAAATCAAGAACTCCAAGTATTGGTATAGGGTTTCACGGCAAGTACGTGGAGTTCGTATCATTTGGTATCATGATAGGAATCAGGATGATGTGAATCATAAGACAAGGCCACACTTTGGTCCAACAAGGCCACACTTTGATCCAAATGATGATATGATCACAACTCAAGATGAACCAAGTTATGTTGGACCTATCACAAGGTCACGGTCCAAAAGAATGCAAGAAGAAGTTCAATCTCTTTTGATCCAAATAACTCAAGATTGGCTCCAAGAAGACAAGTATTCAGCTGGACCCAATCCACCTTGTTTCAATGTCTTAGTGATAGACTTTTAAGCCCAAATTGTGTTAAGTTTATTGTAATTTGGCCCTGAACTATTACATTATACTTTGGGCCATCTTTTTATTTATTTTGCATGCAATTCGATTAGGTTAAGCCCATTTTATTCAGCCTAGAAAAAAAGTGACGGGATTAGCTTGTCTCTTTGAATTCTGAATTGTCTCTTAGAATTCCCATGCATGCATCTTCATATTCCAGCCTTGTAGTTCAAAATATTCAGTCAAAAAATGAAAGAATTGTGATTCAAGTGAGTTATACTCACAAGTTCTTAGTTGAACGACACCGGAGTTTCAAACCTCCACCGGATAATGTCATTTCCCGACTCATTATAGTCGACGGGGTGCATTACTTATCAAATCTGATAGTGTTGGTTCCTTGCTCATTATAGCAAACGGGTCACACTGCTATAATTCAAATCTGATAGTGTTGGTTCCTTGCTCATTATAGCAAACGGGTCACACTCCTCTATTTTAACATGGAAGTGGACGATTGAAAATCAAGAACTCCAAGTATTGGTATAGGGTTTCACGGCAAGTATGTGGAGTTCGTATCATTTGGTATCATGATAGGAATCAGGATGATGTGAATCATAAGACAAGGCCACACTTTGGTCCAACAAGGCCACACTTTGATCCAAATGATGATATGATCAGAACGCAAGATGAACCAAGTTATGTTGGACCTATCACAAGGTCACGGTCCAAAATAATGCAAGAAGAAGTTCAATCTCTTTTGATCCAAATAACTCAAGATTAGCTCCAAGAAGACAAGTATTCAGCTGGACCCAATCCACCTTGTTTCAATGTCCTAGTGATAGAATTTTAAGCCCAAATTGTGTTAAGTTTATTGTAATTTGGCCCTGCACTATTATATTATACTTTGGGCCATCTTTTTATTTATTTTGCATGCAATTCGATTAGGTTAAGCCCATTTTATTCAGCCTAGAAAAAAAGTGACGGGATTAGCTTGTCTCTTTGAATTCTGAATTGTCTCTTAGAATTCCCATGCATGCATCTTCATATTCCAGCCTTGTAGTTCAAAATATTCAGTCAAAAAATGAAAGAATTGTGATTCAAGTGAGTTATACTCACAAGTTCTTAGTTGAACGACACCGGAGTTTCAAACCTCCACCGGATAATGTCATTTCCCGACTCATTATAGTCGACGGGGTGCATTACTTATCAAATCTGATAGTGTTGGTTCCTTGCTCATTATAGCAAACGGGTCACACTGCTATAATTCAAATCTGATAGTGTTGGTTCCTTGCTCATTATAGCAAACGGGTCACACTCCTCTATTTTAACATGGAAGTGGACGATTGAAAATCAAGAACTCCAAGTATTGGTATAGGGTTTCACGGCAAGTACGTGGAGTTCGTATCATTTGGTATCATGATAGGAATCAGGATGATGTGAATCATAAGACAAGGCCACACTTTGGTCCAACAAGGCCACACTTTGATCCAAATGATGATATGATCACAACTCAAGATGAACCAAGTTATGTTGGACCTATCACAAGGTCACGGTCCAAAAGAATGCAAGAAGAAGTTCAATCTCTTTTGATCCAAATAACTCAAGATTGGCTCCAAGAAGACAAGTATTCAGCTGGACCCAATCCACCTTGTTTCAATGTCTTAGTGATAGACTTTTAAGCCCAAATTGTGTTAAGTTTATTGTAATTTGGCCCTGAACTATTACATTATACTTTGGGCCATCTTTTTATTTATTTTGCATGCATTTCGATTAGGTTAAGCCCATTTTTTTCAGCCTACAAGAAAAGTGACGGGATTAGCTTGTCGCTTTGAATTCTGAATTGTCTCTTAGAATTCCCATGCATGCATCTTTATATTCCAGCCTTGTAGTTCGAAATATTCAGTCAAAAAATGAATGAATTGTGATTCAAGTGAGTTATACTCACAAGTTCTTAGTTGAACGACACAGGAGTTTCAAACCTCCACCGGATAATGTCATTTCCCGACTTATTCTAGTCGACGGGGTGCATTACTTATCAAATCTGATAGTGTTGGTTCCTTGCTCATTATAGCAAACGGGTCACACTCCTGTATTTTAACCTTGAAGTGGACGATCGAAAATCAAGAACTCCAAGTATTGGTATAGGGTTTCACGGCAAGTACGTGGAGTTCGTATCATTTGGTATCATGATAGGAATCAGGATGATGTGAATCATAAGACAAGGCCACACTTTGGTCCAACAAGGCCACACTTTGATCCAAATGATGATATGATCAGAACTCAAGATGAACCAAGTTATGCTGGACCTATAACAAGGTCACGGTCCAAAAGAATGCAAGAAGAAGTTCAATCTCTTTTGATCCAAATAACTCAAGATTAGCTCCAAGAAGACAAGTATTCAGCTGGACCCAATCCACCTTGTTTCAATGTCCTAGTGATAGAATTTTAAGCCCAAATTGTGTTAAGTTTATTGTAATTTGGCCCTGCACTATTATATTATACTTTGGGCCATCTTTTTATTTATTTTGCATGCAATTCGATTAGGTTAAGCCCATTTTATTCAGCCTAGAAAAAAAGTGACGGGATTAGCTTGTCTCTTTGAATTCTGAATTGTCTCTTAGAATTCCCATGCATGCATCTTCATATTCCAGCCTTGTAGTTCAAAATATTCAGTCAAAAAATGAAAGAATTGTGATTCAAGTGAGTTATACTCACAAGTTCTTAGTTGAACGACACCTGAGTTTCAAACCTCCACCGGATAATGTCATTTCCCGACTCATTATAGTCGACGGGGTGCATTACTTATCAAATCTGATAGTGTTGGTTCCTTGCTCATTATAGCAAACGGGTCACACTGCTATAATTCAAATCTGATAGTGTTGGTTCCTTGCTCATTATAGCAAACGGGTCACACTCCTCTATTTTAACCTGGAAGTGGACGATTGAAAATCAAGAACTCCAAGTATTGGTATAGGGTTTCACGGCAAGTACGTGGAGTTCGTATCATTTGGTATCATGATAGGAATCAGGATGATGTGAATCATAAGACAAGGCCACACTTTGGTCCAACAAGGCCACACTTTGATCCAAATGATGATATGATCACAACTCAAGATGAACCAAGTTATGTTGGACCTATCACAAGGTCACGGTCCAAAAGAATGCAAGAAGAAGTTCAATCTCTTTTGATCCAAATAACTCAAGATTGGCTCCAAGAAGACAAGTATTCAGCTGGACCCAATCCACCTTGTTTCAATGTCTTAGTGATAGACTTTTAAGCCCAAATTGTGTTAAGTTTATTGTAATTTGGCCCTGAACTATTACATTATACTTTGGGCCATCTTTTTATTTATTTTTCATGCATTTCGATTAGGTTAAGCCCATTTTTTTCAGCCTACAAGAAAAGTGACGGGATTAGCTTGTCGCTTTGAATTCTGAATTGTCTCTTAGAATTCCCATGCATGCATCTTTATATTCCAGCCTTGTAGTTCGAAATATTCAGTCAAAAAATGAATGAATTGTGATTCAAGTGAGTTATACTCACAAGTTCTTAGTTGAACGACACCGGAGTTTCAAACCTCCACCGGATAATGTCATTTCCCGACTTATTCTAGTCGACGGGGTGCATTACTTATCAAATCTGATTGTGTTGGTTCCTTGCTCATTATAGCAAACGGGTCACACTCCTGTATTTTAACCTTGAAGTGGACGATCGAAAATCAAGAACTCCAAGTATTGGTATAGGGTTTCACGGCAAGTACGTGGAGTTCGTATCATTTGGTATCATGATAGGAATCAGGATGATGTGAATCATAAGACAAGGCCACACTTTGGTCCAACAAGGCCACACTTTGATCCAAATGATGATATGATCAGAACTCAAGATGAACCAAGTTATGCTGGACCTATAACAAGGTCACGGTCCAAAAGAATGCAAGAAGAAGTTCAATCTCTTTTGATCCAAATAACTCAAGATTAGCTCCAAGAAGACAAGTATTCAGCTGGACCCAATCCACCTTGTTTCAATGTCCTAGTGATAGAATTTTAAACCCAAATTGTGTTAAGTTTATTGTAATTTGGCCCTGCACTATTATATTATACTTTGGGCCATCTTTTTATTTATTTTTCATGCAATTCGATTAGGTTAAGCCCATTTTATTCAGCCTAGAAAAAAAGTGACGGGATTAGCTTGTCTCTTTGAATTCTGAATTGTCTCTTAGAATTCCCATGCATGCATCTTCATATTCCAGCCTTGTAGTTCAAAATATTCAGTCAAAAAATGAAAGAATTGTGATTCAAGTGAGTTATACTCACAAGTTCTTAGTTGAACGACACCGGAGTTTCAAACCTCCACCGGATAATGTCATTTCCCGACTCATTATAGTCGACGGGGTGCATTACTTATCAAATCTGATAGTGTTGGTTCCTTGCTCATTATAGCAAACGGGTCACACTGCTATAATTCAAATCTGATAGTGTTGGTTCCTTGCTCATTATAGCAAACGGGTCACACTCCTCTATTTTAACCTGGAAGTGGACGATTGAAAATCAAGAACTCCAAGTATTGGTATAGGGTTTCACGGCAAGTACGTGGAGTTCGTATCATTTGGTATCATGATAGGAATTAGGATGATGTGAATCATAAGACAAGGCCACACTTTGGTCCAACAAGGCCACACTTTGATCCAAATGATGATATGATCACAACTCAAGATGAACCAAGTTATGTTGGACCTATCACAAGGTCACGGTCCAAAAGAATGCAAGAAGAAGTTCAATCTCTTTTGATCCAAATAACTCAAGATTGGCTCCAAGAAGACAAGTATTCAGCTGGACCCAATCCACCTTGTTTCAATGTCTTAGTGATAGACTTTTAAGCCCAAATTGTGTTAAGTTTATTGTAATTTGGCCCTGAACTATTACATTATACTTTGGGCCATCTTTTTATTTATTTTGCATGCATTTCGATTAGGTTAAGCCCATTTTTTTCAGCCTACAAGAAAAGTGACGGGATTAGCTTGTCGCTTTGAATTCTGAATTGTCTCTTAGAATTCCCATGCATGCATCTTTATATTCCAGCCTTGTAGTTCGAAATATTCAGTCAAAAAATGAATGAATTGTGATTCAAGTGAGTTATACTCACAAGTTCTTAGTTGAACGACACCGGAGTTTCAAACCTCCACCGGATAATGTCATTTCCCGACTTATTCTAGTCGACGGGGTGCATTACTTATCAAATCTGATAGTGTTGGTTCCTTGCTCATTATAGCAAACGGGTCACACTCCTGTATTTTAACCTTGAAGTGGACGATCGAAAATCAAGAACTCCAAGTATTGGTATAGGGTTTCACGGCAAGTACGTGGAGTTCGTATCATTTGGTATCATGATAGGAATCAGGATGATGTGAATCATAAGACAAGGCCACACTTTGGTCCAACAAGGCCACACTTTGATCCAAATGATGATATGATCAGAACTCAAGATGAACCAAGTTATGCTGGACCTATCACAAGGTCACGGTCCAAAAGAATGCAAGAAGAAGTTCAATCTCTTTTGATCCAAATAACTCAAGATTAGCTCGAAGAAGACAAGTATTCAGCTGGACCCAATCCACCTTGTTTCAATGTCCTAGTGATAGAATTTTAAGCCCAAATTGTGTTAAGTTTATTGTAATTTGGCCCTGCACTATTATATTATACTTTGGGCCATCTTTTTATTTATTTTGCATGCAATTCGATTAGGTTAAGCTCATTTTATTCAGCCTAGAAAAAAAGTGACGGGATTAGCTTGTCTCTTTGAATTCTGAATTGTCTCTTAGAATTCCCATGCATGCATCTTCATATTCCAGCCTTGTAGTTCAAAATATTCAGTCAAAAAATGAAAGAATTGTGATTCAAGTGAGTTATACTCACAAGTTCTTAGTTGAACGACACCGGAGTTTCAAACCTCCACCGGATAATGTCATTTCCCGACTCATTATAGTCGACGGGGTGCATTACTTATCAAATCTGATAGTGTTGGTTCCTTGCTCATTATAGGAAACGGGTCACACTGCTATAATTCAAATCTGATAGTGTTGGTTCCTTGCTCATTATAGCAAACGGGTCACACTCCTCTATTTTAACCTGGAAGTGGACGATTGAAAATCAAGAACTCCAAGTATTGGTATAGGGTTTCACGGCAAGTACGTGGAGTTCGTATCATTTGGTATCATGATAGGAATCAGGATGATGTGAATCATAAGACAAGGCCACACTTTGGTCCAACAAGGCCACACTTTGATCCAAATGATGATATGATCACAACTCAAGATGAACCAAGTTATGTTGGACCTATCACAAGGTCACGGTCCAAAAGAATGCAAGAAGAAGTTCAATCTCTTTTGATCCAAATAACTCAAGATTGGCTCCAAGAAGACAAGTATTCAGCTGGACCCAATCCACCTTGTTTCAATGTCTTAGTGATAGACTTTTAAGCCCAAATTGTGTTAAGTTTATTGTAATTTGGCCCGGAACTATTACATTATACTTTGGGCCATCTTTTTATTTATTTTGCATGCATTTCGATTAGGTTAAGCCCATTTTTTTCAGCCTACAAGAAAAGTGACGGGGTTAGCTTGTCTCTTTGAATTCTGAATTGTCTCTTAGAATTCCCATGCATGCATCTTTATATTCCAGCCTTGTAGTTCGAAATATGCTGTCAAAAAATGAATGAATTGTGATTCAAGTGAGTTATACTCACAAGTTCTTAGTTGAACGACAACGGAGTTTCAAACCTCCACCGGATAATGTCATTTCCCGACACATTATAGTTGACGGGGTGCATTACTTATCAAATCTGATAGTGTTGGTTCCTTGCTCATTATAGCAAACGGGTCACACTCCTCTATTTTAACCTTGAAGTGGACGATCGAAAATCAAGAACTCCAAGTATTGGTATAGGGTTTCACGGCAAGTACGTGGAGTTCGTATTATTTGGTATCATGATAGGAATCAGGATGATGTAAATCATAAGACAAGGCCACACTTTGGTCCAACAAGGCCACACTTTGATCCAAATGATGATATGATCAGAACTCAAGATGAACCAAGTTATGCTGGACCTATCACAAGGTCACGGTCCAAAAGAATGCAAGAAGAAGTTCAATCTCTTTTGATCCAAATAACTCAAGATTAGCTCCAAGAAGACAAGTATTCAGCTGGACCCAATCCACCTTGTTTCAATGTCCTAGTGATAGAATTTTAAACCCAAATTGTGTTAAGTTTATTGTAATTTGGCCCTGCACTATTATATTATACTTTGGGCCATCTTTTTATTTATTTTGCATTCAATTCGATTAGGTTAAGCCCATTTTATTCGGCCTACAAAAAAAGTGACGGGATTAGCTTGTCTCTTTGAATTCTGAATTGTCTCTTAGAATTCCCATGCATGCATCTTCATATTCCAGCCTTGTAGTTCAAAATATTCAGTCAAAAAATGAAAGAATTGTGATTCAAGTGAGTTATACTCACAAGTTCTTAGTTGAACGACACCGGAGTTTCAAACCTCCACCGGATAATGTCATTTCCCGACTCATTATAGTCGACGGGGTGCATTACTTATCAAATCTGATAGTGTTGGTTCCTTGCTCATTATAGCAAATGGGTCACACTGCTATAATTCAAATCTGATAGTGTTGGTTCCTTGCTCATTATAGCAAACGGGTCACACTCCTCTATTTTAACCTGGAAGTGGACGATTGAAAATCAAGAACTCCAAGTATTGGTATAGGGTTTAACGGCAAGTACGTGGAGTTCGTATCATTTGGTATCATGATAGGAATCAGGATGATGTGAATCATAAGACAAGGCCACACTTTGGTCCAACAAGGCCACACTTTGATCCAAATGATGATATGATCACAACTCAAGATAAACCAAGTTATGTTGGACCTATCACAAGGTCACGGTCCAAAAGAATGCAAGAAGAAGTTCAATCTCTTTTGATCCAAATAACTCAAGATTGGCTCCAAGAAGACAAGTATTCAGCTGGACCCAATCCACCTTGTTTCAATGTCTTAGTGATAGACTTTTAAGCCCAAATTGTGTTAAGTTTATTGTAATTTGGCCCGGAACTATTACATTATACTTTGGGCCATCTTTTTATTTATTTTGCATGCATTTCGATTAGGTTAAGCCCATTTTTTTCAGCCTACAAGAAAAGTGACGGGATTAGCTTGTCTCTTTGAATTCTGAATTGTCTCTTAGAATTCCCATGCATGCATCTTTATATTCCAGCCTTGTAGTTCGAAATATGCAGTCAAAAAATGAATGAATTGTGATTCAAGTGAGTTATACTCACAAGTTCTTAGTTGAACGACAACGGAGTTTCAAACCTCCACCGGATAATGTCATTTCCCGACACATTATAGTCGACGGGGTGCATTACTTATCAAATCTGATAGTGTTGGTTCCTTGCTCATTATAGCAAACGGGTCACACTCCTCTATTTTAACCTGGAAGTGGACGATTGAAAATCAAGAACTCCAAGTATTGGTATAGGGTTTCACGGCAAGTACGTGGAGTTCGTATCATTTGGTATCATGATAGGAATCAGGATGATGTGAATCATAAGACAAGGCCACACTTTGGTCCAACAAGGCCACACTTTGATCCAAATGATGATATGATCACAACTCAAGATGAACCAAGTTATGTAGGACCTATCACAAGGTCACGGTCCAAAAGAATGCAAGAAGAAGTTCAATCTCTTTGGATCCAAATAACTCAAGATTGGCTCCAAGAAGACAAGTATTCAGCTGGACCCAATCCCCCTTGTTTCAATGTCTTAGTGATAGACTTTTAAGCCCAAATTGTGTTAAGTTTATTGTAATTTGGCCCTGAACTATTACATTATACTTTGGGCCATCTTTTTATTTATTTTGCATGCATTTCGATTAGGTTAAGCCCATTTTTTTCAGCCTACAAGAAAAGTGACGGGATTAGCTTGTCTCTTTGAATTATGAATTGTCTCTTAGAATTCCCATGCATGCATCTTTATATTCCAGCCTTGTAGTTCGAAATATTCAGTCAAAAAATGAATGAATTGTGATTCAAGTGAGTTATACTCACAAGTTCTTAGTTGAACGACACCGGAGTTTCAGACCTCCACCGGATAATGTCATTTCCCGACTCATTATAGACGACGGGGTGCATTACTTATCAAATCTGATAGTGTTGGTTCCTTGCTCATTATAGCAAACGGGTCACACTCCTGTATTTTAACCTTGAAGTGGACGATCGAAAATCAAGAACTCCAAGTATTGGTATAGGGTTTCACGGCAAGTACGTGGAGTTCGTATCATTTGGTATCATGATAGGAATCAGGATGATGTGAATCATAAGACAAGGCCACACTTTGGTCCAACAAGGCCACACTTTGATCCAAATGATGATATGATCAGAACTCAAGATGAACCAAGTTATGTTGGACCTATCACAAGGTCACGGTCCAAAAGAATGCAAGAAGAAGTTCAATCTCTTTGGATCCAAATAACTCAAGATTGGCTCCAAGAAGACAAGTATTCAGCTGGACCCAATCCCCCTTGTTTCAATGTCTTAGTGATAGACTTTTAAGCCCAAATTGTGTTAAGTTTATTGTAATTTGGCCCTGAACTATTACATTATACTTTGGGCCATCTTTTTATTTATTTTGCATGCATTTCGATTAGGTTAAGCCCATTTTTTTCAGCCTACAAGAAAAGTGACGGGATTAGCTTGTCTCTTTGAATTATGAATTGTCTCTTAGAATTCCCATGCATGCATCTTTATATTCCAGCCTTGTAGTTCGAAATATTCAGTCAAAAAATGAATGAATTGTGATTCAAGTGAGTTATACTCACAAGTTCTTAGTTGAACGACACCGGAGTTTCAGACCTCCACCGGATAATGTCATTTCCCGACTCATTATAGACGACGGGGTGCATTACTTATCAAATCTGATAGTGTTGGTTCCTTGCTCATTATAGCAGACGGGTCACACTCCTGTATTTTAACCTTGAAGTGGACGATCGAAAATCAAGAACTCCAAGTATTGGTATAGGGTTTCACGGCAAGTACGTGGAGTTCGTATCATTTGGTATCATGATAGGAATCAGGATGATGTGAATCATAAGACAAGGCCACACTTTGGTCCAACAAGGCCACACTTTGATCCAAATGATGATATGATCAGAACTCAAGATGAACCAAGTTATGTTGGACCTATCACAAGGTCACGGTCCAAAAGAATGCAAGAAGAAGTTCAATCTCTTTTGATCCAAATAACTCAAGATTAGCTCCAAGAAGACAAGTATTCAGCTGGACCCAATCCACCTTGTTTCAATGTCCTAGTGATAGAATTTTAAGCCCAAATTGTGTTAAGTTTATTGTAATTTGGCCCTTAACTATTATATTATACTTTGGGCCATCTTTTTATTTATTTTGCATGCATTTCGATTAGGTTAAGCCCATTTTATTCAGCCTACAAGAAAAGTTAAGGGATTATCTTGTCTCTTTGAATTCTGAATTGTCTCTTAGAATTCCCATGCATGCATCTTTATATTCCAGCCTTGTAGTTCGAAATATTCAGTCAAAAAATGAGTGAATTTTGATTCAAGTGTGTTATACTCACAAGTTCTTAGTTGAAGGACACCGGAGTTTCAAACCTCCATCGGATAATGTCATTACCCGACTCATTATAGTCGATGGGGTGCATTACTCATCAAATCTGATAGTGTTGGTTCCTTGCTCATTATAGCAAACGGGTCACACTCCTATAATTCAAATCTGATAGTGTTGGTTCCTTTATCATTATAGCAAACGGGTCACACTCCTCTATTTTAACCTTGAAGTGGACGATCGAAAATCAAGAACTCCAAGTATTGGTATAGGGTTTCACGGCAAATACGTGGAGTTCGTATCATTTGGTTTCATGATAGGAATCAGGATGATGTGAATCATAAGACAAGGCCACACTTTGGTCCAACAAGGCCACACTTTGATCCAAATGATGATATGATCACAACTCAAGATGAGCCAAGTTATGTTGGACCTATCACAAGGTCGCGGTCCAAAAGAATGCAAGAAGAAGATCAATCTCTTTTGATCCAAATAACTCAAGATTAGCTCCAGGAAGACAAGTATTCAGCTGGACCCAATCCACCTTGTTTGAATGTCTTAGTGATAGAATTTTAAGCCCAAATTGTGTTAAGTTTATTGTAATTTGGCCCTGAATTATTACATTTTACTTTGGGCCGTCTTTTTATTTATTTTGCATGCATTTCGATTAGGTTAAGCCCATTTTATTCAGCCTACAAGAAAAGTGACGGGAATAGCTTGTCTCTTTGAATTCTGAATTGTCTCTTAGAATTCCCAAGCATGCATCTTTATATTCCAGCCCTGTAGTTCGAAATATTCCATCAAAAAATGAATGAATTGTGATTCAAGTGAGTTATACTCACAAGTTCTTAGTTGAACGACACCGGAGTTTCAAACGTCCACCGGATAATGTAATTTCCCGACTCATTATAGTCGACGGGGTGCATTACTTATCAAATCTGATAGTGTTGGTTCCTTGCTCATTATAGCAAACGGGTCACACTCCTATAATTCAAATCTGATAGTGTTGGTTCCTTGCTCATTATAGCAAACGGGTCACACTCCTCTATTTTAACCTTGAAGTGGACGATCGAAAATTAAGAACTCCAAGTATTGGTATAGGGTTTCACGGCAAGTACGTGGAGTTCGTATCATTTGGTATCATGATAGGAATCAGGACGATACGAATCATAAGACAAGGCCACACTTTTGTCCAACAAGGCCACACTTTGATCCAAATGACGATATGATCACAACTCAAGATGAACCAAATTATGTTGGACCTATCACAAGGTCACGGTCCAAAAGAATGCAAGAAGAAGTTCAATCTCTTTTGATCCAAATAACTCAAGATTACCTCCAAGAAGACAAGTATTCAGCTGGACCCAATCCACCTTGTTTCAATGTCTTAGTGATAGAATTTTAAGCCCAAATTGTGTTAAGTTTATTGTAATTTAGCCCTGAACTATTATATTATAATTTGGGCCATCTTTTTATTTATTTTGCATGCATTTCGATTAGGTTAAGCCCATTTTATTCAGCGTACAAGAAAAGTGACGGGATTAGCTTGTCTCTTTGAATTCTGAATTGTCTCTTAGAATTCCCATGCATGCATCCTTATATTCCAGCCTTGTAGTTCGAAATATTCAGTCAAAAAATGAATGAGTTGTAATTCAAGTGAGTTATACTCACAAGTTCTTAGTTGAACGACACCGGAGTTTCAAACCTCCATCGGATAATGTCATTACCCGACTCATTATAGTCGTCGGGGTGCATTACTTATCAAATCTGATAGTGTTGGTTCCTTGCTCATTATAGCAAACGGGTCACACTCCTATAATTCAAATCTGATAGTGTTGGTTCCTTGCTCATTATAGCAAACGGGTCACACTCCTCTATTTTAACCTGGAAGTGGACGATCGAAAATCAAGAACTCCAAGTATTGGTATAGGGTTTCACGGCAAGTACGTGGAGTTCGTATCATTTGGTATCATGATAGGAATCAGGATGATGTGAATCATAAGACAAGGCCACACTTTGGTCCAACAAGGCCACACTTTGATCCAAATGATGATATGATCACAACTCAAGATGAACCAAGTTATGTTGGACCTATCACAAGGTCACGGTCCAAAAGAATGCAAGAAGAAGTTCAATCTCTTTTGATCCAAATAACTCAAGATTAGCTCCAAGAAGACAAGTATTCAGCTGGACCCAATCCACCTTGTTTCAATGTCTTAGTGATAGAATTTTAAGCCCAAATTGTGTTAAGTTTATAGTAATTTGGCCCTGAACTATTACATTATACTTTGGGCCATCTTTTTATTTATTTTGCATGCATTTCGATTAGGTTAAGCCCATTTTATTCAGCCTACAAGAAAAGTGGAGGGATTAGCTTCTCTCTTTGAATTCTGAATTGTCTCTTAGAATTCCCATGCATGCATCTTTATATTCCAGCCTTGTAGTTCGAAATATTCAGTCAAAAAATGAATGAATTGTGATTCAAGTGAGTTATACTCACAAGTTCTTAGTTGAACGACACCGGAGTTTCAAACCTCCACCGGATAATGTCATTTCCCGACTCATTATAGTCGACGGGGTGCATTACTTATCAAATCTGATAGTGTTGGTTCCTTGCTCATTATAGTAAACGGGTCACACTCCTATAATTCAAATCTGATAGTGTTGGTACCTTGCTCATTATAGCAAACGGGTCACACTCCTCTATTTTAACCTGGAAGTGGACGATCGAAAATCAAGAACTCCAAGTATTGGTATAGGGTTTCACGGCAAGTACGTGGAGTTCGTATCATTTGGTATCATGATAGGAATCGGGATGATGTGAATCATAAGACAAGGCCACACTTTGGTCCAACAAGGCCACACTTTGATCCAAATGATGATATGATCACAACTCAAGATGAACCAAGTTATGTTGGACCTATCACAAGGTCACGGTCCAAAAGAATGCAAGAAGAAGTTCAATCTCTTTTGATCCAAATAACTCAAGATTAGCTCCAAGAAGACAAGTATTCAGCTGGACCCAATCCACCTTGTTTCAATGTCTTAGTGATAGAATTTTAAGCCCAAATTGTGTTAAGTTTATTGTAATTTGGCCCTGAACTATTACATTATACTTTGGGCCATCTTTTTATTTATTTTGCATGCATTTCGATTAGGTTAAGCCCATTTTATTCAGCCTACAAGAAAAGTGACGGGAATAGCTTGTCTCTTTGAATTCTGAATTGTCTCTTAGAATTCCCAAGCATGCATCTTTATATTCCAGCCTTGTAGTTCGAAATATTCCGTCAAAAAATGAATGAATTGTGATTCAAATGAGTTATACTCACAAGTTCTTAGTTGAACGACACCGGAGTTTCAAACCTCCACTGGATAATGTCATTTCCCGACTCATTATAGTCGACGGGGTGCATTACTTATCAAATCTGATAGTGTTGGTTCCTTGCTCATTATAGTAAACGGGTCACACTCCTATAATTCAAATCTGATAGTGTTGGTTCCTTGCTCATTATAGCAAACGGGTCACACTCCTCTATTTTAACCTGGAAGTGGACGATCGAAAATCAAGAACTCCAAGTATTGGTATAGGGTTTCACGGCAAGTACGTGGAGTTCGTATCATTTGGTATCATGATAGGAATCGGGATGATGTGAATCATAAGACAAGGCCACACTTTGGTCCAACAAGGCCACACTTTGATCCAAATGATGATATGATCACAACTCAAGATGAACCAAGTTATGTTGGACCTATCACAAGGTCACGGTCCAAAAGAATGCAAGAAGAAGTTCAATCTCTTTTGATCCAAATAACTCAAGATTAGCTCCAAGAAGACAAGTATTCAGCTGGACCCAATCCACCTTGTTTCAATGTCTTAGTGATAGAATTTTAAGCCCAAATTGTGTTAAGTTTATTGTAATTTGGCCCTGAACTATTACATTATACTTTGGGCCATCTTTTTATTTATTTTGCATGCATTTCGATTAGGTTAAGCCCATTTTATTCAGCCTACAAGAAAAGTGACGGGAATAGCTTGTCTCTTTGAATTCTGAATTGTCTCTTAGAATTCCCAAGCATGCATCTTTATATTCCAGCCTTGTAGTTCGAAATATTCCGTCAAAAAATGAATGAATTGTGATTCAAGTGAGTTATACTCACAAGTTCTTAGTTGAACGACACCGGAGTTTCAAACCTCCACCGGATAATGTCATTTCCCGACTCATTATAGTCGACGGGGTGCATTACTTATCAAATCTGATAGTGTTGGTTCCTTGCTCATTATAGCAAACGGGTCACACTGCTATAATTCAAATCTGATAGTGTTGGTTCCTTGCTCATTATAGCAAACGGGTCACACTCCTCTATTTTAACCTGGAAGTGGACGATCGAAAATCAAGAACTCCAAGTATTGGTATAGGGTTTCACGGCAAGTACGTGGAGTTCGTATCATTTGGTATCATGATAGGAATCAGGACGATACGAATCATAAGACAAGGCCACACTTTTGTCGAACAAGGCCACACTTTGATCCAAATGACGATATGATCACAACTCAAGATGAACCGAATTATGTTGGACCTATCACAAGGTCACGGTCCAAAAGAATGCAAGAAGAAGTTCAATCTCTTTTGATCCAAATAACTCAAGATTACCTCCAAGAAGACAAGTATTCAGCTGGACCCAATCCACCTTGTTTCAATGTCTTAGTGATAGAATTTTAAGCCCAAATTGTGTTAAGTTTATTGTAATTTGGCCCTGAACTATTACATTATACTTTGGGCCATCTTTTTACCTATTTTGCATGGATTTCGATTAGGTTAAGCCCATTTTATTCAGCCTACAAGAAAAGTGAAGGGATTAGCTTGTCTCTTTGAATTCTGAATTGTCTCTTAGAATTCCCATGCATGCATCTTTATATTCCAGCCTTGTAGTTCGAAATATTCAATCAAAAAATGAATGAATTGTGATTCAAGTGAGTTATACTCATAAGTTCTTAGTTGAACGACACCGGAGTCTCAAACCCCCATCGGATAATGTCGTTACCCGATTCATTATGGTCGTCGGGGTGCATTACTTATCAAATCTGATAGTGTTGGTTCCTTGCTCATTATAGCAAACGGGTCACACTCCTATAATTCAAATCTGATAGTGTTGGTTCCTTGCTCATTATAGCAAACGGGTCACACTCCTCTATTTTAACCTTGAAGTGGACGACCGAAAATTAAGAACTCCAAGTACTGGTATAGGGTTTCACGGCAAGTACGTGGAGTTCGTATCATTTGGTATCATGATAGGAATCAGGACGATGCGAATCATAGGACAAGGCCACACTTTTGTCCAACAAGGCCACACTTTGATCCAAATGACGATATGATCACAACTCAAGATGAACCAAATTATGTTGGACCTATCACAAGGTCACGGTCCAAAAGAATGCAAGAAGAAGTTCAATCTCTTTTGATCCAAATAACTCAAGATTACCTCCAAGAAGACAAGTATTCAGCTGGACCCAATCCACCTTGTTTCAATGTCTTAGTGATAGAATTTTAAGCCCAAATTGTGTTAAGTTTATTGTAATTTGGCCCTGAACTATTACATTATACTTTGGGCCATCTTTTTACCTATTTTGCATGGATTTCGATTAGGTTAAGCCCATTTTATTCAGCCTACAAGAAAAGTGAAGGGATTAGCTTGTCTCTTTGAATTCTGAATTGTCTCTTAGAATTCCCATGCATGCATCTTTATATTCCAGCCTTGTAGTTCGAAATATTCCGTCAAAAAATGAATGAATTGTGATTCAAGTGAGTTATACTCACAAGTTCTTAGTTGAACGACACCGGAGTTTCAAACCTCCACCGGATAATGTCATTTCCCGACTCATTATAGTCGACGGGGTGCATTACTTATCAAATCTGATAGTGTTGGTTCCTTGCTCATTATAGCAAACGGGTCACACTGCTATAATTCAAATCTGATAGTGTTGGTTCCTTGCTCATTATAGCAAACGGGTCACACTCCTCTATTTTAACCTGGAAGTGGACGATCGAAAATCAAGAACTCCAAGTATTGGTATAGGGTTTCACGACAAGTACGTGGAGTTCGTATCATTTGGTATCATGATAGGAATCAGGACGATACGAATCATAAGACAAGGCCACACTTTGATCCAAATGACGATATGATCACAACTCAAGATGAACCAAATTATGTTGGACCTATCACAAGGTCACGGTCCAAAAGAATGCAAGAAGAAGTTCAATCTCTTTTGATCCAAATAACTCAAGATTACCTCCAAGAAGACAAGTATTCAGCTGGACCCAATCCACCTTGTTTCAATGTCTTAGTGATAGAATTTTAAGCCCAAATTGTGTTAAGTTTATTGTAATTTGGCCCTGAACTATTACATTATACTTTGGGCCATCTTTTTACCTATTTTGCATGGATTTCGATTAGGTTAAGCCCATTTTATTCAGCCTACAAGAAAAGTGAAGGGATTAGCTTGTCTCTTTGAATTCTGAATTGTCTCTTAGAATTCCCATGCATGCATCTTTATATTCCAGCCTTGTAGTTCGAAATATTCAGTCAAAAAATGAATGAATTGTGATTCAAGTGAGTTATACTCATAAGTTCTTAGTTGAACGACACCGGAGTTTCAAACCCCCATCGGATAATGTCGTTACCCGATTCATTATGGTCGTCGGGGTGCATTACTTATCAAATCTGATAGTGTTGGTTCCTTGCTGATTATAGCAAACGGGTCACACTCCTATAATTCAAATCTGATAGTGTTGGTTCCTTGCTCATTATAGCAAACGGGTCACACTCCTCTATTTTAACCTTGAAGTGGACGACCGAAAATTAAGAACTCCAAGTACTGGTATAGGGTTTCACGGCAAGTACGTGGAGTTCGTATCATTTGGTATCATGATAGGAATCAGGACGATGCGAATCATAGGACAAGGCCACACTTTTGTCCAACAAGGCCACACTTTGATCCAAATGACGATATGATCACAACTCAAGATGAACCAAATTATGTTGGACCTATCACAAGGTCACGGTCCAAAAGAATGCAAGAAGAAGTTCAATCTCTTTTGATCCAAATAACTCAAGATTACCTCCAAGAAGACAAGTATTCAGCTGGACCCAATCCACCTTGTTTCAATGTCTTAGTGATAGAATTTTAAGCCCAAATTGTGTTAAGTTTATTGTAATTTGGCCCTGAACTATTACATTATACTTTGGGCCATCTTTTTACCTATTTTGCATGCATTTCGAGTAGGTTAAGCCCATTTTATTCAGCCTACAAGAAAAGTGAAGGGATTAGCTTGTCTCTTTGAATTCTGAATTGTCTCTTAGAATTCCCATGCATGCATCTTTATATTCCAGCCTTGTAGTTCGAAATATTCCTTCAAAAAATGAATGAATTGTGATTCAAGTGAGTTATACTCTCAAGTTCTTAGTTAAACGACACCGGAGTTTCAAACCACCACCGGAGAATGTCATTTCCCGACTCATTATAGTCGACGGGGTGCATTACTTATCAAATCTGATAGTGTTGGTTCCTTGCTCATTATAGCAAATGGGTCACACTCCTATAATTCAAATCTGATAGTGTTGGTTCCTTGCTCATTATAGCAAACGGGTCACACTACTCTATTTTAACCTTGAAGTGGACGATCGAAAATTAAGAACTCCAAGTATTGGTATAGGGTTTCACGGCAAGTACGTGGAGTTCGTATCATTTGGTATCATGATAGGAATCAGGACGATACGAATCATAAGACAAGGCCACACTTTTGTCCAACAAGGTCACACTTTGATCCAAATGACGATATGATAACAACTCAAGATGAACCAAATTATGTTGGACCTATCACAAGGTCACGGTCCAAAAGAATGCAAGAAGAAGTTCAATCTCTTTTGATCCAAATAACTCAAGATTACCTCCAAGAAGACAAGTATTCAGCTGGACCCAATCCACCTTGTTTCAATGTCTTAGTGATAGAATTTTAAGCCCAAATTGTGTTAAGTTTATTGTAATTTGGCCCTGAACTATTACATTATACTTTGGGCCATCTTTTTACCTATTTTGCATGCATTTCGAATAGGTTAAGCCCATTTTATTCAGCCTACAAGAAAAGTGAAGGGATTAGCTTGTCTCTTTGAATTCTGAATTGTCTCTTAGAATTCCCATGCATGCATCTTTATATTCCAGCCTTGTAGTTCGAAATATTCAGTCAAAAAATGAATGAATTGTGATTCAAGTGAGTTATACTCACAAGTTCTTAGTTGAACGACACCGGAGTTTCAAACCCCCATCCGATAATGTCATTACCCGATTCATTATGGTCGTCGGGGTGCATTACTTATCAAATCTGATAGTGTTGGTTCCTTGCTCATTATAGCAAACGGGTCACACTCCTATAATTCAAATCTGATAGTGTTGGTTCCTTGCTCATTATAGCAAACGGGTCACACTCCTCTATTTTAACCTTGAAGTGGACGACCGAAAATTAAGAACTCCAAGTATTGGTATAGGGTTTCACGGCAAGTACGTGGAGTTCGTATCAGTTGGTATCATGATAGGAATCAGGACGATGCGAATCATAAGACAAGGCCACACTTTTGTCCAACAAGGCCACACTTTGATCCAAATGACGATATGATCACAACTCAAGATGAACCAAATTATGTTGGACCTATCACAAGGTCACGGTCCAAAAGAATGCAAGAAGAAGTTCAATCTCTTTTGATCCAAATAACTCAAGATTACCTCCAAGAAGACAAGTATTCAGCTGGACCCAATCCACCTTGTTTCAATGTCTTAGTGATAGAATTTTAAGCCCAAATTGTGTTAAGTTTATTGTAATTTGGCCCTGAACTATTACATTATACTTTGGGCCATCTTTTTACCTATTTTGCATGCATTTCGAATAGGTTAAGCCCATTTTATTCAGCCTACAAGAAAAGTGAAGGGATTAGCTTGTCTCTTTGAATTCTGAATTGTCTCTTAGAATTCCCATGCATGCATCTTTATATTCCAGCCTTGTAGTTCGAAATATTCAGTCAAAAAATGAATGAATTGTGATTCAAGTGAGTTATACTCACAAGTTCTTAGTTGAACGACACCGGAGTTTCAAACCCCCATCCGATAATGTCATTACCCGATTCATTATGGTCGTCGGGGTGCATTACTTATCAAATCTGATAGTGTTGGTTCCTTGCTCATTATAGCAAACGGGTCACACTCCTATAATTCAAATCTGATAGTGTTGGTTCCTTGCTCATTATAGCAAACGGGTCACACTCCTCTATTTTAACCTTGAAGTGGACGACCGAAAATTAAGAACTCCAAGTATTGGTATAGGGTTTCACGGCAAGTACGTGGAGTTCGTATCAGTTGGTATCATGATAGGAATCAGGACGATGCGAATCATAAGACAAGGCCACACTTTTGTCCAACAAGGCCACACTTTGATCCAAATGACGATATGATCACAACTCAAGATGAACCAAATTATGTTGGACCTATCACAAGGTCACGGTCCAAAAGAATGCAAGAAGAAGTTCAATCTCTTTTGATCCAAATAACTCAAGATTACCTCCAAGAAGACAAGTATTCAGCTGGACCCAATCCACCTTGTTTCAATGTCTTAGTGATAGAATTTTAAGCCCAAATTGTGTTAAGTTTATTGTAATTTGGCCCTGAACTATTGCATTATACTTTGGGCCATCTTTTTACCTATTTTGCATGCATTTCGATTAGGTCAAGCCCATTTTATTCAGCCTACAAGAAAAGTGAAGGGATTAGCTTGTCTCTTTGAATTCTGAATTGTCTCTTAGAATTCCCATGCATGCATCTTTATATTCCAGCCTTGTAGTTCAAAATATTCCGTCAAAAAATGAATGAATTGTGATTCAAGTGAGTTATACGCACAAGTTCTTAGTTGAACGACACCGGAGTTTCAAACCTCCACCGGATAATATCATTTCCCGACTCATTATAGTCGACGGGGTGCATTACTTATCAAATCTGATAGTGTTGGTTCCTTGCTCATTATAGCAAATGGGTCACACTCCTATAATTCAAATCTGATAGTGTTGGTTCCTTGCTCATTATAGCAAACGGGTCACACTCCTCTATTTTAACCTTGAATTGGACGATCGAAAATTAAGAACTCCAAGTATTGGTATAGGGTTTCACGGCAAGTACGTGGAGTTCGTATCATTTGGTATCATGATAGGAATCAGGACGATGCGAATCATAAGACAAGGCCACACTTTTGTCCAACAAGGCCACACTTTGATCCAAATGACGATATGATCACAACTCAAGATGAACCAAATTATGTTGAACCTATCACAAGGTCACGGTCCAAAAGAATGCAAGAAGAAGTTCAATCTCTTTTGATCCAAATAACTCAAGATTAGCTCCAAGAAGACAAGTATTCAGCTGGACCCAATCCACCTTGTTTCAATGTCCTAGTGATAGAATTTTAAGCCCAAATTGTGTTAAGTTTATTGTAATTTGGCCCTGAACTATTACATTATACTTTGGGCCATCTTTTTATTTATTTTGCATGCATTTCGATTAGGTTAAGCCCGTTTTATTCAGCCTACAAGAAAAGTGACGGGAATAGCTTGTCTCTTTGAATTCTGAATTGTCTCTTAGAATTCCCATGCATGCATCTTTACATTCCAGCCTTGTAGTTCGAAATATTCAGTCAAAAAATGAATGAATTGTGATTCAAGTGAGTTATACTCACAAGTTCTTAGTTGAACAACACCGGAGTTTCAAACCTCCATCTGATAATGTCATTACCCGACTCATTACAGTCGTAGGGGTGCGTTACTTATCAAATCTGATAGTGTTGGTTCCTTGCTCATTATAGCAAACGGGTCACACTCCTGTATTTTAACCTTGAAGTGGACGATCGAAAATCAAGAACTGCAACTATTGGTATAGGGTTTCACGGCAAGTACGTGGAGTTCGTATCATTTGGTATCATGATAGGAATCAGGATGATGTGAATCATAAGACAAGGCCACACTTTGGTCCAACAAGGCCACACTTTGATCCAAATGATGATATGATCACAACTCAAGATGAACCAAGTTATGTTGGACCTATCACAAGGTCACGGTCCAAAAGAATGCAAGAAGATGTTCAATCTCTTTTGATCCAAATAACTCAAGATTAGCTCCAAGAAGACAAGTATTCAGCTGGACCCAATCCACCTTGTTTCAATGTCTTAGTGATAGAATTTTAAGCCCAAATTGTGTTAAGTTTATTGTAATTTGGCCCTGAACTATTACATTATACTTTGGGCCATCTTTTTACCTATTTTGCATGGATTTCGATTAGGTTAAGCCCATTTTATTCAGCCTACAAGAAAAGTGAAGGGATTAGCTTGTCTCTTTGAATTCTGAATTGTCTCTTAGAATTCCCATGCATGCATCTTTATATTCCAGCCTTGTAGTTCGAAATATTCAGTCAAAAAATGAATGAATTGTGATTCAAGTGAGTTATACTCACAAGTTCTTAGTTGAACGACACCGGAGTTTCAAACCTCCATCTGATAATGTCATTACCCGACTCATTATAGTCGTAGGGGTGCGTTACTTATCAAATCTGATAGTGTTGGTTCCTTGCTCATTATAGCAAACGGGTCACACTCCTGTATTTTAACCTTGAAGTGGACGATCGAAAATCAAGAACTGCAACTATTGGTATAGGGTTTCACGGCAAGTACGTGGAGTTCGTATCATTTGGTATCATGATAGGAATCAGGATGATGTGAATCATAAGACAAGGCCACACTTTGGTCCAACAAGGCCACACTTTGATCCAAATGATGATATGATCACAACTCAAGATGAACCAAGTTATGTTGGACCTATCACAAGGTCACGGTCCAAAAGAATGCAAGAAGATGTTCAATCTCTTTTGATCCAAATAACTCAAGATTAGCTCCAAGAAGACAAGTATTCAGCTGGACCCAATCCACCTTGTTTCAATGTCTTAGTGATAGAATTTTAAGCCCAAATTGTGTTAAGTTTATTGTAATTTGGCCCTGAACTATTACATTATACTTTGGGCCATCTTTTTATTTATTTTGCATGCATTTCGATTAGGTTAAGCCCATTTTTTTCAGCCTACAAGAAAAGTGAAGGGATTAGCTTGTCTCTTTGAATTATGAATTGTCTCTTAGAATTCCCATGCATGCATCTTTATATTCCAGCCTTGTAGTTCGAAATATTCAGTCAAAAAATGAATGAATTGTGATTCAAGTGAGTTATACTCACAAGTTCTTAGTTGAACGACACCGGAGTTTCAAACCTCCACCGGATAATGTCATTTCCCGACTCATTATAGTCGACGGGTTGCATTACTTATCAAATCTGATAGTGTTGGTTCCTTGCTCATTATAGCAAACAGGTCACACTCCTATAATTCAAATCTGATCGGGTTGGTTCCTTGCTCATTATAGCAAACGGGTCACACTCCTCTATTTTAACCTGGAAGTGGACGATCGAAAATCAAGAACTCCAAGTATTGGTATAGGGTTTCACGGCAAGTACGTGGAGTTCGTATCATTTGGTATCATGATAGGAATCAGGATGATGTGAATCATAAGACAAGGCCACACTTTGGTCTAACAAGGCCACACTTTGATCCAAATGATGATATGATCACAATTCAAGATGAACCAAGTTATGTTGAACCTATCACAAGGTCACGATCCAAAAGAATGCAAGAAGAAGTTCAATCTCTTTTGATCCAAATAACTCAAGATTAGCTCCAAGAAGACAAGTATTCAGCTGGACCCAATCCACCTTGTTTCAATGTCTTAGTGATAGAATTTTAAGCCCAAATTGT
The DNA here is from genome assembly GCA_037501455.1 of Lantana camara. Taxonomy (NCBI): domain Eukaryota; kingdom Viridiplantae; phylum Streptophyta; class Magnoliopsida; order Lamiales; family Verbenaceae; genus Lantana; species Lantana camara. Next base: position 59,470,338 of record CM074861.1, read on the forward strand.
GTTAAGTTTATTGTAATTTAGCCCTGAACTATTACATTATACTTTGGGCCATCTTTTTATTTATTTTGCATGCATTTCGATTAGGTTAAACCCATTTTATTCAGCCTACAAGAAAAGTGACGGGAATAGCTTGTCTCTTTGAATTCTGAATTGTCTCTTAGAATTCCCATGCATGCATCTTTATATTCCAGCCTTGTAGTTCGAAATATTCAGTCAAAAAATGAATGAATTGTGATTCAAGTGAGTTATACTCACAAGTTCTTAGTTGAACGACACCGGAGTTTCAAACCTCCATCGGATAATGTCATTACCCGACTCATTATAGTCGTAGGGGTGCGTTACTTATCAAATCTGATAGTGTTGGTTCCTTGCTCATTATAGCAAACAGGTCACACTCCAATAATTCAAATCTGATAGTGTTGGTTCCTTGCTCATTATAGCAAACGGGTCACACTCCTCTATTTGGACCATGAAGTGGACGATCGAACATCAAGAACTCCAACTATTGGTATAGGGTTTCATGGCAAGTACGTGGAGTTCGTATCATTTGGTATCATGATAGGAATCAGGATGATGTAAATCATAAGACAAGGCCACACTTTGATCCAAATGATGATATGATCACAACTCAAGATGAACCAAATTATGTTGGACCTATCACAAGGTCACGGTCCAAAAGAATGCAGGAAGAAGTTCAATCTCTCTTATTCAAATAACTCAAGATTAGCTCCAAGAAGACAAGTATTCAGCTGGACCCAATCCACCATGTTTCAATGTCTTAGTGATAAAATTTTAAGCCCACATTGTGTTAAGTTTATTGTAATTTGGCCCTGAACTAATATATTATACTTTGGGCCATCTTTTTATTTATTTTGCATGCATTTCGATTAGGTTAAGCCCATTTTACTCAGCCTACAAGAAAAGTGACGGGATTCGCTTGTCTGTTTGAATTCTGAATTGTTTCTTAGAATTCCCATGCATGCATCTTTATATTCCAGCCTTGTAGTTCGAAATATTCAGTCAAAAAATGAATGAATTGTGATTCAAGTGAGTTATACTCACAAGTTCTTAGTTGAACGACACCGGAGTTTCAAACCTCCACCGGATAATGTCATTTCCCGACTCATTATAGTCGACGGGGTGCATTACTTATCAAATCTGATAGTGTTGGTTCCTTGCTCATTATAGCAAACGGGTCACACTCCTATAATTCAAATCTGATAGTGTTGGTTCCTTGCTCATTGTAGCAAACGGGTCACACTCCTCTATTTTGACCTTGAAGTGGACGATCGAAAATCAAGAACTCCAAGTATTGGTATAGGGTTTCACGGCAAGTACGTGGAGTTCGTATCATTTGGTATCATGATAGGAATCAGGATGATGTGAATCATAAGACAAGGCCACACTTTGGTCTAACATGGCCACACTTTGGTCTAACATGGCCACACTTTGATCCAAATGATGATATGATCACAATTCAAGATGAACCAAGTTATGTTGGACCTATCACAAGGTCACGGTCCAAAAGAATGCAAGAAGAAGTTCAATCTCTTTTGATCCAATTAACTCAAGATTAGCTCCAAGAAGACAAGTATTCAGCTGGACCCAATCCACCTTGTTTCAATGTCTTAGTGATAGAATTTTAGGCCCAAATTGTGTTAAGTTTATTGTAATTTGGCCCTGAACTATTACATTATACTTTGGGCCATCTTTTTATTTATTTTGCATGCATTTCGATTAGGTTAAGCCCGTTTTATTCAGCCTACAAGAAAAGTGACGGGAATAGCTTGTCTCTTTGAATTCTGAATTGTCTCTTAGAATTCCCATGCATGCATCTTTATATTCCAGCCTTGTAGTTCGAAATATTCAGTCAAAAAATGAATGAATTGTGATTCAAGTGAGTTATACTCACAAGTTCTTAGTTGAACGACACCGGAGTGTCAAACCTCCATCTGATAATGTCATTACCCGACTCATTATAGTCGTAGGGGTGCGTTACTTATCAAATCTGATAGTGTTGGTTCCTTGCTCATTATAGCAAACGGGTCACACTCCTGTATTTTAACCTTGAAGTGGACGATCGAAAATCAAGAACTGCAACTATTGGTATAGGGTTTCACGGCAAGTACGTGGAGTTCGTATCATTTGGTATCATGATAGGAATCAGGATGATGTGAATCATAAGACAAGGCCACACTTTGGTCCAACAAGGCCACACTTTGATCCAAATGATGATATGATCACAACTCAAGATGAACCAAGTTATGTTGGACCTATCACAAGGTCACGGTCCAAAAGAATGCAAGAAGATGTTCAATCTCTTTTGATCCAAATAACTCAAGATTAGCTCCAAGAAGACAAGTATTCAGCTGGACCCAATCCACCTTGTTTCAATGTCTTAGTGATAGAATTTTAAGCCCAAATTGTGTTAAGTTTATTGTAATTTGGCCCTGAACTATTACATTATACTTTGGGCCATCTTTTTATTTATTTTGCATGCATTTCGATTAGGTTAAGCCCATTTTTTTCAGCCTACAAGAAAAGTGAAGGGATTAGCTTGTCTCTTTGAATTCTGAATTGTCTCTTAGAATTCCCATGCATGCATCTTTATATTCCAGCCTTGTAGTTCGAAATATTCAGTCAAAAAATGAATGAATTGTGATTCAAGTGAGTTATACTCACAAGTTCTTAGTTGAACGACACCGGAGTTTCAAACCTCCACCGGATAATGTCATTTCCCGACTCATTATAGTCGACGGGTTGCATTACTTATCAAATCTGATAGTGTTGGTTCCTTGCTCATTATAGCAAACAGGTCACACTCCTATAATTCAAATCTGATAGGGTTGGTTCCTTGCTCATTATAGCAAACGGGTCACACTCCTCTATTTTAACCTGGAAGTGGACGATCGAAAATCAAGAACTCCAAGTATTGGTATAGGGTTTCACGGCAAGTACGTGGAGTTCGTATCATTTGGTATCATGATAGGAATCAGGATGATGTGAATCATAAGACAAGGCCACACTTTGGTCTAACAAGGCCACACTTTGATCCAAATGATGATATGATCACAATTCAAGATGAACCAAGTTATGTTGAACCTATCACAAGGTCACGATCCAAAAGAATGCAAGAAGAAGTTCAATCTCTTTTGATCCAAATAACTCAAGATTAGCTCCAAGAAGACAAGTATTCAGCTGGACCCAATCCACCTTGTTTCAATGTCTTAGTGATAGAATTTTAAGCCCAAATTGTGTTAAGTTTATTGTAATTTAGCCCTGAACTATTACATTATACTTTGGGCCATCTTTTTATTTATTTTGCATGCATTTCGATTAGGTTAAACCCATTTTATTCAGCCTACAAGAAAAGTGACGGGAATAGCTTGTCTCTTTGAATTCTGAATTGTCTCTTAGAATTCCCATGCATGCATCTTTATATTCCAGCCTTGTAGTTTGAAATATTCAGTCAAAAAATGAATGAATTGTGATTCAAGTGAGTTATACTCACAAGTTCTTAGTTGAACGACACCGGAGTTTCAAACCTCCATCGGATAATGTCATTACCCGACTCATTATAGTCGTAGGGGTGCGTTACTTATCAAATCTGATAGTGTTGGTTCCTTGCTCATTATAGCAAACAGGTCACACTCCAATAATTCAAATCTGATAGTGTTGGTTCCTTGCTCATTATAGCAAACGGGTCACACTCCTCTATTTGGACCATGAAGTGGACGATCGAACATCAAGAACTCCAACTATTGGTATAGGGTTTCATGGCAAGTACGTGGAGTTCGTATCATTTGGTATCATGATAGGAATCAGGATGATGTAAATCATAAGACAAGGCCACACTTTGATCCAAATGATGATATGATCACAACTCAAGATGAACCAAATTATGTTGGACCTATCACAAGGTCACGGTCCAAAAGAATGCAGGAAGAAGTTCAATCTCTCTTATTCAAATAACTCAAGATTAGCTCCAAGAAGACAAGTATTCAGCTGGACCCAATCCACCATGTTTCAATGTCTTAGTGATAAAATTTTAAGCCCACATTGTGTTAAGTTTATTGTAATTTGGCCCTGAACTAATATATTATACTTTGGGCCATCTTTTTATTTATTTTGCTTGCATTTCGATTACGTTAAGCCCATTTTACTCAGCCTACAAGAAAAGTGACGGGATTCGCTTGTCTGTTTGAATTCTGAATTGTTTCTTAGAATTCCCATGCATGCATCTTTATATTCCAGCCTTGTAGTTCGAAATATTCAGTCAAAAAATGAATGAATTGTGATTCAAGTGAGTTATACTCACAAGTTCTTAGTTGAACGACACCGGAGTTTCAAACCTCCACCGGATAATGTCATTTCCCGACTCATTATAGTCGACGGGGTGCATTACTAATCAAATCTGATAGTGTTGGTTCCTTGCTCATTATAGCAAACGGGTCACACTCCTATAATTCAAATCTGATAGTGTTGGTTCCTTGCTCATTGTAGCAAACGGGTCACACTCCTCTATTTTGACCTTGAAGTGGACGATCGAAAATCAAGAACTCCAAGTATTGGTATAGGGTTTCACGGCAAGTACGTGGAGTTCGTATCATTTGGTATCATGATAGGAATCAGGATGATGTGAATCATAAGACAAGGCCACACTTTGGTCTAACATGGCCACACTTTGGTCTAACATGGCCACACTTTGATCCAAATGATGATATGATCACAATTCAAGATGAACCAAGTTATGTTGGACCTATCACAAGGTCACGGTCCAAAAGAATGCAAGAAGAAGTTCAATCTCTTTTGATCCAATTAACTCAAGATTAGCTCCAAGAAGACAAGTATTCAGCTGGACCCAATCCACCTTGTTTCAATGTCTTAGTGATAGAATTTTAGGCCCAAATTGTGTTAAGTTTATTGTAATTTGGCCCTGAACTATTACATTATACTTTGGGCCATCTTTTTATTTATTTTGCATGCATTTCGATTAGGTTAAGCCCGTTTTATTCAGCCTACAAGAAAAGTGACGGGAATAGCTTGTCTCTTTGAATTCTGAATTGTCTCTTAGAATTCCCATGCATGCATCTTTATATTCCAGCCTTGTAGTTCGAAATATTCAGTCAAAAAATGAATGAATTGTGATTCAAGTGAGTTATACTCACAAGTTCTTAGTTGAACGACACCGGAGTGTCAAACCTCCATCTGATAATGTCATTACCCGACTCATTATAGTCGTAGGGGTGCGTTACTTATCAAATCTGATAGTGTTGGTTCCTTGCTCATTATAGCAAACGGGTCACACTCCTGTATTTTAACCTTGAAGTGGACGATCGAAAATCAAGAACTGCAACTATTGGTATAGGGTTTCACGGCAAGTACGTGGAGTTCGTATCATTTGGTATCATGATAGGAATCAGGATGATGTGAATCATAAGACAAGGCCACACTTTGGTCCAACAAGGCCACACTTTGATCCAAATGATGATATGATCACAACTCAAGATGAACCAAGTTATGTTGGACCTATCACAAGGTCACGGTCCAAAAGAATGCAAGAAGATGTTCAATCTCTTTTGATCCAAATAACTCAAGATTAGCTCCAAGAAGACAAGTATTCAGCTGGACCCAATCCACCTTGTTTCAATGTCTTAGTGATAGAATTTTAAGCCCAAATTGTGTTAAGTTTATTGTAATTTGGCCCTGAACTATTACATTATACTTTGGGCCATCTTTTTATTTATTTTGCATGCATTTCGATTAGGTTAAGCCCATTTTTTTCAGCCTACAAGAAAAGTGAAGGGATTAGCTTGTCTCTTTGAATTCTGAATTGTCTCTTAGAATTCCCATGCATGCATCTTTATATTCCAGCCTTGTAGTTCGAAATATTCAGTCAAAAAATGAATGAATTGTGATTCAAGTGAGTTATACTCACAAGTTCTTAGTTGAACGACACCGGAGTTTCAAACCTCCACCGGATAATGTCATTTCCCGACTCATTATAGTCGACGGGGTGCATTACTTATCAAATCTGATAGTGTTGGTTCCCTGCTCATTATAGCAAACAGGTCACACTCCTATAATTCAAATCTGATAGGGTTGGTTCCTTGCTCATTATAGCAAACGGGTCACACTCCTCTATTTTGACCTGGAAGTGGACGATCGAAAATCAAGAACTCCAAGTATTGGTATAGGGTTTCACGGCAAGTACGTGGAGTTCGTATCATTTGGTATCATGATAGGAATCAGGATGATGTGAATCATAAGACAAGGCCACACTTTGATCCAAATGATGATATGATCACAATTCAAGATGAACCAAGTTATGTTGAACCTATCACAAGGTCACGATCCAAAAGAATGCAAGAAGAAGTTCAATCTCTTTTGATCCAAATAACTCAAGATTAGCTCCAAGAAGACAAGTATTCAGCTGGACCCAATCCACCTTGTTTCAATGTCTTAGTGATAGAATTTTAAGCCCAAATTGTGTTAAGTTTATTGTAATTTAGCCCTGAACTATTACATTATACTTTGGGCCATCTTTCTATTTATTTTGCATGCATTTCGATTAGGTTAAACCCATTTTATTCAGCCTACAAGAAAAGTGACGGGAATAGCTTGTCTCTTTGAATTCTGAATTGTCTCTTAGAATTCCCATGAATGCATATTTATATTCCAGCCTTGTAGTTCGAAATATTCAGTCAAAAAATGAATGAATTGTGATTCAAGTGAGTTATACTCACAAGTTCTTAGTTGAACGACACCGGAGTTTCAAACCTCCATCGGATAATGTCATTACCCGACTCATTATAGTCGTAGGGGTGCGTTACTTATCAAATCTGATAGTGTTGGTTCCTTGCTCATTATAGCAAACAGGTCACACTCCAATAATTCAAATCTGATAGTGTTGGTTCCTTGCTCATTATAGCAAACGGGTCACACTCCTCTATTTGGACCATGAAGTGGACGATCGAACATCAAGAACTTCAACTATTGGTATAGGGTTTCACGGCAAGTACGTGGAGTTCGTATCATTTGGTATCATGATAGGAATCAGGATGATGTAAATCATAAGACAAGGCCACACTTTGATCCAAATGATGATATGATCACAACTCAAGATGAACCAAATTATGTTGGACCTATCACAAGGTCACGGTCCAAAAGAATGCAGGAAGAAGTTCAATCTCTCTTGATCCAAATAACTCAAGATTAGCTCCAAGAAGACAAGTATTCAGCTGGACCCAATCCACCATGTTTCAATGTCTTAGTGATAAAATTTTAAGCCCACATTGTGTTAAGTTTATTGTAATTTGGCCCTGAACTAATATATTATACTTTGGGCCATCTTTTTATTTATTTTGCATGCATTTCGATTAGGTTAAGCCCATTTTACTCAGCCTACAAGAAAAGTGACGGGATTCGCTTGTCTGTTTGAATTCTGAATTGTTTCTTAGAATTCCCATGCATGCATCTTTATATTCCAGCCTTGTAGTTCGAAATATTCAGTCAAAAAATGAATGAATTGTGATTCAAGTGAGTTATACTCACAAGTTCTTAGTTGAACGACACCGGAGTTTCAAACCTCCACCGGATAATGTCATTTCCCGACTCATTATAGTCGACGGGGTGCATTACTTATCAAATCTGATAGTGTTGGTTCCTTGCTCATTATAGCAAAGGGGTCACACTCCTATATTTCAAATCTGATAGTGTTGGTTCCTTGCTCATTATAGCAAACGGGTCACACTCCTCTATTTTAACATGGAATTGGAAGATCGAAAATCAAGAACTTCAAGTATTGGTATAGGGTTTCAAGACAAGTACGTGGAGTTCGTATCATTTGGTATCATGATAGGAATCAGGATGATGTGAATCATAAGACAAGGCCACACTTTGGTCCAACAAAGCCACACTTTGATCCAAATGATGATATGATCACCACTCAAGATGAACCAAGTTATGTTGGACCTATCATAAGGTCACGGTCCAAAAGAATGCAAGAAGAAGTTCAATCTCTTTTGATCCAAATAACTCAAGATTAGCTCCAAGAAGACAAGTATTCAGCTGGACCCAATCCACCTTGTTTCAATGTCTTAGTGATAGAATTTTAAGCCCAAATTGTGTTAAGTTTATTGTAATTTGGCCATGAACTATTACATTATACTTTGGGCCATCTTTTTATTTATTTTGCATGCATTTCGATTAGGTTAAGCCCATTTTATTCAGCCTACAATAAAAGTGACGGGAAAAGCTTGTCTCTTTGAATTCTGAATTGTCTCTTAGAATTCCCATGCATGCATCTTTATATTCCAGCCTTGTAGTTCGAAATATTCAGTCAAAAAATGAATGAATTGTGATTCAAGTAAGTTATACTCACAAGTTCTTAGTTGAACGACACCGGAGTTTCAAACCTCCATCGGATAGTGTCATTACCCGACTCATTATAGTCGTAGGGGTGCGTTACTTATCAAATCTGATAGTGTTGGTTCCTTGCTCATTATAGCAAATGGGTCACACTCCTCTATTTTGACCTTGAAGTGGACGATCGAAAATCAAGAACTCCAAGTATTGGTATAGGGTTTCACGGCAAGTACGTGGAGTTCGTATCATTTCGTATCATGATAGGAATCAGGATGATGTGAATCATAAGACAAGGCCACACTTTGGTCCAACAAGGCCACACTTTGATCCAAATGATGATATGATCACTACTCAAGATGAACTAAGTTATGTTGGACCTATCACAAGGTCACGGTCCAAAAGAATGCAAGAAGAAGTTCAATCTCTTTTGATCCAAATAACTCAAGATTAGCTCAAAGAAGACAAGTATTCAGCTGGACCCAATCCACCTTGTTTCAATGTCTTAGTGATAGAATTTTAAGCCAAAATTGGGTTAAGTTTATTGTAATTTGGCCCTGAACTATTACATTATACTTTGGGACATCTTTTTACTTATTTGGCATGCATTTCGATTAGGTTAAGCCCATTTTATTCAGCCTACAAGAAAAGTGACGGGATTAGCTTGTCTCTTTGAATTCTGAATTGTCTCTTAGAATTTCCAGCCTTGTAGTTCGAAATATTCAGTCAAAAAATGAATGAATTGTGATTCAAGTGAGTTATACTCACAAGTTCTTAGTTGAACGACACCGGAGTTTCAAACCTCCATCGGATAATGTCATTGCCCGACTCACTATAGTCGTCGGGGTGCATTACTTATCAAATCTGATAGTGTTGGTTCCTTGCTCATTATAGCAAACAGGTCACAGTCCTATAATTCAAATCTGATAGAGTTGGTTCCTTGCTCATTATAGGAAACGGGTCACACTCCTCTATTTTAACCTTGAAGTGGACGATCGAAAATTAAGAACTCAAAGTATTGGTATAGGGTTTCACGGCAAGTACGTGGAGTTCGTATCATTTGGTATCATGATAGGAATCAGGATGATGTGAATCATAAGACAAGGCCACACTTTGGTCTAACAAGGCCACACTTTGATCCAAATGATGTTATGATCACAATTCAAGATGAACCAAGTTATGTTGGACCTATCACAAGGTCACGGTCCAAAAGAATGCAAGAAGAAGTTCAATCTCTTTTGATCCAAATAACTCAAGATTAGCTCCAAGAAGACAAGTATTCAGCTCGACCCAATCCACCTTGTTTCAATGTCTTAGTGATAAAATGTTAAGCCCAAATTGTGTTAAGTTTATTGTAATTTGGCCCTGAATTATTATATTATACTCTGGGCCATCTTTTTATTTATTTTGCTTACATTTCAATTAGGTTAAGCCCATTTTATTTAGCCTACAAGAAAAGTGACGGGATTAGCTTGTCTCTTTGAATTCTGAATTATCTCTTAGGATTCCCATGCATGCATCTTTATATTCCAGCCTTGTAGTTCGAAATATTCAGTCAAAAAATGAATGAATTGTGATTCAAGTGAGTTATACTCACAAGTTCTTAGTTGAACGACACCGGAGTTTCAAACCTCCATCGGATATTGTCATTACCCGACTTACTATAGTCGTCGGGGTGCATTACTTATCAAATCTGATAGTGTTGGTTCCTTGCTCATTGTAGCAAATAGGTCACAGTCCTATAATTCAAATCTGATAGTGTTGGTTCCTTGCTCATTATAGCAAACGGGTCACACTACTATAATTCAAATCTGATAGTGTTGGTTCCTTGCTCTTATAGCAAACGGGTCACACTCCTCTATTTTGACCTTGAAGTGGACGATCGAAAATCAAGAACTCCAAGTATTGGTATAGGGTTTCACGGCAAATACGTGGAGTTCGTGTCATTTGGTATCATGATAGGAATCAGGATGATGTGAATCATAAGACAAGGCCACACTTTGGTCTAACAAGGCCACACTTTGATCCAAATGATGATATGATCACAATTCAAGATGAACCAAGTTATGTTGGACCTATCACAAGGTCACGGTCCAAAAGAATGCAAGAAGAAGTTCAATCTCTTTTGATCCAAATAACTCAAGATTAGCTCCAAGAAGACAAGTATTCAGCTCGACCCAATCCACCTTGTTTCAATGTCTTAGTGATAAAATGTTAAGCCCAAATTGTGTTAAGTTTATTGTAATTTGGCCCTGAATTATTATATTATACTCTGGGCCATCTTTTTATTTATTTTGCTTACATTTCGATTAGGTTAAGCCCATTTTATTTAGCCTACAAGAAAAGTGACGGGATTAGCTTGTCTCTTTGAATTCTGAATTGTCTCTTAGAATTCCCATGCATGCATCTTTATATTCCAGCCTTGTAGTTCGAAATATTCAGTCAAAAAATGAATGAATTGTGATTCAAGTGAGTTATACTCACAAGTTCTTAGTTGAACGACACCGGAGTTTCAAACCTCCATCGGATATTGTCATTACCCGACTTACTATAGTCGTCGGGGTGCATTACTTATCAAATCTGATAGTGTTGGTTCCTTGCTCATTATAGCAAAGGGGTCACACTCCTATATTTCAAATCTGATAGTGTTGGTTCCTTGCTCATTATAGCAAACGGGTCACACTCCTCTATTTTAACATGGAATTGGAAGATCGAAAATCAAGAACTTCAAGTATTGGTATAGGGTTTCAAGACAAGTACGTGGAGTTCGTATCATTTGGTATCATGATAGGAATCAGGATGATGTGAATCATAAGACAAGGCCACACTTTGGTCCAACAAGGCCACACTTTGATCCAAATGATGATATGATCACCACTCAAGATGAACCAAGTTATGTTGGACCTATCACAAGGTCACGGTCCAAAAGAATGCAAGAAGAAGTTCAATCTCTTTTGATCCAAATAACTCAAGATTAGCTCCAAGAAGACAAGTATTCAGCTGGACCCAATCCACCTTGTTTCAATGTCTTAGTGATAGAATTTTAAGCCCAAATTGTGTTAAGTTTATTGTAATTTGGCCATGAACTATTACATTATACTTTGGGCCATCTTTTTATTTATTTTGCATGCATTTCGATTAGGTTAAGCCCATTTTATTCAGCCTACAATAAAAGTGACGGGAATAGCTTGTCTCTTTGAATTCTGAATTGTCTCTTAGAATTCCCATGCATGCATCTTTATATTCCAGCCTTGTAGTTCGAAATATTCAGTCAAAAAATGAATGAATTGTGATTCAAGTAAGTTATACTCACAAGTTCTTAGTTGAACGACACCGGAGTTTCAAACCTCCATCGGATAGTGTCATTACCCGACTCATTATAGTCGTAGGGGTGCGTTACTTATCAAATCTGATAGTGTTGGTTCCTTGCTCATTATAGCAAATGGGTCACACTCCTCTATTTTGACCTTGAAGTGGACGATCGAAAATCAAGAACTCCAAGTATTGGTATAGGGTTTCACGGCAAGTACGTGGAGTTCGTATCATTTCGTATCATGATAGGAATCAGGATGATGTGAATCATAAGACAAGGCCACACTTTGGTCCAACAAGGCCACACTTTGATCCAAATGATGATATGATCACTACTCAAGATGAACTAAGTTATGTTGGACCTATCACAAGGTCACGGTCCAAAAGAATGCAAGAAGAAGTTCAATCTCTTTTGATCCAAATAACTCAAGATTAGCTCAAAGAAGACAAGTATTCAGCTGGACCCAATCCACCTTGTTTCAATGTCTTAGTGATAGAATTTTAAGCCAAAATTGGGTTAAGTTTATTGTAATTTGGCCCTGAACTATTACATTATACTTTGGGACATCTTTTTACTTATTTGGCATGCATTTCGATTAGGTTAAGCCCATTTTATTCAGCCTACAAGAAAAGTGACGGGATTAGCTTGTCTCTTTGAATTCTGAATTGTCTCTTAGAATTTCCAGCCTTGTAGTTCGAAATATTCAGTCAAAAAATGAATGAATTGTGATTCAAGTGAGTTATACTCACAAGTTCTTAGTTGAACGACACCGGAGTTTCAAACCTCCATCGGATAATGTCATTGCCCGACTCACTATAGTCGTCGGGGTGCATTACTTATCAAATCTGATAGTGTTGGTTCCTTGCTCATTATAGCAAACAGGTCACAGTCCTATAATTCAAATCTGATAGAGTTGGTTCCTTGCTCATTATAGGAAACGGGTCACACTCCTCTATTTTAACCTTGAAGTGGACGATCGAAAATTAAGAACTCAAAGTATTGGTATAGGGTTTCACGGCAAGTACGTGGAGTTCGTATCATTTGGTATCATGATAGGAATCAGGATGATGTGAATCATAAGACAAGGCCACACTTTGGTCTAACAAGGCCACACTTTGATCCAAATGATGTTATGATCACAATTCAAGATGAACCAAGTTATGTTGGACCTATCACAAGGTCACGGTCCAAAAGAATGCAAGAAGAAGTTCAATCTCTTTTGATCCAAATAACTCAAGATTAGCTCCAAGAAGACAAGTATTCAGCTCGACCCAATCCACCTTGTTTCAATGTCTTAGTGATAAAATGTTAAGCCCAAATTGTGTTAAGTTTATTGTAATTTGGCCCTGAATTATTATATTATACTCTGGGCCATCTTTTTATTTATTTTGCTTACATTTCAATTAGGTTAAGCCCATTTTATTTAGCCTACAAGAAAAGTGACGGGATTAGCTTGTCTCTTTGAATTCTGAATTGTCTCTTAGGATTCCCATGCATGCATCTTTATATTCCAGCCTTGTAGTTCGAAATATTCAGTCAAAAAATGAATGAATTGTGATTCAAGTGAGTTATACTCACAAGTTCTTAGTTGAACGACACCGGAGTTTCAAACCTCCATCGGATATTGTCATTACCCGACTTACTATAGTCGTCGGGGTGCATTACTTATCAAATCTGATAGTGTTGGTTCCTTGCTCATTGTAGCAAATAGGTCACAGTCCTATAATTCAAATCTGATAGTGTTGGTTCCTTGCTCATTATAGCAAACGGGTCACACTACTATAATTCAAATCTGATACTGTTGGTTCCTTGCTCTTATAGCAAACGGGTCACACTCCTCTATTTTGACCTTGAAGTGGACGATCGAAAATCAAGAACTCCAAGTATTGGTATAGGGTTTCACGGCAAATACGTGGAGTTCGTGTCATTTGGTATCATGATAGGAATCAGGATGATGTGAATCATAAGACAAGGCCACACTTTGGTCTAACAAGGCCACACTTTGATCCAAATGATGATATGATCACAATTCAAGATGAACCAAGTTATGTTGGACCTATCACAAGGTCACGGTCCAAAAGAATGCAAGAAGAAGTTCAATCTCTTTTGATCCAAATAACTCAAGATTAGCTCCAAGAAGACAAGTATTCAGCTCGACCCAATCCACCTTGTTTCAATGTCTTAGTGATAAAATGTTAAGCCCAAATTGTGTTAAGTTTATTGTAATTTGGCCCTGAATTATTATATTATACTCTGGGCCATCTTTTTATTTATTTTGCTTACATTTCGATTAGGTTAAGCCCATTTTATTTAGCCTACAAGAAAAGTGACGGGATTAGCTTGTCTCTTTGAATTCTGAATTGTCTCTTAGAATTCCCATGCATGCATCTTTATATTCCAGCCTTGTAGTTCGAAATATTCAGTCAAAAAATGAATGAATTGTGATTCAAGTGAGTTATACTCACAAGTTCTTAGTTGAACGACACCGGAGTTTCAAACCTCCATCGGATATTGTCATTACCCGACTTACTATAGTCGTCGGGGTGCATTACTTATCAAATCTGATAGTGTTGGTTCCTTGCTCATTATAGCAAATAGGTCACAGTCCTATAATTCAAATCTGATAGTGTTGGTTCCTTGCTCATTATAGCAAACGGGTCACACTACTATAATTCAAATCTGATAGTGTTGGTTCCTTGCTCTTATAGCAAACGGGTCACACTCCTCTATTTTGACCTTGAAGTAGACGATCGAAAATCAAGAACTCCAAGTATTGGTATGGGGTGTCACGGCAAATACGTGGAGTTCGTATCATTTGGTATCATGATAGGAATCAGGATGATGTGAATCATAAGACAAGGCCACACTTTGGTCTAACAAGGCCACACTTTGATCCAAATGATGCTATGATCACAATTCAAGATGAACCAAGTTATGTTGGACCTATCACAAGGTCACGATCCAAAAGAATGCAAGAAGAAGTTCAATCTCTTTTGATCTAAATAACTCAAGATTAGCTCCAAGAAGACAAGTATTCATCTGGACCCAATCCACCTTGTTTCAATGTCTTAGTGATAGAATTTTAAGCCCAAATTGTGTTAAGTTTATTGTAATTTAGTCCTGAACTATTACATTATACTTTGGGCCATCTTTTTATTTATTTTGCATGCATTTCGATTAGGTTAAGCCCATTTTATTCAGCCTACAAGAAAAGTGACGGGAATAGCTTGTCTCTTTGAATTCTGAATTGTCTCTTAGAATTCCCACGCATGCATCTTTATATTCCAGCCTTGTAGTTCCAAATATTCAGTCAAAAAATGAATGAATTGTGATTCAAGTGAGTTATACTCACAAGTTCTTAGTTGAACGACACCGGAGTTTCAAACCTCTATCGGATAATGTCATTACCCGACTCATTGTAGTCGTAGGGGTGCGTTACTTATCAAATCTGATAGTGTTGGTTCCTTGCTCATTATAGCAAAGAGGTCACAGTCCTATAATTCAAATCTGATAGTGTTGGTTCCTTGGTCATTATAGCAAACGGGTCACACTCCTATAATTCAAATCTGATAGTGTTGGTTCCTTTCTCATTATAGCAAACGGGTCACACTCCTATAATTCAAATCAGATAGTGTTGGTTCCTTGCTCATTATAGCAAACGGGTCACACTCCTCTATTTTGACCATGAAGTGGACGATCGAAAATCAAGAACTCCAACTATTGGTATAGGGTTTCACGGCAAGTACGTGGAGTTCGTATCATTTGGTATCATGATAGGAATCAGGATGATGTGAATCATAAGACAAGGCCACACTTTGGTCCAACAAGGCCACACTTTGATCCAAATGATGATATGATCACAACTCAAGATGAACCAAATTATGTTGGACCTATCACAAGGTCGCGGTCCAAAAGAATGCAAGAAGAAGTTCAATCTCTTTTGATCCAAATAACTCAAGATTAGCTCCAAGAAGACAAGTATTCAGCTGGACCCAATACACCATGTTTCAATGTCTTGGTGATAAAATTTTAAGCCCACATTGTGTTAAGTTTATTGTAATTTGGCCCTGAACTAATATATTATACTTTGGGCCATCTTTTTATTTATTTTGCATGCATTTCGATTAGGTTAAGCCCATTGTATTCAGCCTACAAGAAAAGTGACGGGATTCGCTTGTCTCTTTGAATTCTGAATTGTTTCTTAGAATTCCCATGCATGCATCTTTATATTCCAGCCCTGTAGTTCGAAATATTCAGTCAAAAAATGAAAGAATTGTGATTCAAGTGAGTTATACTCACAAGTTCTTAGTTGAACGACACCGGAGTTTCAAACCTCCACCGGATAATGTCATTTCCCGACTCATTATAGTCGACGGGGTACATTACTTATCAAATCTGATAGTGTTGGTTCCTTGCTCATTATAGCAAACGGGTCACACTCCTCTATTTTAACATGGAATTGGACGATCGAAAATCAAGAACTTCAAGTATTGGTATAGGGTTTCACGACAAGTACGTGGAGTTCGTATCATTTGGTATCATGATAGGAATCAGGATGATGTGATTCATAAGACAAGGCCACACTTTGGTCCAACAAGGCCACACTTTGATCCAAATGATGATATGATCACCACTCAAGATGAACCAAGTTATGTTGGACCTATCACAAGGTCACGGTCCAAAAGAATGCAAGAAGAAGTTCAATCTCTTTTGATCCAAATAACTCAAGATTAGCTCCAAGAAGACAAGTATTCAGCTGGACCCAATCCACCTTGTTTCAATGTCTTAGTGTTAGAATTTTAAGCCCAAATTGTGTTAAGTTTATTGTAATTTGGCCCTGAACTATTACATTATACTTTGGGCCATCTTTTTATTTATTTTGCATGCATTTCGATTAGGTTAAGCCCATTTTATTCAGCTTACAATAAAAGTGACGGGAATAGCTTGTCTCTTAGATTTCCCATGCATGCATCTTTATATTCCAGCCTTGTAGTTCGAAATATTCAGTCAAAAAATGAATGAATTGTGATTCAAGTGAGTTATACTCACAAGTTCTTAGTTGAACGACAGCGGAGTTTCAAACCTCCATCGGATAATGTCATTACCCGACTCATTATTGTCATAGGGGTGCGTTACTTATCAAATCTGATAGTGTTGGTTCCTTGCTCATTATAGCAAACGGGTCACACTCCTATAATTCAAATCTGATAGTGTTGGTTCCTTGCTCATTATAGCAAACGGGTCACACTCCTCTATTTTGACCTTGAAGTGGACGATCGAAAATCAAGAACTCCAAGTATTGGTATAGGGTTTCACGGCAAGTACGTGGAGTTCGTATCATTTGGTATCATGATAGGAATCAGGATGATGTGAATCATAAGACAAGGCCACACTTTGGTCCAACAAGGCCACACTTTGATCGAAATGATGATATGCTCACTACTCAAGATGAACCAAGTTATGTTGGACCTATCACAAGGTCACGGTCCAAAAGAATGCAAGAAGAAGTTCAATCTCTTTTGATCCAAATAACTCAAGATTAGCTCAAAGAAGACAAGTATTCAGCTGGACATAATCCACCTTGTTTCAATGTCTTAGTGATAGAATTTTAAGCCAAAATTGTGTTAAGTTTATTGTAATTTGGCCCTGAACTATTACATTATACTTTGGGCCATCTTTTTACTTATTTGGCATGCATTTCGATTAGGTTAAGCCCATTTTATTCAGCCTACAAGAAAAGTGACGGGATTAGCTTGTCTCTTTGAATTCTGAATTGTCTCTTAGAATTCCCATGCATGCATCTTTATATTCCAGCCTTGTAGTTCGAAATATTCAGTCAAAAAATGAATGAATTGTGATTCAAGTGAGTTATACTCACAAGTTCTTAGTTGAACGACACCGTAGTTTCAAACCTCCATCGGATAATGTCATTACCCGACTCACTATAGTCGTCGGGGTGCATTACTTATCAAATCTGATAGTGTTGGTTCCTTGCTCATTATAGCAAACAGGTCACAGTCCTATAATTCAAATCTGATAGTGTTGGTTCCTTGCTCATTATAGCAAACGGGTCACACTCCTCTATTTTGACCTTGAAGTGGACGATCGAAAATCAAGAACTCCAACTATTGGTATAGGGTTTCACGGCAAGTACGTGGAGTTCGTATCATTTGGTATCATGATAGGAATCAGGATGATGTGAATCATAAGACAAGGCCGCACTTTGGTCCAACAAGGCCACACTTTGATCCAAATGATGATAAGATCACAACTCAAGATGAACCAAATTATGTTGGACCTATCACAAGGTCACGGTCCAAAAGAATGCAAGAAGAAGTTCAATCTCTTTTGATCCAAATAACTCAAGATTAGCTCCAAGAAGACAAGTATTCAGCTGGACCCGATCCACCATGTTTCAATGTCTTAGTGATAAAATTTTAAGCCCACATTGTGTTAAGTTTATTGTAATTTGGCCCTGAACTAATATATTATACTTTGGGCCATCTTTTTATTTATTTTGCATGCATTTCGATTAGGCTAAGCCCATTTTATTCAGCCTACAAGAAAAGTGACGGGATTCGCTTGTCTCTTTGAATTCTGAATTGTTTCTTAGAATTCCCATGCATGCATCTTTATATTCCAGCCTTGTAGTTCGAAATATTCAGTCAAAAAATGAATGGATTGTGATTCAAGTGAGTTATACTCACAATTTCTTAGTTGAACGACACCGGAGTTTCAAGCCTCCACCGGATAATGTCATTTCCCGACTCATTATAGTCGACGGGGTGCATTACTTATCAAATCTGATAGTGTTGGTTCCTTGCTCATTATAGCAAACGGGTCACACTCCTATATTTCAAATCTGATAGTGTTGGTTCCTTGCTCATTATAGCAAACGGGTCACACTCCTCTATTTTAACATGGAATTGGACGATCGAAAATCAAGAACTTCAAGTATTGGTATAGGGTTTCACGACAAGTACGTGGAGTTCGTATCATTTGGTATCATGATAGGAATCAGGATGATGTGAATCATAAGACAAGGCCACACTTTGGTCCAACAAGGCCACACTGTGATCCAAATGACGATATGATCACCACTCAAGATGAACCAAGTTATGTTGGACCTATCACAAGGTCACGGTTCAAAAGAATGCAAGAAGAAGTTCAATCTCTTTTGATCCAAATAACTCAAGATTAGCTCCAAGAAGACAAGTATTCAGCTGGACCCAATCCACCTTGTTTCAATGTCTTAGTGTTAGAATTTTAAGCCCAAATTGTGTTAAGTTTGTTGTAATTTGGCCCTGAACTAATATATTATACTTTGGGCCATCTTTTTATTTATTTTGCAAGCATTTCGATTAGGCTAAGCCCATTTTATTCAGCCTACAAGAAAAGTGACGGGATTCGCTTGTCTCTTTGAATTCTAAATTGTTTCTTAGAATTCCCATGCATGCATCTTTATATTCCAGCCTTGTAGTTCCAAATATTCAGTCAAAAAATGAATGAATTGTGATTCAAGTGAGTTATACTCACAAGTTCTTAGTTGAATGACACCGGAGTTTCAAACCTCCACCGGATAATGCCATTTCCCGACTCATTATAGTCGACGGGGTGCATTACTTATCAAATCTGATAGTGTTGGTTCCTTGCTCATTATAGCAAACGGGTCACACTCCTATATTTCAAATCTGATAGTGTTGGTTCCTTGCTCATTATAGCAAACGGGTCACACTCCTCTATTTTAACATGGAATTGGACGATCGAAAATCAAGAACTTCAAGTATTGGTATAGGGTTTCACGACAAGTACGTGGAGTTCGTATCATTTGGTATCATGATAGGAATCAGGATGATGTGAATCATAAGACAAGGCCACACTTTGGTCCAACAAGGCCACACTGTGATCCAAATGACGATATGATCACCACTCAAGATGAACCAAGTTATGTTGGACATATCACAAGGTCACGGTTCAAAAGAATGCAAGAAGAAGTTCAATCTCTTTTGATCCAAATAACTCAAGATTAGCTCCAAGAAGACAAGTATTCAGCTGGACCCAATCCACCTTGTTTCAATGTCTTAGTGTTAGAATTTTAAGCCCAAATTGTGTTAAGTTTGTTGTAATTTGGCCCTGAACTAATATATTATACTTTGGGCCATCTTTTTATTTATTTTGCAAGCATTTCGATTAGGCTAAGCCCATTTTATTCAGCCTACAAGAAAAATGACGGGATTCGCTTGTCTCTTTGAATTCTGAATTGTTTCTTAGAATTCCCATGCATGCATCTTTATATTCCAGCCTTGTAGTTCCAAATATTCAGTCAAAAAATGAATGAATTGTGATTCAAGTGAGTTATACTCACAAGTTCTTAGTTGAATGACACCGGAGTTTCAAACCTCCACCGGATAATGCCATTTCCCGACTCATTATAGTCGACGGGGTGCATTACTTATCAAATCTGATAGTGTTGGTTCCTTGCTCATTATAGCAAACGGGTCACACTCCTATATTTCAAATCTAATAGTGTTGGTTCCTTGCTCATTATAGCAAACGGGTCACACTCCTCTATTTTAACATGGAATTGGACGATCGAAAATCAAGAACTTCAAGTATTGGTATAGGGTTTCACGACAAGTACGTGGAGTTCGTATCATTTGGTATCATGATAGGAATCAGGATGATGTGAATCATAAGACAAGGCCACACTTTGGTCCAACAAGGCCACACTTTGATCCAAATGACGATATGATCACCACTCAAGATGAACCAAGTTATGTTGGACATATCACAAGGTCACGGTCCAAAAGAATGCAAGAAGAAGTTCAATCTCTTTTGATCCAAATAACTCAAGATTAGCTCCAAGAAGACAAGTATTCAGCTGGACCCAATCCACCTTGTTTCAATGTCTTAGTGTTAGAATTTTAAGCCCAAATTGTGTTAAGTTTATTGTAATTTGGCCCTGAACTAATATATTATACTTTGGGCCATCTTTTTATTTATTTTGCATGCATTTCGATTAGGCTAAGCCCATTTTATTCAGCCTACAAGAAAAGTGACGGGATTCGCTTCTCTCTTTGAATTCTGAATTGTTTCTTAGAATTCCCATGCATGCATCTTTATATTCCAGCCTTGTAGTTCCAAATATTCAATCAAAAAATGAATGAATTGTGATTCAACTGAGTTATACTCACAAGTTCTTAGTTGAACGACACCGGAGTTTCAAACCTCCACCGGATAATGTCATTTCCCGACTCATTATAATCGACGGGGTGCATTACTTATCAAATATGATAGTGTTGGTTCCTTGCTCATTATAGCAAACGGGTCACACTCCTATATTTCAAATTTGATAGTGTTGGTTCCTTGCTCATTATAGCAAACGGGTCAAACTCCTCTATTTTAACATGGAATTGGACGATCGAAAATCAAGAACTTCAAGTATTGGTATAGGGTTTCACGACAAGTACGTGGAGTTCGTATCATTTGGTATCATGATAGGAATCAGGATGATGTGAATCATAAGACAAGGCCACACTTTGGTCCAACAAGGCCACACTGTGATCCAAATGACGATATGATCACCACTCAAGATGAACCAAGTTATGTTGGACCTATCACAAGGTCACGGTCCAAAAGAATGCAAGAAGAAGTTCAATCTCTTTTGATCCAAATAACTCAAGATTAGCTCCAAGAAGACAAGTATTCAGCTGGACCCAATCCACCTTGTTTCAATGTCTTAGTGTTAGAATTTTAAGCCCAAATTGTGTTAAGTTTATTGTAATTTGGCCCTGAACTAATATATTATACTTTGGGCCATCTTTTTATTTATTTTGCATGCATTTCGATTAGGCTAAGCCCATTTTATTCAGCCTACAAGAAAAGTGACGGGATTCGCTTGTCTCTTTGAATTCTGAATTGTTTCTTAGAATTCCCATGCATGCATCTTTATATTCCAGCCTTGTAGTTCCAAATATTCAATCAAAAAATGAATGAATTGTGATTCAATTGAGTTATACTCACAAGTTCTTAGTTGAACGACACCGGAGTTTGAAACCTCCACCGGATAATGTCATTTCCCGACTCATTATAGTCGACGGGGTGCATTACTTATCAAATCTGATAGTGTTGGTTCCTTGCTCATTATAGCAAACGGGTCACACTCCTATATTTCAAATTTGATAGTGTTGGTTCCTTGCTCATTATAGCAAACGGGTCACACTTCTCTATTTTAACATGGAATTGGACGATCGAAAATCAAGAACTTCAAGCATTGGTATAGGGTTTCACGACAAGTACGTGGAGTTCGTATCATTTGGTATCATGATAGGAATCAGGATGATGTGAATCATAAGACAAGGCCACACTTTGGTCCAACAAGGCCACACTTTGATCCAAATGACGATATGATCACCACTCAAGATGAACCAAGTTATGTTGGACCTATCACAAGGTCACGGTCCAAAAGAATGCAAGAAGAAGTTCAATCTCTTTTGATCTAAATAACTCAAGATTAGCTCCAAGAAGACAAGTATTCAGCTGGACCCAATCCACCTTGTTTCAATGTCTTAGTGTTAGAATTTTAAGCCCAAATTGTGTTAAGTTTATTGTAATTTGGCCCTGAACTAATATATTATACTTTGGGCCATCTTTTTATTTATTTTGCATGCATTTCGATTAGGCTAAGCCCATTTTATTCAGCCTACAAGAAAAGTGACGGGATTCGCTTCTCTCTTTGAATTCTGAATTGTTTCTTAGAATTCCCATGCATGCATCTTTATATTCCAGCCTTGTAGTTCCAAATATTCAGTCAAAAAATGAATGAATTGTGATTCAAGTGAGTTATACTCACAAGTTCTTAGTTGAACGACACCGGAGTTTCAAACCTCCACCGGATAATGCCATTTCCCGACTCATTATAGTCGACGGGGTGCATTACTTATCAAATCTGATAGTGTTGGTTCCTTGCTCATTATAGCAAACGGGTCACACTCCTATATTTCAAATCTGATAGTGTTGGTTCCTTGCTCATTATAGCAAACGGGTCACACTCCTCTATTTTAACATGGAATTGGACGATCGAAAATCAAGAACTTCAAGTATTGGTATAGGGTTTCACGACAAGTACGTGGAGTTCGTATCATTTGGTATCATGATAGGAATCAGGATGATGTGAATCATAAGACAAGGCCACACTTTGGTCCAACAAGGCCACACTTTGATCCAAATGACGATATGATCACCACTCAAGATGAACCAAGTTATGTTGGACCTATCACAAGGTCACGGTCCAAAAGAATGCAAGAAGAAGTTCAATCTCTTTTGATCCAAATAACTCAAGATTAGCTCCAAGAAGAGAAGTATTCAGCTGGACCCAATCCACCTTGTTTCAATGTCTTAGTGTTAGAATTTTAAGCCCAAATTGTGTTAAGTTTATTGTAATTTGGCCCTGAACTAATATATTATACTTTGGGCCATCTTTTTATTTATTTTGCATCCATTTCGATTAGGCTAAGCCCATTTTATTCAGCCTACAAGAAAAGTGACGGGATTCGCTTGTCTCTTTGAATTCTGAATTGTTTCTTAGAATTCCCATGCATGCATCTTTATATTCCAGCCTTGTAGTTCCAAATATCCAATCAAAAAATGAATGAATTGTGATTCAATTGAGTTATACTCACAAGTTGTTAGTTGAACGACATCGGAGTTTGAAACCTCCACCGGATAATGTCATTTCCCGACTCATTATAGTCGACGGGGTGCATTACTTATCAAATCTGATAGTGTTGGTTCCTTGCTCATTATAACAAACGGGTCACACTCCTATATTTCAAATTTGATAGTGTTGGTTCCTTGCTCATTATAGCAAACGGGTCACACTTCTCTATTTTAACATGGAATTGGACGATCGAAAATCAAGAACTTCAAGCATTGGTATAGGGTTTCACGACAAGTACGTGGAGTTCGTATCATTTGGTATCATGATAGGAATCAGGATGATGTGAATCATTAGACAAGGCCACACTTTGGTCCAACAAGGCCACACTTTGATCCAAATGATGATATGATCACCACTCAAGATGAACCAAGTTATGTTGGACCTATCACAAGGTCACGGTCCAAAAGAATGCAAGAAGAAGTTCAATCTCTTTTCATCCAAATAACTCAAGATTAGCTCCAAGAAGACAAGTATTCAACTGGACCCAATCCACCTTGTTTCAATGTCTTAGTGTTAGAATTTTAAGCCCAAATTGTGTTAAGTTTATTGTAATTTGGCCCTGAACTATTACATTATACTTTGGGCCATCTTTTTATTTATTTTGCATGCATTTCGATTAGGTTAAGCCCATTTTATTCAGCCTACAATAAAAGTGACGGGAATAGCTTGTCTCTTTGAATTCTGAATTGTCTCTTAGAATTCCCATGCATGCATCTTTATATTCCAGCCTTGTAGTTCGAAATATTCAGTCAAAAAATGAATGAATTGTGATTCAAGTGAGTTATACTCACAAGTTCTTAGTTGAACGACACCGGAGTTTCAAACCTCCACCGGATAATGTCATTTCCCGACTCATTATAGTCGACGGGGTGCATTACTTATCAAATCTGATAGTGTTGGTTCCTTGCTCGTTATAGCAAACGGGTCACACTCCTATATTTCAAATTTGATAGTGTTGGTTCCTTGCTCATTATAGCAAACGGGTCACACTTCTCTATTTTAACATGGAATTGGACGATCGAAAATCAAGAACTTCAAGCATTGGTATAGGGTTTCACGACAAGTACGTGGAGTTCGTATCATTTGGTATCATGATAGGAATCAGGATGATGTGAATCATAAGACAAGGCCACACTTTGGTCCAACAAGGCCACACTTTGATCCAAATGATGATATGATCACCACTCAAGATGAACCAAGTTATGTTGGACCTATCACAAGGTCACGGTCCAAAAGAATGCAAGAAGAAGTTCAATCTCTTTTGATCTAAATAACTCAAGATTAGCTCCAAGAAGACAAGTATTCAGCTGGACCCAATCCACCTTGTTTCAATGTCTTAGTGTTAGAATTTTAAGCCCAAATTGTGTTAAGTTTATTGTAATTTGGCCCTGAACTAATATATTATACTTTGGGCCATCTTTTTATTTATTTTGCATGCATTTCGATTAGGCTAAGCCCATTTTATTCAGCCTACAAGAAAAGTGACGGGATTCGCTTCTCTCTTTGAATTCTGAATTGTTTCTTAGAATTCCCATGCATGCATCTTTATATTCCACCCTTGTAGTTCCAAATATTCAGTCAAAAAATGAATGAATTGTGATTCAAGTGAGTTATACTCACAAGTTCTTAGTTGAACGACACCGGAGTTTCAAACCTCCACCGGATAATGCCATTTCCCGACTCATTATAGTCGACGGGGTGCATTACTTATCAAATCTGATAGTGTTGGTTCCTTGCTCATTATAGCAAACGGGTCACACTCCTATATTTCAAATCTGATAGTGTTGGTTCCTTGCTCATTATAGCAAACGGGTCACACTCCTCTATTTTAACATGGAATTGGACGATCGAAAATCAAGAACTTCAAGTATTGGTATAGGGTTTCACGACAAGTACGTGGAGTTCGTATCATTTGGTATCATGATAGGAATCAGGATGATGTGAATCATAAGACAAGGCCACACTTTGGTCCAACAAGGCCACACTTTGATCCAAATGACGATATGATCACCACTCAAGATGAACCAAGTTATGTTGGACCTATCACAAGGTCACGGTCCAAAAGAATGCAAGAAGAAGTTCAATCTCTTTTGATCCAAATAACTCAAGATTAGCTCCAAGAAGAGAAGTATTCAGCTGGACCCAATCCACCTTGTTTCAATGTCTTAGTGTTAGAATTTTAAGCCCAAATTGTGTTAAGTTTATTGTAATTTGGCCCTGAACTAATATATTATACTTTGGGCCATCTTTTTATTTATTTTGCATGCATTTCGATTAGGCTAAGCCCATTTTATTCAGCCTACAAGAAAAGTGACGGGATTCGCTTGTCTCTTTGAATTCTGAATTGTTTCTTAGAATTCCCATGCATGCATCTTTATATTCCAGCCTTGTAGTTCGAAATATTCAATCAAAAAATGAATGAATTGTGATTCAATTGAGTTATACTCACAAGTTCTTAGTTGAACGACACCGGAGTTTGAAACCTCCACCGGATAATATCATTTCCCGACTCATTATAGTCGACGGGGTGCATTACTTATCAAATCTGATAGTGTTGGTTCCTTGCTCATTATAGCAAACGGGTCACACTCCTATATTTCAAATTTGATAGTGTTGGTTCCTTGCTCATTATAGCAAACGGGTCACACTTCTCTATTTTAACATGGAATTGGACGATCGAAAATCAAGAACTTCAAGCATTGGTATAGGGTTTCACGACAAGTACGTGGAGTTCGTATCATTTGGTATCATGATAGGAATCAGGATGATGTGAATCATTAGACAAGGCCACACTTTGGTCCAACAAGGCCACACTTTGATCCAAATGATGATATGATCACCACTCAAGATGAACCAAGTTATGTTGGACCTGTCACAAGGTCACGGTCCAAAAGAATGCAAGAAGAAGTTCAATCTCTTTTGATCCAAATAACTCAAGATTAGCTCCAAGAAGACAAGTATTCAGCTGGACCCAATCCACCTTGTTTCAATGTCTTAGTGTTAGAATTTTAAGCCCAAATTATGTTAAGTTTATTGTAATTTGGCCCTGAACTATTACATTATACTTTGGGCCATCTTTTTATTTATTTTGCATGCATTTCGATTAGGTTAAGCCCATTTTATTCAGCCTACAATAAAAGTGACGGGAATAGCTTGTCTCTTTGAATTCTGAATTGTCTCTTAGAATTCCCATGCATGCATCTTTATATTCCAGCCTTGTAGTTCGAAATATTCAGTCAAAAAATGAATGAATTGTGATTCAAGTGAGTTATACTCACAAGTTCTTAGTTGAACGACACCGGAGTTTCAAACCTCCACCGGATAATGTCATTTCCCGACTCATTATAGTCGACGGGGTGCATTACTTATCAAATCTGATAGTGTTGGTTTCTTGCTCGTTATAGCAAACGGGTCACACTCCTATATTTCAAATTTGATAGTGTTGGTTCCTTGCTCATTATAGCAAACGGGTCACACTTCTCTATTTTAACATGGAATTGGACGATCGAAAATCAAGAACTTCAAGCATTGGTATAGGGTTTCACGACAAGTACGTGGAGTTCGTATCATTTGGTATCATGATAGGAATCAGGATGATGTGAATCATAAGACAAGGCCACACTTTGGTCCAACAAGGCCACACTTTGATCCAAATGATGATATGATCACCACTCAAGATGAACCAAGTTATGTTGGACCTATCACAAGGTCACGGTCCAAAAGAATGCAAGAAGAAGTTCAATCTCTTTTGATCCAAATAACTCAAGATTAGCTCCATGAAGACAAGTATTCAGCTGGACCCAATCCACCTTGTTTCAATGTCTTAGTGTTAGAATTTTAAGCCCAAATTGTGTTAAGTTTATTGTAATTTGGCCCTGAACTATTACATTATACTTTGGGCCATCTTTTTATTTATTTTGCATGCATTTCGATTAGGTTAAGCCCATTTTATTCAGCCTACAATAAAAGTGACGGGAATAGCTTGTCTCTTTGAATTCTGAATTGTCTCTTAGAATTCCCATGCATGCATCTTTATATTCCAGCCTTGTAGTTCGAAATATTCAGCCAAAAAATGAATGAATTGTGATTCAAGTGAGTTATACTCACAAGTTCTTAGTTGAACGACACCGGAGTTTCAAACCTCCATCGGATAATGTCATTACCCGACTCATTATAGTCGTAGGGGTGCGTTACTTATCAAATCTGATAGTGTTGGTTCCTTGCTCATTATAGCAAACGGGTCACACTCCTCTATTTCAACCTTGAAGTGGACGATCGAAAATCAAGAACTCCAAGTGTTGGTATAGGGTTTCACGCCAAGTACGTGGAGTTCGTATCATTTGGTATCATGATAGGAATCAGGATGATGTGAATCACAAGACAAGGCCACACTTTGGTCCAACAAGGCCACACTTTGATCCAAATGATGATATGATCACTACTCAAGATGAACCAAGTTATGTTGGACCTATCACAAGGTCACGGTCCAAAAGACTGCAAGAAGAAGTTCAATCTCTTTTGATCCAAAAAACTCAAGATTAGCTCAAAGAAGACAAGTATTCAGCTGGACCCAATCCACCTTGTTTCAATGTCTTAGTGATAGAATTTTAAGCCAAAATTGTGTTAAGTTTATTGTAATTTGGCCCTGAATTATTATATTATACTCTGGGCCATCTTTTTATTTATTTTGCTTGCATTTCGATTAGGTTAAGCCCATTTTATTCAGCCTACAAAAAAAGTGACGGGATTAGCTTGTCTCTTTGAATTCTGAATTGTCTCTTAGAATTCCCATGCATGCATCTTTATATTCCAGCCTTGTAGTTCGAAATATTCAGTCAAAAAATGAATGAATTGTGATTCAAGTGAGTTATACTGACAAGTTCTTAGTTCAACGACACCGGAGTTTCAAACCTCCATCGGATAAGGTCATTACCCGACTCACTA
Source organism: Lantana camara (assembly GCA_037501455.1). Lineage (NCBI taxonomy): Eukaryota > Viridiplantae > Streptophyta > Magnoliopsida > Lamiales > Verbenaceae > Lantana > Lantana camara. The sequence goes on from CM074861.1 coordinate 59,498,678, forward strand.
TAGTCGTCGGGGTGCATTACTTATCAAATCTGATAGTGTTGTTTCCTTGCTCATTATAGCAAACAGGTCACAGTCCTATAATTCAAATCTGATAGTGTTGGTTCCTTGCTCATTATAGGAAACGGGTCACACTTCTCTATTTTAACCTTGAAGTGGACGATCGAAAATCAAGAACTCAAAGTATTGGTATAGGGTTTCACGGCAAGTACGTGGAGTTCGTATCATTTGGTATCATGATAGTAATCAGGATGATGTGAATCATAAGACAAGGCCACACTTTGGTCCAACAAGGCCACACTTTGATCCAAATGATGATATGATCACAATTCAATATGAGCCAAGTTATGTTGGACCTATCACAAGGTCACGGTCCAAAAGAATGCAAGAAGAAGTTCAATCTCTTTTGATCCAAATAACTCAAGATTAGCTCCAAGAAGACAAGTATTCAGCTGGACCCAATCCACCTTGTTTCAATGTCTTAGTGAAAGAATTTTAAGCCCACATTGTGTTAAGTTTATTGTAATTTGGCCCTGAACTATTACATTATACTTTGGGCCATCTTTTTACTTATTTTGCATGCATTTCGATTAGGTTAAACCCATTTTATTCAGCCTACAAGAAAAGTGACGGGATTAGCTTGTCTCTTTGAATTCTGAATTGTCTCTTAGAATTCCCATGCATGCATCTTTATATTCCAGCCCTGTAGTTCGAAATATTCAGTCAAAAAATGAATGAATTGTGATTCAAGTGAGTTATACTCACAAGTTCTTAGTTGAACGACACCCGAGTTTCAAACCTCCACCGGATAATGTCATTTCCCGACTCATTATAGTCGACAGGGTGCATTACTTATCAAATCTGATAGTGTTGGTTCCTTGCTCATTATAGCAAACGGGTCACACTCCTATAATTCAAATCTGATAGTGTTGGTTCCTTGCTCATTATAGCAAACGGGTCACACTCCTCTATTTTAACATGGAATTGGACGATCGAAAATCAAGAACTTCAAGTGTTGGTATAGGGTTTCACGACAAGTACGTGGAGTTCGTATCATTTGGTATCATGAAAGGAATCAGGATGATGTGAATCATAAGACAAGGCCACACTTTGGTCCAACAAGGCCACACTTTGATCCAAATGATGAAATGATCACCACTCAAGATGAACCAAGTTATGTTGGACCTATCACAAGGTCACGGTCCAAAAGAATGCAAGAAGAAGTTCAATCTCTTTTGATCCAAATAACTCAAGATTAGCTCCAAGAAGACAAGTATTCAGCTGGACCCAATCCACCTTGTTTCAATGTCGTAGTGATAAAATTTTAAGCCCAAATTGTGTTAAGTTTATTGTAATTTGGCCCTAAATTATTATATTATACTTTGGGACATCTTTTTATTTATTTTGCTTGCATTTTGATTAGGTTAAGCCCATTTTATTCAGCCTACAAGAAAAGTGATGGGATTAGCTTGTCTCTTTGAATTTTGAATTGTCTCTTAGAATTCCCATGCATGCATCTTTATATTCCAGCCTTGTAGTTCGAAATATTTAGTCAAAAAATGAATGAATTGTGATTCAAGTGAGTTATACTCACAAGTTCTTAGTTGAACGACACCGGAGTTTCAAACCTCCACCGGATAATATCATTTCCCGACTCATTATAGTCGACGGGGTGCATTACTTATCAAATCTGATAGTGTTGGTTCCTTGCTCATTATAGCAAACGGGTCACACTCCTATAATTCAAATCTGATAGTGTTGGTTCCTTGCTCATTATGGCAAACGGGTCACACTCCTCTATTTTAACCTGGAAGTGGACGATCGAAAATCAATAACTCCAAGTATTGGTATAGGGTTTCACCACAAGTACGTGGAGTTCGTATCATTTGGTATCATGATAGGAATCAGGATGATGTGAATCATAAGACATGGCCACACTTTGGTCCAACAAGGCCACACTTTGATCCAAATGATGATATGATCCCCACTCATGAGGAACCAAGTTATGTTGGACCTATCACAAGGTCACGGTCCAAAAGAATGCAAGAAGAAGTTCAAACTCTTTTGATCCAAATAACTCAAGATTAGCTCCAAGAAGACAAGTATTCAGCTGGACCCAATCCACCTTGTTTCAATGTCTTAGTGATAGAATTTTAAGCCCAAATTGTGCAAAGTTTATTGTAATTTGGCCCTGAACTATTACATTATACTTTGGGCCATCTTTTTACTTATTTGGCATGCATTTCGATTAGGTTAAGCCCATTTTATTCAGCCTACAAGAAAAGTGACGGGATTAGCTTGTCTCTTTGAATTCTGAATTGTCTCTTAGAATTCCCATGCATGCATCTTTATATTCCAGCCTTGTAGTTCGAAATATTCAGTCAAAAAATGAATGAATTGTGATTCAAGTGAGTTATACTCACAAGTTGTTAGTTGAACGACACCGGAGTTTCAAACCTCCATCGGATAATGTCATTACCCGACTCATTATAGTCGTCGGGGTGCATTACTTATCAAATCTGATAGTGTTGGTTCCTTGCTCATTATAGCAAACAGGTCACAGTCCTATAATTCAAATCTGATAGTGTTGGTTCCTTGCTCATTATAGGAAACGGGTCACAGTCCTCTATTTTAACCTTGAAGTGGACGATCGAAAATCAATAACTCAAAGTATTGGTATAGGGTTTCACGCAAGTACGTGGAGTTCGTATCATTTGGTATCATGATAGGAATCAGGATGATGTGAATCATAAGACAAGGACACACTTTGATCCAAATGATGATATGATCACAATTCAAGATGAGCCAAGTTATGTTGGACTTACCACAAGGTCACAGTCCAAAAGAATGCAAGAAGAAGTTCAATCTCTTTTGATCCAAATAACTCAAGATTAGCTCCAAGAAGACAAGTATTCAGCTGGACCCAATCCACCTTGTTTCAATGTCTTAGTGATAAAATTTTAAGCCCAAATTGTGTTAAGTTTATTGTAATTTGGCCCTGAATTATTATATTATACTTTGGGCCATCTTTTTATTTATTTTGCTTGCATTTCGATTAGGTTAAGCCCATTTTATTCAGCCTACAAGAAAAGTGACGGGATTAGCTTGTCTCTTTGAATTCTGAATTGTCTCTTAGAATTCCCATGCATGCATCTTTATATTCCAGCCTTGTAGTTCGAAATATTTAGTCAAAAAATGAATGAATTGTGATTCAAGTGAGTTATACTCACAAGTTCTTAGTTGAACGACACCGGAGTTTCAAACCTCCACCGGATAATGTCATTTCCCGACACATTATAGTCGACGGGGTGCATTACTTATCAAATCTGATAGTGTTGGTTCCTTGCTCATTATAGCAAACAGGTCACAGTCCTATAATTCAAATCTGATAGTGTTGGTTCCTTGCTCATTATAGGAAACGGGTCACAGTCCTCTATTTTAACCTTGAAGTGGACGATCGAAAATCAATAACTCAAAGTATTGGTATAGGGTTTCACGCAAGTACGTGGAGTTCGTATCATTTGGTATCATGATAGGAATCAGGATGATGTGAATCATAAGACAAGGACACACTTTGATCCAAATGATGATATGATCACAATTCAAGATGAGCCAAGTTATGTTGGACTTACCACAAGGTCACAGTCCAAAAGAATGCAAGAAGAAGTTCAATCTCTTTTGATCCAAATAACTCAAGATTAGCTCCAAGAAGACAAGTATTCAGCTGGACCCAATCCACCTTGTTTCAATGTCTTAGTGATAAAATTTTAAGCCCAAATTGTGTTAAGTTTATTGTAATTTGGCCCTGAATTATTATATTATACTTTGGGCCATCTTTTTATTTATTTTGCTTGCATTTCGATTAGGTTAAGCCCATTTTATTCAGCCTACAAGAAAAGTGACGGGATTAGCTTGTCTCTTTGAATTCTGAATTGTCTCTTAGAATTCCCATGCATGCATCTTTATATTCCAGCCTTGTAGTTCGAAATATTTAGTCAAAAAATGAATGAATTGTGATTCAAGTGAGTTATACTCACAAGTTCTTAGTTGAACGACACCGGAGTTTCAAACCTCCACCGGATAATGTCATTTCCCGACACATTATAGTCGACGGGGTGCATTACTTATCAAATCTGATAGTGTTGGTTCCTTGCTCATTATAGCAAACGGGTCACACTCCTATAATTCAAATCTGACAGTGTTGGTTCCTTGCTCATTATAGCAAACGGGTCACACTCCTCTATTTTAACCTGGAAGTGGACGATCGAAAATGAAGAACTCCAAGTATTGGTATAGGGTTTCACGACAATACGTGGAGTTCGTATCATTTGGTATCATGATAGGAATCAGGATGATGTGAATCATAAGACAAAGCCACACTTTGGTCCCACAAGGCCACACTTTGATCCAAATGATGATATGATCACAACTCAAGATGAACCAAGTTATGTTGGACCTATCACAAGGTCACGGTCCAAAAGAATGCAAGAAGAAGTTCAAAATCTTTTGATCCAAATAACTCAAGATTAGCTCCAAGAAGATAAGTATTCAGCTGGACCCAATCCACCTTGTTTTAATGTCTTAGTGATAGAATTTTTAGCCCAAATTGAGTTAAGTTTATTGTAATTTGGCCCTGAACTATTATATTATACTTTGGGCCATCTTTTTACTTATTTTGCATGCATTTCGATTAGGTTAAGCCCATTATATTCAGCCTACAAGAAAAGTGACGGGATTAGCTTATCTCTTTGAATTCTGAATTGTCTATTAGAATTCCCATGCATGCATCTTTATATTCCAGCCTTGTAGTTCGAAATATTCAGTCAAAAAATGAATGAATTGTGATTCAAGTGAGTTATACTCACAAGTTCTTAATTGAACGACAGCGGAGTTTCAAACCTCCAAGGGATAATGTCATTTCCCGACTCATTATAGTCGACGGGGTGCATTACTTATCAAATCTTATAGTGTTGGTTCCTTGCTCATTATAGCAAACGGGTCACACTCCTATAATTCAAATCTGATAGTGTTGGTTCCTTGCTCATTATAGCAAACGGGTCACACTCCTACATTTTAACCTAGAAGTGGACGATCGAAAATCAAGAACTCCAAGTATTGGTATAGGGTTTCATGACAAGTACGTGGAGTTCGTATCATTTGGTATCATGATAGGAATCAGGATGATGTGAATCATAAGACAAGGCCACACTTTGGTCCAACAAGGCTACACTTTGATCCAAATGATGATATGATCACAACTCAAGATGAACCAAGTTATGTTGGACCGATCACAAGGTCACGGTCCAAAAGAATGCAAGAAGAAGTTCAAAATCTTTTGATCCAAATAACTCAAGATTAGCTCCAAGAAGACAGGTATTCAGCTGGACCCAATCCACCTTTTTTCAATGTCTTAGTGATAGAATTTTAAACCCAAATTTTGTTAAGTTTATTGTAATTTGGCCCAGAACTATTATATTACACTTTGGGCCATCTTTTTATTTATTTTGCATGCATTTCGATTAGGTTAAGCCCATTTTATTCAGCTTACAAGAAAAGTGACGGGATAAGCTTGTCTCTTTGAATTCTGAATTGTCTATTAGAATTCCCATGCATGCATCTTTATATTCCAGCCTTGTAGTTCGAAATATTCAGTCAAAAAATGAATGAATTGTGATTCAAGTGAGTTATATTCACAAGTTCTTAATGGAACGACACCGGAGTTTCAAACCTCCATCGGAAAATGTCATTTCCCGACTCATTGTATGCGTCGGGGTGCATTACATATCAAATCTGATAGTGTTGGTTCCTTGCTCATTATAGCAAACGGGTCACACTCCTATAATTCAAATCTGATAGTGTTGGATCCTTGCTCATTATAGCAAACGGGTCACACTCCTCTATTTTAACCTTGAAGTGGACGATCGAAAATCAAGAACTCCAAGTATTGGTATAGGGTTTCACGGCAAGTACGTGGAGTTCGTATCATTTGGTATCATGATAGGAATCAGGATGATGTGAATCATAACACAAGGCCACACTTTGGTCCAACAAGGCCACACTTCGATCCAAATGATGATATGATCACAACTCAAGATGAGCCAAGTTATGTTGGACCTATCACAAGGTCACGGTCCAAAAGAATGCAAGAAGAAGTTCAATCTCTTTTGATCCAAATAACTCAAGATTAGCTACAAGAAGACAAGTATTCAGCTGGACCCAATCCACCTTGTTTCAATGTCTTAGTGATAGAATTTTAAGCCCACATTGTGTTAAGTTTATTGTAATTTGGCCCTGAACTATTATATTATACTTTGGGCCATCTTTTCATTTATTTTGCATGCATTTCGATTAGGTTAAGCCCATTTTATTCAGCTTACAAGAAAAGTGACGGGATAAGCTTGTCTCTTTGAATTGTGAATTGTCTATTAGAATTCCCATGCATGCATCTTTATATTCCAGCCTTGTGGTTCGAAATATTCAGTCAAAAAATGAATGAATTGTGATTCAAGTGAGTTATACTCACAAGTTCTTAATTGAACGACACCGGAGTTTCAAACCTCCATCGGATAATGTCATTTCCCGACTCATTGTATGCGTCGGGGTGCATTACTTATCAAATCTGATAGTGTTGGTTCCTTGCTCATTATAGCAAACGGGTCACACTCCTCTATTTTAACCTTGAAGTGGACGATCGAAAATCAAGAACTCCAAGTTTTGGTATAGGGTTTCACGGCAAGTACATGGAGTTCGTGTCATTTGGTATCATGATAGGAATCAGGATGATGTGAATCATAACACAAGGCCACACTTTGGTCCAACAAGGCCACACTTTGATCCAAATGATGATATGATCACAACTCAAGATGAGCCAAGTTATATTGGACCTATCACAAGGTCACGGTCCAAAAGAATGCAAGAAGAAGTTCAAAATCTTTTGATCCAAATAACTCAAGATTAGCTCCAAGAAGACAGGTATTCAGCTGGACCCAATCCACCTTTTTTCAATGTCTTAGTGATAGAATTTTAAACCCAAATTGTGTTAAGTTTATTGTAATTTGGCCCAGAACTATTATATTATACTTTGGGCCATCTTTTTATTTATTTTGCATGCATTTCGATTAGGTTAAGCCCATTTTATTCAGCTTACAAGAAAAGTGACGGGATAAGCTTGTCTCTTTGAATTCTGAATTGTCTATTAGAATTCCCATGCATGCATCTTTATATTCCAGCCTTGTAGTTCGAAATATTCAGTCAAAAAATGAATGAATTGTGATTCAAGTGAGTTATATTCACAAGTTCTTAATTGAACGACACCGGAGTTTCAAACCTCCATCGGAAAATGTCATTTCCCGACTCATTGTATGCGTCGGGGTGCATTACATATCAAATCTGATAGTGTTGGTTCCTTGCTCATTATAGCAAACGGGTCACACTCCTATAATTCAAATCTGATAGTGTTGGTTCCTTGCTCATTATAGCAAACGGGTCACACTCCTCTATTTTAACCTTGAAGTGGACGATCGAAAATCAAGAACTCCAAGTATTGGTATAGGGTTTCACGGCAAGTACGTGGAGTTCGTATCATTTGGTATCATGATAGGTGTAACACCCGAGCGCAAGGTGCCACATCCCCCGCACCGAGACCGGACCCGAATATGAAATGGACGATCCATACCCGAGCCAAATCACGGCGAACGGGGACAAACACACACTCTAAGCTAGGCGAGCTAACCCTTGAAACCATAAAATAACATAAAACATTAAAGCGGAAGCAAAGAACGAACATATAACATATATATGTACCATGAGCATCCAAGCTCCAAAAATCATTCATGTACATCAGCAATTGCCATCACGGCCCAAAACAAGTACGCTCCGAGATAATATTCATATACAATAATCAAAATAAAAGTATGCAAGTGTAAGACTCAAAATACAGAGCTAGAGACGAATGCAAGACCTAGGACTCGTATTCCCGCCTAGCTCCCTCAACACCTGCACAAAATAACTGAAAACCAAACGGGTTCAGTCCAAAAGGGACTGGTGGGTATAAAACAGGGCATAGATATAATATATGACGGTAATTAAGCAATCACGTGCAAGCTATAATCCCAAGTGAGGTTTTTAAAGACTTTCCCAAGGGGGTGAAAAGAATCATCAAAAGGGATTATAACGAATCATTAACATTAGGTCATTATTGGCCCGGCGAGTGGGCGTGCTTTATCTCCAACCAACACCTTGTGTAAACCATTTAAACATTCATTCATTTATTCTTATCATGCAATCAATCTTTTGTGCACATTCATTAACATTTACTCCTTCTTCCTCCGGTTTTGTGGTGGGTTTGCAAGGCCCGACCACCCATTCATTGACCAAAAGGGGTTACATGACTCCCCAGATGGCGCTCAGCGTCCATTCCTCGCTAACTCCTAACGAGGTCCGGTTACGCCGTTAATTGGTGGAACTAGTGTGAGGGTTCACCGTCGGCCCGTGCCTCCCCGGATAGCCACTCACACTAAGTCCCTGGGCCCCATTCGTGCATTCGATCATTTCTCGCCAAAACATTAGGTAGGATTGATAAAACAAGGCTTTACGTTGAAAACATTTACTCTTTAAAACGACTCTCTATATATATATATATTAATTTTGGTCGAAAACTTTCACATTGAAGGTATATATAGGGTTTTGTATCTACATAGAAGAAAAACCCACCTTAAACCGTCAAAAGAAGAACCACGAGCCTCACTGACCGGCCTCGTCTCCAACGTGATCAAAATCTGTGCAAGAAAAGTGAAGTGAGACTCAATATGACCAAATAAGACGCTCGGCAATGCAATGATCATGATATAGATGTATAAAAGATTAAATTATGTTATGAAAATGTTCATGTGCACTATTAATAAATTTAAATCATATAATCAAGTCATTCACTTTCATAATTTCACATTTTCAATCAAATTAATTCAAGAAATTCAAATATAATCAAATTACAAATTAAATCACATTTAAAATTAGAACATAAACATTTAAAGATATTCAATCGCATTTACAATTAGAAATTAAACAATTAAATACATTCAATTAAATTTAGGAAATTAAATAAAACATGAAATAGGTCATATTTAAATTCTAATAATTCAATTAAATCAAATAACAATTAATATTTAATAAATATATATATAATATATTAAATATATATATACATACATATACATATACTATAATATATATACATATGTACGTACTATATTATATATATACATATATACGTAACAAAAACATGCAAACAAATACACATATGCATGCAAAGTATATATAATATATATAGGAAACATGCATGCATTACAATTATGCATGTAAAATTTAATAAAATGCATGCACTAACATTAGGATGCATGCAAAGTATCAATTGCATGAAATTCCATGCAAACCTTACAAACCATGCATGCAAATAACATTAACAAAAATTCATGCAGAAGAAAAGGGGATGAAACTATAACAGCAGCAGTTCACAGTTCAGCCAAACGGGTATGAAAAACAAGGTGACACGGGGGTGTCACCTTCAAGGAGCAAACCGAGACACCCCCGTGTCTCGGTACAGAGGAAACCACCCAAGAAACACCCCCGTTCCAGCTGAAACAAGCAGGAACGACACACCCGTGTCACAGCAAACGCAGCAGCAACAAACACGCGAAGAACCCCTGTTTTCCTTCCTCAAACGCAGCACAACTCAAGCAACAAATAGACAACATATATATAGCTATAAATGACAGGAATTGCAGCAAGAAATCAGCTCAAAATCACCCCAAAACTGACAGCAAAAGGGCAAGAAAAACAGCAGCTGTGACAGCAACTATCCAGGCCCAAAAACAGGGTATTAAACGCGAGAAACAGGGCAAGAAATGATCTCCATTAATCCCAACATATTCATACAAGTTAGGCTAACAAATATGCAGCAAAACACCACAAATTCAACCTATAAATCAGTCCCACAACAGTTCAAACATGGAAGGCTGTCACACGTGACTTTTCTTCAAAGTTTTCTCAATGTTCCAAAGTTGATATCTCATAAATACTTCAACTACCATGCAATTAATGATCATAAATGAAAAGAAGATATCAAAATAATCATTCTCAAGCTTGGAATCATACAAATCCATCAAGAATTGGAGAAGATCGAAAGAAATGCCCAAAAACGTCTTTATTCAAGAACAGCCGAAAAATGCATGAAACCATGATCAAATTTGGGGATGAATGAATGAAAATGACCAGTAATGAACATATAATACAACCCTAAGCTTAACTTGTTGATTGGATGAGGATTGGATGAGATTTGAGCTTTGAATCTCCAAGTTGATCAAGGGTTGCGGGAAGAAACTGGAAGGCAGTGACTTTGGCTGTGATTTGTGAATTGTGAGAGGGTTGGTTCGGTGAGGGCTTGGTACAGAAGATTAGGTGGTTGAGTTAGGGTTCTATAGCATCCAACCATAGTTAATTTGGTCAACAATTGAATAAGTTATGGCTAGTTTAGTGTAACAAGGTCAGTTTCGTCGCCGCTTCGTATTTCGGTTGAATTTCGGAGGTTCAATTGACGTTAGAAAAATATAAGGCTAAGTTTACTAAACTCGAATTTTCGTTACGAGTTCAGCGAAGTTGACGGAACTCGAATCCGAGTTCCCGAGCTCAAGATATTAAATACGGAACCAAGGGTGCGCTAAGTGCTCGTTAGCCCCCGACTTGGATTCCAAAATACAAATTAAATCCGAAACACAAGCAAATGAATTCGAAAATACGAAACGAACAAATATTCATGTACAAGACACGTATAAGTTCAACATATTAAATTCGCACAAAATTCCGATATCAATTCAAATAGAAACGAAGCACTCAAACGCAATGAAACAATAAAAGCCATAACATTAACAAAAATAACCAACTAAATTCATTTATAATATATTACATATAATATGAATGCATACGTATATAATAGATATAATTACATGCATGCAATATTATATAAGTTATAATTATAAAATGCATGCAAATATGATTTATAACTAATTATGCATGCATAATTTTAAATCCATGCACACACGTACGTTTATATATATGTATATATATTTATATTATATAATGTAATTAATATTAATAACATTAAATTAAAATAATTAACATTTAATATAAATAAAATTAAATTAAATACATAAAACACACATAATTAATTATTTCGCGCATTTTGGTAAACAATTACGTCATACCTGTACGGCTGAAATATCGGGGCGTCACAATAGGAATCAGGATGATGTGAATCATAACACAAGGCCACACTTTGGTCCAACAAGGCCACACTTCGATCCAAATGATGATATGATCACAACTCAAGATGAGCCAAGTTATGTTGGACCTATCACAAGGTCACGGTCCAAAAGAATGCAAGAAGAAGTTCAATCTCTTTTGATCCAAATAACTCAAGATTAGCTCCAAGAAGACAAGTATTCAGCTGGACCCAATCCACCTTGTTTCAATGTCTTAGTGATAGAATTTTAAGCCCACATTGTGTTAAGTTTATTGTAATTTGGCCCTGAACTATTATATTATACTTTGGGCCATCTTTTCATTTATTTTGCATGCATTTCGATTAGGTTAAGCCCATTTTATTCAGCTTACAAGAAAAGTGACGGGATAAGCTTGTCTCTTTGAATTGTGAATTGTCTATTAGAATTCCCATGTATGCATCTTTATATTCCAGCCTTGTGGTTCGAAATATTCAGTCAAAAAATGAATGAATTGTGATTCAAGTGAGTTATACTCACAAGTTCTTAATTGAACGACACCGGAGTTTCAAACCTCCATCGGATAATGTCATTTCCCGACTCATTGTATGCGTCGGGGTGCATTACTTATCAAATCTGATAGTGTTGGTTCCTTGCTCATTATAGCAAACGGGTCACACTCCTATAATTCAAATCTGATAGTGTTGGTTCCTTGCTCATTATAGCAAACGGGTCACACTCCTCTATTTTAACCTTGAAGTGGACGATCGAAAATCAAGAACTCCAAGTTTTGGTATAGGGTTTCACGGCAAGTACGTGGAGTTCGTGTCATTTGGTATCATGATAGGAATCAGGATGATGTGAATCATAACACAAGGCCACACTTTGGTCCAACAAGGCCACACTTCGATCCAAATGATGATATGATCACAACTCAAGATGAGCCAAGTTATGTTGGACCTATCACAAGGTCACGGTCCAAAAGAATGCAAGAAGAAGTTCAATCTCTTTTGATCCAAATAACTCAAGATTAGCTCCAAGAAGACAAGTATTCAGCTGGACCCAATCCACCTTGTTTCAATGTCTTAGTGATAGAATTTTAAGCCCACATTGTGTTAAGTTTATTGTAATTTGGCCCTGAACTATTATATTATACTTTGGGCCATCTTTTCATTTATTTTGCATGCATTTCGATTAGGTTAAGCCCATTTTATTCAGCTTACAAGAAAAGTGACGGGATAAGCTTGTCTCTTTGAATTGTGAATTGTCTATTAGAATTCCCATGTATGCATCTTTATATTCCAGCCTTGTGGTTCGAAATATTCAGTCAAAAAATGAATGAATTGTGATTCAAGTGAGTTATACTCACAAGTTCTTAATTGAACGACACCGGAGTTTCAAACCTCCATCGGATAATGTCATTTCCCGACTCATTGTATGCGTCGGGGTGCATTACTTATCAAATCTGATAGTGTTGGTTCCTTGCTCATTATAGCAAACGGGTCACACTCCTATAATTCAAATCTGATAGTGTTGGTTCCTTGCTCATTATAGCAAACGGGTCACACTCCTCTATTTTAACCTTGAAGTGGACGATCGAAAATCAAGAACTCCAAGTTTTGGTATAGGGTTTCACGGCAAGTACGTGGAGTTCGTGTCATTTGGTATCATGATAGGAATCAGGATGATGTGAATCATAACACAAGGCCACACTTTGGTCCAACAAGGCCACACTTTGATCCAAATGATGATATGATCACAACTCAAGATGAGCCAAGTTATATTGGACCTATCACAAGGTCACGGTCCAAAAGAATGCAAGAAGAAGTTCAATCTCTTTTGATCCAAATAACTCAAGATTAGCTCCAAGAAGACAAGTATTCAGCTGGACCCAATCCACCTTGTTTCAATGTCTTAGTGATAGAATTTTAAGCCCAAATTGTGTGAAGTTTATTCTAATTTGGCCCTGAACTATTACATTATACTTTGGGCCATCTTTTTACTTATTTGGCATGCATTTCGATTAGGTTAAGCCTATTTTATTCAGCCTACAAGAAAAGTGACGGGATTAGCTTGTCTCTTTGAATTCTGAATTGTCTCTTAGAATTCCCATGCATGCATCTTTATATTCCAGCCTTGTAGTTCGAAATATTCAGTCAAAAAATGAATGAATTGTGATTCAAGTGAGTTATACTCAGAAGTTCTTAGTTGAACGACACCGGAGTTTCAAACCTCGACCGGATAATGTCATTTCCCGACTCATTATAGTCGACGGGGTGCATTACTTATCAAATCTGATAGTGTTGGTTCCTTGCTCATTATAGCAAACGGGTCACACTCCTATAATTCAAATCTGATAGTGTTGGTTCCTTGCTCATTATAGCAAACGGGTCACACTCCTCTATTTTAACCTGGAAGTGGACGATCGAAAATCAAGAACTCCAAGTATTGGTATAGGGTTTCACGATAATACGTGGAGTTCATATCATTTGGTATCATGATAGGAATCAGGATGATGTGAATCATAAGACAAAGCCACACTTTGGTCCAACAAGGCCACACTTTGATCCAAATGATGATATGATCACAACTCAAGATGAACCAAGTTATGTTGGACCTATCACAAGGTCACGGTCCAAAAGAATGCAAGAAGAAGTTCAAAATCTTTTGATCCAAATAACTCAAGATTAGCTCCAAGAAGACAAGTATTCAGCTGGACCCAATCCACCTTGTTTCAATGTCTTAGTGATAGAATTTTAAGCCCAAATTGAGTTAAGTTTATTGTAATTTGGCCCTGAACTATTATATTATACTTTGGGCCATCTTTTTACTTATTTTGCATGCATTTCGATTAGGTTAAGCCCATTATATTCAGCCTACAAGAAAAGTGACGGGATTAGCTTGTCTCTCTGAATTCTGAATTGTCTATTAGAATTCCCATGCATGCATCTTTATATTCCAGCCTTGTAGTTCGAAATATTCAGTCAAAAAATGAATGAATTGTGATTCAAGTGAGTTATACTCACAAGTTCTTAATTGAACGACAGCGGAGTTTCAAACCTCCACCGGATAATGTCATTTCCCGACTCATTATAGTCGACGGGGTGCATTACTTATCAAATCTGATAGTGTTGGTTCCTTGCTCATTATAGCAAACGGGTCACACTCCTATATTTTAACCTGGAAGTGGACGATCGAAAATCAAGAACTCCAAGTATTGGTATAGGGTTTCATGACAAGTACGTGGAGTTCGTATCATTTTGTATCATGATAGGAATCAGGATGATGTGAATCATAAGACAAGGCCACACTTTGGTCCAACAAGGCTACACTTTGATCCAAATGATGATATGATCACAACTCCAGATGAACCAAGTTATGTTGGACCGATCACAAGGTCACGGTCCAAAAGAATGCAAGAAGAAGTTCAAAATCTTTTGATCCAAATAACTCAAGATTAGCTCCAAGAAGACAGGTATTCAGCTGGACCCAATCCACCTTTTTTCAATGTCTTAGTGATAGAATTTTAAACCCAAATTGTGTTAAGTTTATTGTAATTTGGCCCTGAACTATTATATTATACTTTGGGCCATCTTTTTATTTATTTTGCATGCATTTCGATTAGGTTAAGCCCATTTTATTCAGCTTACAAGAAAAGTGACGGGATAAGCTTGTCTCTTTGAATTCTGAATTGTCTATTCGAATTCCCATGCATGCATCTTTATATTCCAGCCTTGTAGTTCGAAATATTCAGTCAAAAAATGAATGAATTGTGATTCAAGTGAGTTATACTCACAAGTTCTTAATTGAACGACACCGGAGTTTCAAACCTCCATCGGAAAATGTCATTTCCCGACTCATTGTATGCATCGGGGTACATTACTTATCAAATCTGATAGTGTTGGTTCCTTGCTCATTATAGCAAACGGGTCACACTCCTATAATTCAAATCTGAAAGTGTTGGTTCCTTGCTCATTATAGCAAACGGGTCACACTCCTCTATTTTAACCTTGAAGTGGACGATCGAAAATCAAGAACTCCAAGTATTGGTATAAGGTTTCACGGCAAGTACGTGGAGTTCGTATCATTTGGTATCATGATAGGAATCAGGATGATGTGAATCATAACACAAGGCCACACATTGGTCCAACAAGGCCACACTTCGATCCAAATGATGATATGATCACAACTCAAGATGAGCCAAGTTATGTTGGACCTATCACAAGGTCACGGTCCAAAAGAATGCAAGAAGAAGTTCAATCTCTTTTGATCCAAATAACTCAAGATTAGCTCCAAGAACACAAGTATTCAGCCGGACCCAATCCACCTTGTTTCAATATCTTAGTGATAGAATTTTAAGCCCACATTGTGTTATGTTTATTGTAATTTGGCCCTGAACTATTATATTATACTTTGGGCCATCTTTTCATTTATTTTGCATGCATTTCGATTAGGTTAAGCCCATTTTATTCAGCTTACAAGAAAAGTGACGGGATATGCTTGTCTCTTTGAATTCTGAATTGTCTATTAGAATTCCCATGCATGCATCTTTATATTAATGCCTTGTAGTTCGAAATATTCAGTCAAAAAATGAATGAATTATGATTCAAGTGAGTTATACTCACAAGTTCTTAATTGAACGACACCGAAGTTTCAAACCTCCATCGGATAATGTCATTTCCCGACTCATTGTATGCGTCGGGGTGCATTACTTATCAAATCTGATAGTGTTGGTTCCTTGCTCATTATAGCAAACGGGTCACACTCCTATAATTCAAATCTGATAGTGTTGGTTCCTTGCTCATTATAGAAAACGGGTCACACTCCTCTATTTTAACCTTGAAGTGGACGATCGAAAATCAAGAACTCCAAGTATTGGTATAGGGTTTCACGGCAAGTACGTGGAGTTCGTGTCATTTGGCATCATGATAGGAATCACGATGATGTGAATCATAACACAAGGCCACACTTTGGTCCAACAAGGCCACACTTTGATCCAAATGATGATATGATCACAACTCAAGATGAGCCAAGTTATATTGGACCTATCACAAGGTCACGGTCCAAAAGAATGCAAGAAGAAGTTCAATCTCTTTTGATCCAAATAACTCAAGATTAGCTCCAAGAAGACAAGTATTCAGTTGGACCCAATCCACCTTGTTTCAATGTCTTAGTGATAGAATTTTAAGCCCAAATTGTGTTAAGTTTATTGGAATTTGGCCCTGAACTATTATATTATACTTTGGGCCATCTTTTTACTTATTTTGCATGCATTTCGATTAGGTTAAGCCCATTTTATTCAGCCTACAAGAAAAGTGACGGGATTAGCTTGTCTCTTTGAATTCTGAATTGTCTCTTAGAATTCCCATGCATGCATCTTTATATTCCAGCCGTGTAGTTCGAAATATTCAGTCAAAAAATGAATGAATTGTGATTCAAGTGAGTTATACTCACAAGTTCTTAGTGGAACGACACCGGAGTTTCAAACCTCCACCGGATAATGTCATTTCCCGACTCATTATAGTCGACAGGGTGCATTACTTATCAAATCTGATAGTGTTGGTTCCTTGCTCATTATAGCAAACGGGTCACACTCCTATAATTCAAATCTGATAGTGTTGGTTCCTTGCTCATTATAGCAAACGGGTCACACTCCTCTATTTTAACCTTGAAGTGGACGATCGAAAATCAAGAACTCCAAGTATTGGTATAGGGTTTCACGGCAAGTACGTGGAGTTCGTGTCATTTGGCATCATGATAGGAATCACGATGATGTGAATCATAACACAAGGCCACACTTTGGTCCAACAAGGCCACACTTTGATCCAAATGATGATATGATCACAACTCAAGATGAGCCAAGTTATATTGGACCTATCACAAGGTCACGGTCCAAAAGAATGCAAGAAGAAGTTCAATCTCTTTTGATCCAAATAACTCAAGATTAGCTCCAAGAAGACAAGTATTCAGTTGGACCCAATCCACCTTGTTTCAATGTCTTAGTGATAGAATTTTAAGCCCAAATTGTGTTAAGTTTATTGGAATTTGGCCCTGAACTATTATATTATACTTTGGGCCATCTTTTTACTTATTTTGCATGCATTTCGATTAGGTTAAGCCCATTTTATTCAGCCTACAAGAAAAGTGACGGGATTAGCTTGTCTCTTTGAATTCTGAATTGTCTCTTAGAATTCCCATGCATGCATCTTTATATTCCAGCCGTGTAGTTCGAAATATTCAGTCAAAAAATGAATGAATTGTGATTCAAGTGAGTTATACTCACAAGTTCTTAGTGGAACGACACCGGAGTTTCAAACCTCCACCGGATAATGTCATTTCCCGACTCATTATAGTCGACAGGGTGCATTACTTATCAAATCTGAGAGTGTTGGTTCCTTGCTCATTATAGCAAACGGGTCACACTCCTATAATTCAAATCTGATAGTGTTGGTTCCTTGCTCATTATAGCAAACGGGTCACACTCCTCTATTTTAACCTTGAAGTGGACGATCGAAAATCAAGAACTCCAAGTATTGGTATAGGGTTTCACGGCAAGTACGTGGAGTTCGTATCATTTGGTATCATGATAGGAATCAGGATGATGTGAATCATAAGACAAGGCCACACTTTGGTCCAACAAGGCCACACTTTGATCCAAATGATGATATGATCACAACTCAAGATGAACCAAATTATGTTGGACCAATCACAAGGTCACGGTCCAAAAGAATTCAAGAAGAACTTCAATCTCTTTTGATCCAAATAACTCAAGATTAGCTCCAAGAAGGCAAGTATTCAGCTGGACCCAATCCACCTTGTTTCAATGTCTTAGTGATAGAATTTTAAACCCAAATTGTGTTAAGTTTATTGTAATTTGGCCCTGAACTATTATATTATACTTTGGGCCATCTTTTTATTTATTTTGCATGCATTTCGATTAGGTTAAGCCCATTTTATTCAGCTTACAAGAAAAGTGACGGGATAAGCTTGTCTCTTTGAATTCTGAATTGTCTATTAGAATTCCCATGCATGCATCTTTATATTCCAGCCTTGTAGTTCGAAATATTCAGTTAAAAAATGAATGAATTGTGATTCAAGTGAGTTATACTCACAAGTTCTTAATTGAACGACACCGGAGTTTCAAACCTCCATCGGAAAATGTCATTTCCCGACTCATTGTATGCATCGGGGTGCATTACTTATCAAATCTGATAGTGTTGGTTCCTTGCTCATTATAGCAAACGGGTCACACTCCTATAATTCAAATCTGATAGTGTTGGTTCCTTGCTCATTATAGCAAACGGGTCACACTCCTCTATTTTAACCTTGAAGTGGACGATCGAAAATCAAGAACTCCAAGTATTGGTATAAGGTTTCACGGCAAGTACGTGGAGTTCGTATCATTTGGTATCATGATAGGAATCAGGATGATGTGAATCATAACACAAGGCCACACATTGGTCCAACAAGGCCACACTTCGATCCAAATGATGATATGATCACAACTCAAGATGAGCCAAGTTATGTTGGACCTATCACAAGGTCACGGTCCAAAAGAATGCAAGAAGAAGTTCAATCTCTTTTGATCCAAATAACTCAAGATTAGCTCCAAGAACACAAGTATTCAGCTGGACCCAATCCACCTTGTTTCAATATCTTAGTGATAGAATTTTAAGCCCACATTGTGTTATGTTTATTGTAATTTGGCCCTGAACTATTATATTATACTTTGGGCCATCTTTTCATTTATTTTGCATGCATTTCGATTAGGTTAAGCCCATTTTATTCAGCTTACAAGAAAAGTGACGGGATATGCTTGTCTCTTTGAATTCTGAATTGTCTATTAGAATTCCCATGCATGCATCTTTATATTAATGCCTTGTAGTTCGAAATATTCAGTCAAAAAATGAATGAATTATGATTCAAGTGAGTTATACTCACAAGTTCTTAATTGAACGACACCGAAGTTTCAAACCTCCATCGGATAATGTCATTTCCCGACTCATTGTATGCGTCGGGGTGCATTACTTATCAAATCTGATAGTGTTGGTTCCTTGCTCATTATAGCAAACGGGTCACACTCCTATAATTCAAATCTGATAGTGTTGGTTCCTTGCTCATTATAGAAAACGGGTCACACTCCTCTATTTTAACCTTGAAGTGGACGATCGAAAATCAAGAACTCCAAGTATTGGTATAGGGTTTCACGGCAAGTACGTGGAGTTCGTGTCATTTGGCATCATGATAGGAATCACGATGATGTGAATCATAACACAAGGCCACACTTTGGTCCAACAAGGCCACACTTTGATCCAAATGATGATATGATCACAACTCCAGATGAGCCAAGTTATATTGGACCTATCACAAGGTCACGGTCCAAAAGAATGCAAGAAGAAGTTCAATCTCTTTTGATCCAAATAACTCAAGATTAGCTCCAAGAAGACAAGTATTCAGTTGGACCTAATCCACCTTGTTTCAATGTCTTAGTGATAGAATTTTAAGCCCAAATTGTGTTAAGTTTATTGGAATTTGGCCCTGAACTATTATATTATACTTTGGGCCATCTTTTTACTTATTTTGCATGCATTTCGATTAGGTTAAGCCCATTTTATTCAGCCTACAAGAAAAGTGACGGGATTAGCTTGTCTCTTTGAATTCTGAATTGTCTCTTAGAATTCCCATGCATGCATCTTTATATTCCAGCCGTGTAGTTCGAAATATTCAGTCAAAAAATGAATGAATTGTGATTCAAGTGAGTTATACTCACAAGTTCTTAGTGGAACGACACCGGAGTTTCAAACCTCCACCGGATAATGTCATTTCCCGACTCATTATAGTCGACAGGGTGCATTACTTATCAAATCTGATAGTGTTGGTTCCTTGCTCATTATAGCAAACGGGTCACACTCCTATAATTCAAATCTGATAGTGTTGGTTCCTTGCTCATTATAGCAAACGGGTCACACTCCTCTATTTTAACCTTGAAGTGGACGATCGAAAATCAAGAACTCCAAGTATTGGTATAGGGTTTCACGGCAAGTACGTGGAGTTCGTATCATTTGGTATCATGATAGGAATCAGGATGATGTGAATCATAAGACAAGGCCACACTTTGGTCCAACAAGGCCACACTTTGATCCAAATGATGATATGATCACAACTCAAGATGAACCAAATTATGTTGGACCAATCACAAGGTCACGGTCCAAAAGAATTCAAGAAGAACTTCAATCTCTTTTGATCCAAATAACTCAAGATTAGCTCCAAGAAGGCAAGTATTCAGCTGGACCCAATCCACCTTGTTTCAATGTCTTACTGATAGAATTTTAAGCCCCAATTGTGTTAAGTTTATTGTAATTTGGCCCTGAACTATTATATTATACTTTGGGCCATCTTTTTATTTATTTTGCATGCATTTCGATTAGGTTAAGCCCATTTTATTCAGCCTACAAGAAAAGTGACGGGATTAGCTTGTCTCTTTGAATTCTTAATTGTCTCTTAGAATTCCCATGTATGCATCTTTATATTCCGGCCTTGTAGTTCGAAATATTCAGTCAAAAAATGAATGAATTGTGATTCAAGTGTGTTATACTCACAAGTTCTTAGTTGAACGACACCGGAGTATCAAACCTCCACCGGATAATGTCATTTCCCGACTCATTATAGTCGACGGGGTGCATTACTTATCAAATCTGATAGTGTTGGTTCCTTGCTCGTTATAGCAAACGGGTCACACTCCTATAATTCAAATCTGATAGTGTTGGTTCCTTGCTCATTATAGCAAACGGGTCACACTCCTGTATTTTAACCTTGAAGTGAACGATCGAAAATCAAGAACTCCAAGTATTGGTATAGGGTTTCACGGAAAGTACGTGGAGTTCGTATCATTTGGTATCATGATAGGAATCAGGATGATGTGAATCATAAGACAAGGCCACACTTTGGTCCAACAATACCACACTTTGATCCAAATGATTATATGATAACAACTCAAGATGAACCAAGTTATGTTGGACCTATCACAAGGTCACGGTCCAAAAGAATGCAAGAAGAAGTTCAATCTCTTTTGATCCAAATAACTCAAGATTAGCTCCAAGAAGACAAGTATTCAGCTGGACCCAATCCACCTTGTTTCAATGTCTTAGTGATAGAATTTTAAGCCCAAATTGTGTTAAGTTTATTGTAATTTGGCCCTGAACTTTTATATTATACTTTGGGCCATCTTTTTACTTATTTTGCATGCATTTCGATTAGGTTAAGCCCATTATATTCAGCCTACAAGAAAAGTGAAGGGATTAGCTTGTCTCTTTGAATTCTGAATTGTCTCTTAGAATTCCCATGCATGCATCTTTATATTCCAGCCTTGTAGTTCGAAATATTCAGTCAATAAATGAATGAATTGTGATGCAAGTGAGTTATGCTCACAAGTTCTTAGTTGAACGACACCGGAGTTTCAAACCTCCACCGGATAATGTCATTTCCCGACTCATTATAGTCGACGGGGTGCATTACGTATCAAATCTGATAGTGTTGGTTCCTTGCTCATTATAGCAAACGGGTCACACTCCTATAATTCAAATCTGGTAGTGTTGGTTCCTTGCTCATTATAGCAAACGGGTCATGTAGCACCCCGGTACACGTGGAGGTGCCACACCCCCGCACTATAGGTCAATCCACATACGAAACGGCCAATCCGTACATGAACCAACCTATAGCGAACGGGTGACAATGCAATACACGACAAGCTAGGCGGGAAACTTAAACATGCGACATGATAAAAACAGAAGCATATCTCAACAATAGCAATTATTTCCTTCAGTTCAATCATGACATATCTCATTTATCAAGTAGTGCATAATCTAGACTATCATATCAATACATTATCATCTTCCATTAACGAATAACAATAACTACAATTCCAGAATTAACACTAATAATAATAATAATAATAATTAAATGCACGAACCACGAATGACCCGACTACATGAACTGGACCCGACTCGACTCACTCCCGCCTAGCGTGCACCTGCAATACCTGAAAGGTGGAGGCGTCAGTCTGTGAAGACCGAGTGAGGGGTTTACATATATATTAGCACAGATAACATGCAAGTTATATTCTCGGGTAAAGGTTTATAAAAGAGAATTATACAAGTTCAATAAAACATAGCTTCGCCCGAGAATACAACTGTCAATATTAAATACGTGTTCCTTATCATGCAATCAATCAATACATGGCCCCGGCGAGTGAGGGCGGTCTCCAACCTTACTCCAAATGAACATGGACATGCTTGCTTGTTTATTAATCAAGAGGTGATCATGCAATCAATTATCGTGCTATCGTGCAATAGTGTAATCAGGTAACATATTCATGGAGTAACAATCATGAAATAACCCGAGGCGCATCCGTGGTGCCGGACTCGTCCCCAGTCTCCTTCTCCCTCCAATGATGGGAAGGTAGCTAGCCTTCACCATCCACGACATGGTGAGCAGAGGGTACATGAATCCCTAAGCCCGGAGCTCCTTCCTCCACTAACCTCCTAGTGGATTCAGGGGTGACCCCAAATGTGGTGAGGATAGCACCAGAGTTACCCGTCAGCCCTTGCTTTCCCGGTTGGCTCTAGTCACTACCCTCGGGCCCATCGTGAACGATCATGCTACTCGCCTAAACATGTTGGAAATCATGAACATGGACAATCATGGCTTGCTTGCTTGAAACATGACTTGCGTGAAATGATATATGACTTGATAAAATGTAGCTATAAATCGTGGTCAATAGTTTATGGAAATTATAAATATAAGTACCTTTTGGCCGAAATATCACATAAGGGATATACGGGTTCTATGTAACTAGAAATTAAACCTCACCTGACAGGCGACACACGACTCGTGAATGCGTGAACGTGCTCATGAGCCACAATCTCCGCCCTGGAGAATAACTGGACAAGAAACGGGACAATGTGCGTGCATGAGACCATAATTCAATCATTTTATTCATATAATGATGCACGGCATAATCATACACGAGACATCGAGCAATACACAATGTAACATGAAAACATGTTGTTTTGACATATAATCAATCATATAATAGCAATTCGGGATCAAACAGGCCGTTGGAACGAGGGGCCAAAATTGTAATTTTGTGCAGAATATTTCTGCACTACCAGAGAGCTGGGAACGGCCGTTCCAGGTTCCAGTTCAAAGTGGGAAGGGCCGTTCCCGCTGTCGGGCTCCCCGAAGATGGGAACGGCCGTTCCGGCTTGCAAGCCAAAATGGGAACGGTCGTTCCCGTCCTCGCCGCCAAGCATATCATTCAAACAATGGGAACGGCCGTTCCCTACTTACAAAGGGAACGGGAAGGGCCGTTCCCGTTACGCAGGAAGAACAAAGAACAGAACAAAACAGGGGATGCTCTCGGGACAAAACCAAGCATCCCCAATCTTTCCAAAATCATCCCAACATGCAAGAATTCTGGAAATATGCATGTATACATGCTCAATATACCTTAATATGCCATCAAAACATATAAATCATGCTTTAATCATCATAATCACCAACTTGAGCATATATATAAATTTATTCCATAATCCCATATTCTTCAAGAATCATACTTGGAATTCAAACCTAAGGCTCCTAATCATGCTTCTAACATTAAATCATGAATTATCAAGCTTGAATTATGAACCCTAGCTTCATACATAAATTCAAGCAATCACATAATCCTCACTTACATGAACTTGAAGGAAGAAAGATGGATGATCATGGATGCTTAAGCTTGAATCATGAATTTCCCTAACAAATTCTAGCTTGAAGATGATAATTTCTCCATTTCCTTTCTTGAAGGATGGTGGTTCGGTGGAGAGAAAGCAAACATGGGATGATTGGTATGAAAATGAAGATGATTGAGAGAGAGATGCATATAACGTGATATATTTGGGGAAATATGTGATAATTATGATTAAATCCTCTAACTCCATAAGTCATGCAATTGAGTGTATCAAGTTTGGGAAATGATCACTTTAGTCCCCTAATATTTCATGCAATTAAGTCCTTAAAGAAAAGGAAATTAACACTTAAGGACAATTTGGCAATTAATTCAAATTGGACAATTAATTCATGTAATCATGTTAAATCACAATTTATAAAATTAACATAACACTTGTAAATTGAATAAATAAAATAATAAAATAAGATCCTAACGCTCGAAACTCACACGTGTCGAGCGTACCTGACTGTCTGAAATTCGGGGCGTTACAACTCTCTCCCCCTTAAGAGAATCCGTCCTCGGATTCCATGTCCTGAATTCTTGGAATTTAATTGGCTCTTACATATTCATCCCACGCGGGTTAGCTACTCCCCGTCAGGGATTAGTTTGAAAGAGATCTTCATTCCACACGGTCCGCCAAGATATGAAATCACGACCCTCAACTTCCGGAGTCTAATCACTCGAAAGAAAATCTAGCCTTCCTCTATAACAAGTTGGCAATTAACTGAAAATATTGAGAGTGCCCCGACTCTCAAACAATTAACGAGAGAACCCCGTCTCTCAAGCAAGGAACAAGAGAGCCCCGTCTCTTGACAACCCTGAGAGAATCCCCGTCTCTCACACACACGAAATAAAATTCAAGCGAGCACTTAGACAAATATTAACACTTACCACACAAGGACCAAGTAAAATTATCATTTATGCAAATAATCGTTCACGTAACAATTAACAAGGAATCATATGTCGAGAATAACAAAATAATAACAATTAACAATTAATAATAAACAAGTCATGTACACAATTAACAAGATAATGATAATGATAAAATAACGATGCTCGTGGTATGCATGATGAAGTGTACCGTTCACCAAGGATTGAAATTCCAGGACTGAATTAAGTCGGTTGGATACTTGATTCTTTAGTTAAGGTTTTCCCGTTTTGCACCACTACGGTTCGATATTCCCATTCTTGGTAGCCATTTCTGCCATTGTGCTATTTTCTAACATAATCCGTAGATCATCATTAGTCACCATATCTTCAGACCCATTTGAATTACGGTTGAACCATTCTTGCACTGGTTCCCACATTTACTTTCCGATTCCGGAATTGAGAACACCCTGCTATTCTTATTAGAGTGTAATTGCCCTTTCAAGCTTAAAAGACTGACTTTGTGTTCCCAGCAAGCTCTTGTCCAACGAGCAGAGAAAACAGGTGTTACCATTTCTCTGACCTCAGTAATTAAAGTAAACCTTTTCCCGAAGCAACATTCCTGACTTCTTGTTTGCAATCTGAAAGTTGAGCTCTTACTCCCTTAGTTAACAATACGGCGGATATTTGCAATAGAAGAATCAAGGTCGTCGCCCCGTGAGAGTAATTCAGCAAGCACACTTGTATAGATACTGAAGAAATCAAGTCCTAGTAACACGTCTTCCCTTTGATCCCTGAAATTTGATAACATACCCAACAATTCCACGAAATGTCTTGAAAGAGAGGATCACCCAGTCCTCCATCTTTCTGAAGTGTTTATGGTAGACTGGCATATTTCTGAAGGCGACCACAACAGCACGGATGAGAGCACCGTGTACCATCCCAGGCATCTCTAGGGTATCAATAATAACTTCGTAAGAAAACTCTTGTCGGATTAAACTTGATTATCCATTTGCCCTCTACTTCCCACTCTCTTCCATTCCACTTATGAGAGACACTCTGGATAGCAAGAGGGATCCAGATTCAAGATTTACTATCCAAATTTAGCTGGATCGGATCCCTTTTCCCATTTACTGAGTCAAATACTATCCCGAGTTTGTCGGAGGATTGCAGACAGTGTACCTACTTTCCTGGAATTGATGATAAAACAAAGGTATTGTCGATGATGAGACTTTTCTTTGTGTAAGAGGGAGGAAAGGTTTAGCTAACTGAAACTTCTTTCACATGGTTCTGATAGAGGATTCCCGACTCTCCTGAATGTTGTCCAGCTTCCGATTTAATTCATTCCCAGACCGGCTCTCCCCCTTAAGAAAATGGAAATTTTCTTATCCTTTGGGTTCCTTCTATCCTTTCCCACTTGCGAGCTTCTCTGCTGATTCAATTCCCGTAACCTTTTCCTCGTCCTACTGGTCGTTAACCAGAATGTTGATTGATGATTTCTTTCTAATTCTCTCTGTTATCCACATACTCAATTTGAAACTCCCTGACTATCATCACTTTGATTTGATGTTTAAATTTCTTCAACATCCTATACCCCTTCTGCTATTCATGAAAATGCCATGTCCTGTAATTACCCCCTACTGCTTCTAAAATTGATATCTGTCAAGCTAGCATCCTAATCCAAAACAAGAAAGTTCTTTCTCCTATCCTTACTGAATTTCCAAAATACTGCGCAATTCCTGAAGGTTGAAAGACCCACTAAACATTTATCTGCTTGAACTTATCACCATTTTCCAGTTTCCCAAAATTTTCCAATATCTACTTCACACTTCCTGCTTTTACCGAATCCCGAACAAATTTTTTCTCACAACCCCAAAATTTTTCTAAACTCTCAAGCCAAACCAAATTACCCGGTTACCACCATGGTACCCACTGATTCAGAACCTCTTCTTTAAAATTAAGTCGGTAAAGTAGGAGCAAGAACTGTGTAGAGCATAGATAGAGCCTATTGACAATAAACACTAAATAATGCATGATGATTAAAGTGTTAATGCGCATACTGCCACTAATTTAAAATGCAACATATTAGAGCAATTACATCACTTTGAAAATATACATATGAATAAGGAATGTAAAGAAAGTAAATAATTCAATCATGTATCCAAGACATCAAGTAGGAAATTTCAAATACAATTAGAACAACATTTATAATTGAAAAACAATTTAATTAGCAATTATGATGCACGTGCTTATGAATGCATTGAAGAACCTGGCACTGCCGAAATGTTGAGCTCGATTCCGGTGTCCATTCTTGGTTGACCGAATTGCAACTTGGTTCACACGGCTGATCCGTTTCGTAAATCTTCAAAGTCCCCCGGTCTTGCTTCATATATTTCCCAAAACCTATCACTCACAACTTGCTTTGCAAATAAATGCATGTGGGTGAAGCATGTTCGAGTCACTTAATGGTCACATAATTGATGCTAACAACAAGAATTTAGTATAAATTGAAACAAGTATTTCGTCAATATTTAAAATAAATACGTTAGCCATATAAATTCCAAACAATTCAAGATCACTCAATGGCAATTAATAGCATGAACTAATATAAAGTACAAGTTATCAAGTATTTCAGGTAATTCAAAGAATCCAAATAGCCAATTGATTTCAAATAAAATGCAAGACTCTCAAATTATCAAGTAGTTCCTATGCCGTACGACCTAGACTCGACATGACACGACACTAGAACCTCGGTTTTGAAACCGGGCTCTGATACCACCTTAGATGTAGCACCCCGGTACACGTGGAGGTGCCACACCCCCGCACTATAGGTCAATCCACATACGAAACGGCCAATCCGTACATGAACCAACCTATAGCGAACGGGTGACAATGCAATACACGACAAGCTAGGCGGGAAACTTAAACATGCGACATGATAAAAACAGAAGCATATCTCAACAATAGCAATTATTTCCTTCAGTTCAATCATGACATATCTCATTTATCAAGTAGTGCATAATCTAGACTATCATATCAATACATTATCATCTTCCATTAACGAATAACAATAACTACAATTCCAGAATTAACACTAATAATAATAATAATAATAATTAAATGCACGAACCACGGATGACCCGACTACATGAACTGGACCCGACTCGACTCACTCCCGCCTAGCGTGCACCTGCAATACCTGAAAGGTGGAGGCGTCAGTCTGTGAAGACCGAGTGAGGGGTTTACATATATATTAGCGCAGATAACATGCAAGTTATATTCTCGGGTAAAGGTTTATAAAAGAGAATTATACAAGTTCAATAAAACATAGCTTCGCCCGAGAATACAACTGTCAATATTAAATACGTGTTCCTTATCATGCAATCAATCAATACATGGCCCCGGCGAGTGAGGGCGGTCTCCAACCTTACTCCAAATGAACATGGACATGCTTGCTTGTTTATTAATCAAAAGGTGATCATGCAATCAATTATCGTGCTATCGTGCAATAGTGTAATCAGGTAACATATTCATGGAGTAACAATCATGAAATAACCCGAGGCGCATCCGTGGTGCCGGACTCGTCCCCAGTCTCCTTCTCCCTCCAATGATGGGAAGGTAGCTAGCCTTCACCATCCACGACATGGTGAGCAGAGGGTACATGAATCCCTAAGCCCGGAGCTCCTTCCTCCACTAACCTCCTAGTGGATTCAGGGGTGACCCCAAATGTGGTGAGGATAGCACCAGAGTTACCCGTCAGCCCTTGCTTTCCCGGTTGGCTCTAGTCACTACCCTCGGGCCCATCGTGAACGATCATGCTACTCGCCTAAACATGTTTGAAATCATGAACATGGACAATCATGGCTTGCTTGCTTGAAACATGACTTGCGTGAAATGATATATGACTTGATAAAATGTAGCTATAAATCGTGGACAATAGTTTATGGAAATTATAAATATAAGTACCTTTTGGCCGAAATATCACATAAGGGATATACGGGTTCTATGTAACTAGAAATTAAACCTCACCTGACAGGCGACACACGACTCGTGAATGCGTGAACGTGCTCATGAGCCACAATCTCCGCCCTGGAGAATAACTGGACAAGAAACGGGACAATGTGCGTGCATGAGACCATAATTCAATCATATTATTCATATAATGACGCACGGCATAATCATACACGAGACATCGAGCAATACACAATGTAACATGAAAACATGTTGTTTTGACATATAATCAATCATATAATAGCAATTCGGGATCAAACAGGCCGTTGGAACGAGGGGCCAAAATTGTAATTTTGTGCAGAATATTTCTGCACTACCAGAGAGCTGGGAACGGCCGTTCCAGGTTCCAGTTCAAAGTGGGAAGGGCCGTTCCCGCTGTCGGGCTCCCCGAAGATGGGAACGGCCGTTCCGGCTTGCAAGCCAAAATGGGAACGGTCGTTCCCGTCCTCGCCGCCAAGCATATCATTCAAACAATGGGAACGGCCGTTCCCTACTTACAAAGGGAACGGGAAGGGCCGTTCCCGTTACGCAGGAAGAACAAAGAACAGAACAAAATAGGGGATGCTCTCGGGACAAAACCAAGCATCCCCAATCTTTCCAAAATCATCCCAACATGCAAGAATTGCATGTATACATGCTCAATATACCTTAATATGCCATCAAAACATATAAATCATGCTTTAATCATCATAATCACCAACTTGAGCATATATATAAATTTATTCCATAATCCCATATTCTTCAAGAATCATACTTGGAATTCAAACCTAAGGCTCCTAATCATGCTTCTAACATTAAATCATGAATTATCAAGCTTGAATTATGAACCCTAGCTTCATACATAAATTCAAGAAATCACATAATCCTCACTTACATGAACTTGAAGGAAGAAAGATGGATGATTATGGATGCTTAAGCTTGAATCATGAATTTCCCTAACAAATTCTAGCTTGAAGATGATAATTTCTCCATTTCCTTTCTTGAAGGATGGTGGTTCGGTGGAGAGAAAGCAAACATGGGATGATTGGTATGAAAATGAAGATGATTGAGAGAGAGATGCATATAACGTGATATATTTGGGGAAATATGTGATAATTATGATTAAATCCTCTAACTCCATAAGTCATGCAATTGAGTGTATCAAGTTTGGGAAATGATCACTTTAGTCCCCTAATATTTCATGCAATTAAGTCCTTAAAGAAAAGGAAATGAACACTTAAGGACAATTTGGCAATTAATTCAAATTGGACAATTAATTCATGTAATCATGTTAAATCACAATTTATAAAATTAACATAACACTTGTAAATTGAATAAATAAAATAATAAAATAAGATCCTAACGCTCGAAACTCACACGTGTCGAGCGTACCTGACTGTCTGAAATTCGGGGCGTTACAGGTCACACTCCTCTATTTTAACCTTGAAGTGGACGATCGAAAATCAAGAACTCCAAGTATTGGTATAGGGTTTCACGGCAAGTACGTGGAGTTCGTATCATTTGGTATCATGATAGGAACCAGGATGATGTGAATCATAAGACAAGGCCACACTTTGGTCCAACAAGGCCACACTTTGATCCAAATGATGATATGATCACAACTCAAGATGAACCAAGTTATGTTGGACCAATCACAAGGTCACGGTCCAAAAGAATGCAAGAAGAACTTCAATCTCTTTTGATCCAAAGAACTCAAGATTAGCTCCAAGAAGGCAAGTATTCAGCTGGACCCAATCCACCTTGTTTCAATGTCTTAGTGATAGAATTTTAAGCCCAAATTGTGTTAAGTTTATTGTAATTTGGCCCTGAACTATTATATTATACTTTGGGCCATCTTTTTACTTATTTTGCATGCATTTCGATTAGGTTAAGCCCATTTTATTCAGCCTACAAGAAAAGTGACGGGATTAGCTTGTCTCTTTGAATTCTGAATTGTCTCTAAGAATTCCCATGCATGCATCTTTATATTCCAGCCTTGTAGTTCGAAATATTCAGTCAATAAATGAATGAATTGTGATTCAAGTGAGTTATACTCACAAGTTCTTAGTTGAACGACATCGGAGTTTCAAACCTCCACCGGATAATGTCATTACCCGACTCATTATAGATGTCGGGGTGCATTACTTATCAAATCTGATAGTGTTGGTTCCTTGCTCATTATAGCAAACGGGTCACACTCCTATAATTCAAATCTGATAGTGTTGGTTCCTTGCTCATTATAGCAACCGGGTCACACTCCTCTATTTTAACTTTGAAGTAGACGATCGAAAATCAAGAACTCCAAGTATTGGTATAGGGTTTCACGGCAAGTACGTGGAGTTCGTATCATTTGGTATCATGATAGGAATCAGGATGATGTGAATCATAAGACAAGGCCACACTTTGGTCCAACAAGGCCACACTTTGATCCAAATGATGATATGATCACAACTCAAGATGAAACAAGTTATGTTGGACCTATCACAAGGTCACGGTCCAAAAGAATGCAAGAAGAAGTTCAATCTCTTTTGATCCAAATAACTCAAGATTAGCTCCAAGAAGACAAGTATTCAGCTGGACCCAATCCACCTTGTTTCGATGTCTTAGTGATAGAATTTTAAGCCCAAATTGTGTTAAGTTTATTGTAATTTGGCCCTGAACTATTATATTATACTTTGGGCCATCTTTTTACTTATTTTGCATGCATTTCGATTAGGTTAAGCCCATTTTATTCAGCCTACAAGAAAAGTGACGGGATTAGTTTGTCTCTTTGAATTCTGAATTGTCTCTTAGAATTCCCATGCATGCATCTTTATATTCCAGCCTTGTAGTTCGAAATATTCAGTCAATAAATGAATGAATTGTGATTCAAGTGAGTTATACTCACAAGTTCTTAGTTGAACGACATCGGAGTTTCAAACCTCCATCGGATAATGTCATTACCCGACTCATTATAGACGTCGGGGTGCATTACTTATCAAATCTGTTAGTGTTGGTTCCTTGCTCATTATAGCAAACGGGTCACACTCCTATAATTCAAATCTGATAGTGTTGGTTCCTTGCTCATTATAGCAAACGGGTCACACTCCTGTATTTTAACCTTGAAGTGAACGATCGAAAATCAAGAACTCCAAGTATTGGTATAGGGTTTCACGGCAAGTACGTGGAGTTCGTATCATTTGGTATCATGATAGGAATCAGGATGAGGTGAATCATAAGACAAGGCCACACTTTGGTCCAACAATGCCACACTTTGATCTAAATGATTATATGATCACAACTCAAGATGAACCAAGTTATGTTGGACCTATCACAAGGTCACGGTCCAAAAGAATGCAAGAAGAAGTTTAATCTCTTTTGATCCAAATAACTCAAGATTAGCTCCAAGAAGACAAGTATTCAGCTGGACCCAATCCACCTTGTTTCAATGTCTTAGTGATAGAATTTTAAGCCCAAATTGTGTTAAGTTTATTGTAATTTGGCCCTGAACTATTATATTATACTTTGGGCCATCTTTTTACTTATTTTGCATGCATTTCGATTAGGTTAAGCCCATTATATTCAGCCTACAAGAAAAGTGACGGGATTAGCTTGTCTCTTTGAATTCTGAATTGTCTCTTAGAATTCCCATGCATGCATCTTTATATTCCAGCCTTGTAGTTCGAAATATTCAGTCAATAAATGAAGGAATTGTGATTCAAGTGAGTTATTCTCACAAGTTCTTAGTTGAACGACACCGGAGTTTCAAACCTCCACCGGATAATGTCATTTCCCGACTCATTATAGTCGACGGGGTGCATTACTTATCAAATCTGATAGTGTTGGTTCCTTGCTCATTATAGCAAACGGGTCACACTCCTATAATTCAAATCTGATATTGTTGGTTCCTTGCTCATTATAGCAAACGGGTCACACTCCTCTATTTTAACCTGGAAGTGGACGATCGAAAATCAAGAACTCCAAGTATTGGTATAGGGTTTCAAGACAAGTACGTGGAGTTCGTATCATTTGGTATCATGATAGGAATCAGGATGATGTGAATGATAAGACAAGGCCACACTTTGGTCGAACAAGGCCACACTTTGATCTAAATGATTATATGATCACAACTCAAGATGAACCAAGTTATGTTGGACCTATCACAAGGTCACGGTCCAAAAGAATGCAAGAAGAAGTTCAATCTCTTTTGATCCAAATAACTCAAGATTAGCTCCAAGAAGACAAGTATTCAGCTGGACCCAATCCACCTTGTTTCAATGTCTTAGTGATAGAATTTTAAGCCCAAATTGTGTTAAGTTTATTGTAATTTGGCCCTGAACTATTATATTATACTTTGGGCCATCTTTTTACTTATTTTGCATGCATTTCGATTAGGTTAAGCCCATTATATTCAGCCTACAAGAAAAGTGACGGGATTAGCTTGTCTCTTTGAATTCTGAATTATCTCTTAGAATTCCCATGCATGCATCTTTATATTCCAGCCTTGTAGTTCGAAATATTCAGTCAAAAAATAAATGAATTGTGATTCAAGTGAGTTATACTCGCAAGTTCTTAGTTGAACGACACCGGAGTTTCAAACCTCCACCGGATAATGTCATTTCCCGACTCATTATAGTCGACGGGGTGCATTACTTATCAAATTTGATAGTGTTGGTTCCTTGCTCATTATAGCAAACGGGTCACACTCCTATAATTCAAATCTGATAGTGTTGGTTCCTTGCTCATTATAGCAACCGGGTCACACTCCTCTATTTTAACCTTGAAGTAGACGATCGAAAATCAAGAACTCCAAGTAATGGTATAGGGTTTCACGGCAAGTACGTGGAGTTCGTATCATTTGGTATCATGATAGGAATCAGGATGATGTGAATCATAAGACAAGGCCACACTTTGGTCCAACAAGGCCACACTTTGATCCAGATGATGATTTGATCACAACTCAAGATGAACCAAGTTATGTTGGACCTATCACAAGGTCACGGTCCAAAAGAATGCAAGAAGAAGTTCAATCTCTTTTGATCCAAATAACTCAAGATTAGCTCCAAGAAGACAAGTATTCAGCTGGACCCAATCCACCTTGTTTCGATCTCTTAGTGATAGAATTTTAAGCCCAAATTGTGTTAAGTTTATTGGAATTTGGCCCTGAACTATTATATTATACTTTGGGCCATCTTTTTACTTATTTTGCATGCATTTCGATTAGGTTAAGCCCATTTTATTCAGCCTACAAGAAAAGTGACGGGATTAGCTTGTCTCTTTGAATTCTGAATTGTCTCTTAGAATTCCCATGCATGCATCTTTATATTCCAGCCTTGTAGTTCGAAATATTCAGTCAATAAATGAATGAATTGTGATTCAAGTGAGTTATACTCACAAGTTCTTAGTTGAACGACACCGGAGTTTCAAACCTCCACCGGGTAATGTCATTTCCCGACTCACTATAGTCGACGGGGTGCATTACTTATCAGATTTGATAGTGTTGGTTCCTTGCTCCTTATAGCAAACGGGTCACACTCCTATAATTCAAATCTGATAGTGTTGGTTCCTTGCTCATTATAGCAAACGGGTCACACTCCTCTATTTTAAGCTGGAAGTGGACGATCGAAAATCAAGAACTCCAAGTATTGGTATAGGGTTTCAAGACAAGTACGTGGAGTTCGTATCATTTGGTATCATGATAGGAATCAGGATGATGTGAATGATAAGACAAGGCCACACTTTGGTCCAACAAGGCCACACTTTGATCCAAATGATTATATGATCACAACTCAAGATGAACCAAGTTATGTTGGACCTATCACAAGGTCACGGTCCAAAAGAATGCAAGAAGAAGTTCAAAATCTTTTGATCCAAATAACTCAAGATTAGCTCCAAGAAGACAAGTATTCAGCTGGACCCAATCCACCTTGTTTCAATGTCTTAGTGATAGAATTTTAAGCCCAAATTGTGTTAAGTTTATTGTAATTTGGCTCTGAACTATTATATTATACTTTGGGCCATCTTTTTTTTTTTATTTTGCATGCATTTCGATTAGGTTAAGCCCATTTTATTCAGCCTACAAGAAAAGTGACGGGATTAGCTTGTCTCTTTGAATTCTGAATTATCTCTTAGAATTCCCATGCATGCATCTTTATATTCCAGCCTTGTAGTTCGAAATATTCAGTCAAAAAATGAATGAATTGTGATTCAAGTGAGTTATACTCACAAGTTCTTAGTTGAACGACACCGGAGTTTCAAACCTCCACCGGATAATGTCATTTCCCGACTCATTATAGTCGACGGGGTGCATTACTTATCAAATCTGATAGTGTTGGTTCCTTGCTCATTATAGCAAACGGGTCACACTCCTATAATTCAAATCTGATATTGTTGGTTCCTTGCTCATTATAGCAAACGGGTCACACTCCTCTATTTTAACCTGGAAGTGGACGATCGAAAATCAAGAACTCCAAGTATTGGTATAGGGTTTCAAGACAAGTACGTGGAGTTCGTATCATTTGGTATCATGATAGGAATCAGGATGATGTGAATGAGAAGACAAGGCCACACTTTGGTCGAACAAGGCCACACTTTGATCCAAATGATTATATGATCACAACTCAAGATAAACCAAGTTATGTTGGACCTATCACAAGGTCACGGTCCAAAAGAATGCAAGAAGAAGTTCAAAATCTTTTGATCCAAATAACTCAAGATTAGCTCCAAGAAGACAAGTATTCAGTTGGACCCAATCCACCTTGTTTCAATGTCTTAGTGATAGAATTTTAAGCCCAAATTGTGTTAAGTTTATTGTAATTTGGCCCTGAACTATTATATTATACTTTGGGCCATCTTTTTACTTATTTTGCATGCATTTCGATTAGGTTAAGCCCATTATATTCAGCCTACAAGAAAAGTGACGGAATTAGCTTGTCTCTTTGAATTTTGAATTGTCTCTTAGAATTCCCATGCATGCATCTTTATATTCCAGCCTTGTAGTTCGAAATATTCAGTCAATAAATGAATGAATTGTGATTCAAGTGAGTTATACTCGCAAGTTCTTAGTTGAACGACACCGGAGTTTCAAACCTCCACCGGATAATGTCATTTCCCGACTCATTATAGTCGACGGGGTGCATTACTTATCAAATTTGATAGTGTTGGTTCCTTGCTCATTATAGCAAACGGGTCACACTCCTATAATTCAAATCTGATAGTGTTGGTTCCTTGCTCATTATAGCAAACGGGTCACACTCCTCTATTTTAACCTGGAAGTGGACGATCGAAAATCAAGAACTCCAAGTATTGGTATAGGGTTTCAAGACAAGTACGTGGAGTTCGTATCATTTGGTATCATGATAGGAATCAGGATGATGTGAATCATAAGACAAGGCCACACTTTGGTCGAACAAGGCCACACTTTGATCCAAATGATTATATGATCACAACTCAAGATGAACCAAGTTATGTTGGACCTATCACAAGGTCACGGTCCAAAAGAATGCAAGAAGAAGTTCAAAATCTTTTGATCCAAATAACTCAAGATTAGCTTCAAGAAGACAAGTATTCAGCTGGACCGAATCCACCTTGTTTCAATGTCTTAGTGATAGAATTTTAAGCCCAAATTGTGTTATGTTTATTGTAATTTGGCCCTGAACTATTATATTATACTTTGGGCCATCTTTTTATTTATTTTGCATGCATTTCGATCAGGTTAAGCCCATTATATTCAGCCTACAAGAAAAATGACTGGATTAGCTTGTCTCTTTGAATTCTGAATTATCACTTAGAATTCCCATGCATGCATCTTTATATTCCAGCCTTGTAGTTCGAAATATTCAGGCAAAAAATGAATGAATTGTAATTCAAGTGAGTTGTACTCACAAGTTCTTAGTTGAACGACACCGGAGTTTCAAACCTCCACCGGATAATGTCATTTCCCGACTCATTATAGTCGACGGGGTGCATTACTTATCAAATCGGATAATGTTGGTTCCTTGCTCATTATAGCAAACGGGTCACGCTCCTATAATTCAAATCTGATAGTGTTGGTTCCTTGCTCATTATAGCAACCGGGTTACACTCCTCTATTTTAACCTTGAAGTGGACGATCGAAAATCAAGAACTCCAAGTATTGGTATAGGGTTTCACGGCAAGTACGTGGAGTTCGTATCATTTGGTATCATGATAGGAATCAGGATGATGTGAATCATAAGACAAGGCCACACTTTGGTCCAACAAGGCCACACTTTGATCCAAATGATGATATGATCACAACTCAAGATGAACCAAGTTATGTTGGACCTATCACAAGGTCACGGTCCAAAAGAATGCAAGAAGAAGTTCAATCTCTTTTGATCCAAATAACTCAAGATTAGCTCCAAGAAGACAAGTATTCAGCTGGACCCAATCCACCTTGTTTCAATGTCTTAGTGATAGAATTTTAAGCCCAAATTGTGTTAAGTTTATTGTAATTTGGCCCTGAACTATTATATTATACTTTGGGCCATCTTTTTGCTTATTTTGCTTGCATTTTGATTAGGTTAAGCCCATTATATTCAGCCTACAAGAAAAGTGACGGGATTAGCTTGTCTCTTTGAATTCTGAATTGTCACTTAGAATTCCCATGCATGCATCTTTATATTCCAGCTTTGTAGTTCGAAATATTCAGTCAAAAAATGAATGAATTGTGATTCAAGTGAGTTATACTCACAAGTTCTTAGTTGAACGACACCGGAGTTTCAAACCTCCACCGGATAATGTCATTACCCGACTCATTATAGTCGTCGGGGTGCATTACTTATCAAATCTGTTAGTGTTGGTTCCTTGCTCATTATAGCAAACGGGTCACACTCCTATAATTCAAATCTGATAGTGTTGGTTCCTTGCTCATTATGACAAATGGGTCACACTCCGCTATTTTGACCTTGAAGTGGACGATCGAAAATCAAGAACTCCAAGTATTGGTATAGGGTTTCACGGCAAGTACGTGGAGTTCGTATCAATTGGTATCATGATAGGAATCAGGATGATGTGAATTATAAGACAAGGCCACACTTTGGTCCAACAAGGCCACACTTTGATCCAAATGATGATATGATCACAACTCAAGATGAACCAAGTTATGTTGGACCTATCACAAGGTCACGGTCCAAAAGAATGCAAGAAGAAGTTCAATCTCTTTTGATCCAAATAACTCAAGATTAGCTCCAAGAAGACAAGTATTCAGCTGGACCCAATCCACCTTGTTTCAATGTCTTAGTGATAGAATTTTAAGCCCAAATTGTGTTAAGTTTTTTGCATGCATTTCGATTAGGTTAAGCCCATTATATTCAGCCTACAAGAAAAGTGACGGGATTAGCTTGTCTCTTTGAATTCTGAATTGTCTCTTTGAATTCCCATGCATGAATCTTGATATTCCAGTTTTGTAGTTCGAAATATTCAGTCAAAAAATGAATGAATTGTGATTCAAGTGAGTTATACTCACAAGTTCTTAGTTGAACGACATCGGAGTTTCAAACCTCCACCGGATAATGTCATTACCCGACTCATTATAGACGTCGGGGTGCATTACTTATCAAATCTGTTAGTGTTGGTTCCTTGCTCATTATAGCAAACGGGTCACACTCCTATAATTCAAATCTGATAGTGTTGGTTCCTTGCTCATTATAGCAAACGGGTCACACTCCTGTATTTTAACCTTGAAGTGGACGATCGAAAATCAAGAACTCCAAGTATTGGTATAGGGTTTCACGGCAAGTACGTGGAGTTCGTATCATTTGGTATCATGATAGGAATCAGGATGATGTGAATCATAAGACCAGGCCACATTTTGGTCCAACAAGGCCACACTTTGATCCAAATGATGATATGATCACAACTCAAGATGAACCGAGTTATGTTGGACCTATCACAAGGTCACGGTCCAAAAGAATGCAAGAAGAAGTTCAATATCTTTTGATCCAAATAACTCAAGAATAGCTCCAAGAAGACAAGTATTCAGCTGGACCCAATCCACCTTGTTTCAATGTCTTAGTGATAGAATTTTAAGCCCAAATTGTGTTAAGTTTATTGTAATTTGGCCCTGAACTATTATATTATACTTTGGGCCATCTTTTTACTTAATTTGCATGCATTTCGATTAGGTTAAGCCCATTATGTTCAGCCTACAAGAAAAGTGACGGGATTAGCTTGTCTATTTGAATTCTGAATTGTCTCTTAGAATTCCCATGCATGCATCTTTATATTCCAGCCTTGTAGTTCGAAATATTCAGTCAAAAAATGAATGAATTGTGATTCAAGTGAGTTATACTCACAAGTTCTTAGTTGAACGACACCGGAGTTTCAGATCTCCACCGGATAATGTCATTTCCCGACTCATTATAGTCGTCGGGGTGCATTACTTATCAAATCTGTTAGTGTTGGTTCCTTGCTCATTATAGCAAACGGGTCACACTCCTATAATTCAAATCTGATAGTGTTGGTTCCTTGCTCATTATAGCAAACGGGTCACACTCCTGTATTTTAACCTTGAAGTGGACGATCGAAAATCAAGAACTCCAAATATTGGTATAGGGTTTCACGGCAAGTACGTGGAGTTCGTATCATTTGGTATCATGATAGGAATCAGGATGATGTGAATCATAAGACAAGGCCACATTTTGGTCCAACAAGGCCACACTTTGATCCAAATGATGATATGATCACAACTCAAGATGAACGAAGTTATGTTGGACCTATCACAAGGTCACGGTCCAAAAGAATGCAAGAAGAAGTTCAATCTCTTTTGATCCAAATAACTCAAGATTAGCTCCAAGAAGACAAGTATTCAGCTGGACCCAATCCACCTTGTTTCGATGAGTTAGTGATAGAATTTTAAGCCCAAATTGTGTTAAGTTTATTGTAATTTGGCCCTGAACTATTATATTATACTTTGGGCCATCTTTTTACTTATTTTGCATGCATTTCGATTAGGTTAAGCCCATTTTATTCAGCCTACAAGAAAAGTGACGGGATTAGCTTGTCTCTTTGAATTCTGAATTGTCTCTTAGAATTCCCATGCATGCATCTTTATATTCCAGCCTTGTATTTCGAAATATTCAGTCAATAAATGAATGAATTGTGATTTAAGTGAGTTATACTCACAAGTTCTTAGTTGGACGACACCGGAGTTTCAAACCTCCACCGGGTAATGTCATTTCCCGACTCATTATAGTCGACGGGGTGCATTACTTATCAAATTTGATAGTGTTGGTTCCTTGCTCATTATAGCAAACGGGTCACACTCCTATAATTCAAATCTGATAGTGTTGGTTCCTTGCTCATTATAGCAAACGGGTCACACTCCTCTATTTTAACCTGGAAGTGGACGATCGAAAATCAAGAACTCCAAGTATTGGTATAGGGTTTCAAGACAAGTACGTGGAGTTCGTATCATTTGGTATCATGATAGGAATCAGGATGATGTGAATCATAAGACAAGGCCACATTTTGGTCTAACAAGGCCACACATTGATCCAAATGATGATATGATCACAACTCAAGATGAACCAAGTTATGTTGGACCTATCACAAGGTCACGGTCCAAAAGAATGTAAGAAGAAGTTCAATCTCTTTTGATCCAAATAACTCAAGATTAGCTCCAAGAAGGTAAGTATTCAGCTAGAGCCAATCCACCTTGTTTCAATGTCTTAGTGATAGAATTTTAAGCCCAAATTGTGTTAAGTTTATTGTAATTTGGCCCTGAACTATTATATTATACTTTGGGCCATCTTTTTATTTATTTTGCATGCATTTCGATTAGGTTAAGCCTATTTTATTCAGCCTACAAGAAAAGTGACGGGATTAGCTTGTCTCTTTGAATTCGGAATTGTCTCTTAGAATTCCCATGCATGCATCTTTATATTCCAGCCTTGTGGTTCGAAATATTCAGTCAAAAAATGAATGAATTGTGATTCAAGTGAGTTGTACTCACAAGTTCTTAGTTGAACGACACCGGAGTTTCAAACCTCCACCGGATAATGTCATTTCCCGACTCATTATAGTCGACGGGGTGCATTAATTATCAAATCTGATAGTGTTGGTTCCTTGCTCATTATAGCAAATGGGTCACACTCCTATAATTCAAATTTGATTGTGTTGGTTCCTTGCTCATTATAGCAAACGGGTCACACTCCTCTATTTTAACCTTGAAGTGGACGATCGAAAATCAAGAACTCCAAGTATTGGTATAGGGTTTCACGGTAAGTACGTGGAGTTCGTATCAGTCGTGGTGGTGGCGGAAAGGCGGAGATGGAGGATCTGTTGTGCCGTTGCTACTGAGCTTATAAGGCTGAGATGGGGGTGGTCTCGTCGGAGAAGAAAGTGTTGCGGCGGTGGTGGAGATGGCGATAATAGGTGGCGCCGACTGAGTTGGCGAATCGATGGTGGAGCGTGAGCTCGCTGTCTTTGCTCTGGTATGCGACGGAGGGAAGGAAGAAGATGGTGGCTTCGCTGGTGGGGAGTGGTGGCGTCGCTGTTGAAGATCGAGAGGAGGAAGAAAGCTTACGCAGCAGCATCTGCTGAAGACGAAAGGGAAAAGAATAGAAGAAATGAAAATAGCTGCTAGGGTTTCACCCGATAAAAGGGATCTCAGTTTCCAAATTTGCAATCAAGTCCCTCTAGTTTTCCAGTTACGCAATTAAGTCCAATTGAATTTCTTATAATTAGAAAACGATCCACAATTTTAATTAATTCCGGATTAGCCCACATAATTTAAATTAAAGAGCAATTAGGCACTAAACACATATTTCAATTAAGTCCACATATTTTCATAAGGTTACAATCGAGTCAATTAAACTATTAAAACCTAAATAAAGCAATTCAAGCACAAGCAGAGTTAAATAAATAACAATCTAATCGCACGAAAACGACAACGTATCTTGCTTCGAAAATGCGGGGTGTTACAGAAGTGGTAGAACTACGAGGCAATACCTCACATGAACAAGACAGGTTACCGGGCCGTCAGTTGTTTTCTACATGGAACTGGTAATATTCTTGGAATTTGGGATTTGAATTCAAGTTGTTTAAGACTAATTCTAACATCCGAAAAGGCTGAATATAATCGGTAGTGAAGGATGAGTGGATTGGATTAAGATCAAGTGCCCACTCAAGAAGGGAACTTCAGACCGTGGAATTCATATGGAAAGAAAAGCTGATTGTGGAGTAAAATTTGGGTGGACATTGAAGTGTAGATCACATCGGGCATTTCAAAGTGTAATGTTAAAGGTAGAGGGATCTCTAAGGACAAATTAAATTTTGAGTCAGATCACCATCATGGAAGATTCCCGATCAACGGTGAACGGTACATCAAACATTCATGGCATATGCATACACTTAACTTGACCTCGAATAATTTCATGATGATTAGTGCTTTGATTGTTGTTGTATTAATTGCTTCTTGTGTGCTTGAGTGTAACGTGACCGTATTTTGTGTGTTGGTGCTTGCTTTTTGCCTTGGGGTGTTGAGCACTTTTGTGTTGTGTTTAGAGTTTCTCTTTCTTTATGTTTGAGAGATGGGGTTCTCTCGCTGCTTGTTTGAGAGACGGGGCTCTCTCTTTACTTGTTTGAGAGACGGGGCTCTCTTGTTGTTGTTTGCTACTTGTTTAGTTGCTCTTGTGACAGTTTAGTTTTCGAGTGAGTAGTTCCGGTGAGTTAAGGGTCGTGACTCACAGCAATTGAAGACCCTTTGTTGCTTCAAGACCTTTTCCGAACTAATCCCTGACGGGGAGTTGCTAACCCATGAGGGATGAACCCAGGAGAGTTGCTTAAGAGTCCAGAACTCGAGGCGGTGGACCTGAGGATAGGTCCATTTTAAGGGGGAGAGGTTGCAACGCCCCACATTTTCAAATTATTCAGGTACGTGCGGCACACGGTGTGAGTTTGAGAGTTAGAACTGTTAAGCATTCTTAATTGAATTATTTGACTAAGTGGACTATGTGATTAATTGTCTAATTGCCTATGAGTTCATTTTAATTGCTATTTCATTTTAATTTCATTTCAATTCATATTCTAATATATGCATAATTCATACATTTCATTTCATAACATATTTTCATATATGTATATATATACTTGTATACATAAGTCTTCCTACACTAATACACTCTCACATGGAATATATATATATATATATATACATATATATATATATATATATATATACTATTAGAGCACGAAGAGTAATTATATACATATAATATACAAAATATCTCACTTTATACATATACATTATATATCTATAATTACATTACATACACTATATCATATTTATACACTCACACAAGAACACACTAAATCTCTAACTCACACACACAACCCTTGCTTTCATTCATCATCTTCATCACATCTTGGATCTCCAAGAAAGAAGAAGAGGAAGAGAAGATCAATTTATCAAGAGCACAAGCATCTTCATCATCTCATCATCTCCATCATCTTCTTCCATTCATTTCAAGGTTGGTT
Organism: Lantana camara; assembly: GCA_037501455.1. Lineage (NCBI taxonomy): Eukaryota > Viridiplantae > Streptophyta > Magnoliopsida > Lamiales > Verbenaceae > Lantana > Lantana camara. The sequence goes on from CM074861.1 coordinate 59,542,052, forward strand.
TTGATATTTCATAAGATTGATTATGTGAATAGTTAGGGCTTGGTAATTTGATGGTGTTTACATGTTTCTAGCATGAATTGTGACTTTATATGTATATATCCTTGAGTTCTTAGCCTTGTTTCCTTGTAACTTGAATGACTTGTACATATTTGTAACTTGGAGGATTTATATGAATTGATTGGTTTGATCTTTAGCCCCAACTTGTGTTATATGTTGCCTAAATGACATATGTAAGTTATATGCATGTTATATGTTAGTTTTGAAGTGTTTATTTGTTGTGGTTTGGTGTTGGAGTGGTTTGGGAGCCATTCCCGAGTGTATGCTCTGTTTTTGCTACGTTTTTTGGCCCTGGAGTGAATCCATGCCCGTGGATTTTGACCTACGGCCGTGGATTTGGGTCCAGAAATCTGCAGACCTTCCCACGGGCGTGGGTTTTCATGAAGGAAAAATCCACGGCCGTGGATCCGCCCCTGTTTTCTATCTGAGTTTGTTTTACTTTGTTTACCCCTCAAACGAGATCTGTTTGACCTGATTTTTAATCCGATGGAAAACTCTTGAAGTCTAGAACACTCTCCAGTTGGAATAACCTCTTTATCTTTTATAATTTGTGAGATATAAGCAATCCTTTTTGGTGTCACCACTTCATCAAAAATCTACATTCTTCAAACTTCGGACCTACGCTATTTCCTTCCGCTTTGAACCACGATTCGGGCCATATATCATTTTAAAGGTCTGTGTGTCTAGTTTTATATCCAATAAACAAAACTCTATTTCAACTTCTAGAACTCAAGATATTCCTATTTTTCCATAGCTTGTACATTTCCAAATTGCCAACTTTTGCCAAACTTCGCCAAAACCCCTCATTTTTACCTTCCTTTCACTTCCTTGGCTCTCGTATGTGACTTATATGAATTATATGCTTGATTAATTGATAATTATGCTCTTACTTGACACTCCTTGATCTTTACTTGTTTAAGTTTCATTGTTTGGATCCGTGTTCGGTATATGAATTGAATTTGTTTGGATAATTAAGTATATGAACACAATCACACCATTCCATGACATATCTATGCTTCATTTCATATAAAATTATGTTATGACATGATACACCACTTCATAAGCAATGCCATGCGTCCTATTTGGTATCATATCGAGTCTTATCTCACGAGTACACATTGTTATCTTTCTTGTACAGTTCTTCTCCAGGGCGGAGATATCATGATCCAATAGGCACCAACATAACTCTTGTTCATTTATTGTCGTTTGTCAGGTGAGGGTGTTTTCGTTCTAGTTATGTATCAAACCCTACAACCTTTTATGACAAGTTTTGGCCAAAACCCTAATGTATATATATGTATTGTTTTCAACGTGAAGTCATCGAGTAAATTATTATCGAGTAAATCACTTTCAAGTATTATGAAATGTATTATGATATCTCATGACTTGATAATGTTTTGGCGAGATGATGCACATTGATCATGCACATGTTATCGGGCCCCAGGAAAATGTGTGAATGGAGACCGGTTCGGCATCGGGCCGATGTATAGCTAAGCCATTGCACAAAGTACCCATTGAGAATCTCTCACGCGACCGTGTAGTGTGGAAGGTGAATTATTCTTGAGGCAATGGTTAACGCATCGAAGGAGCGGGTAGGAGTTATGAGGCCCCGTCTCGATATTGTTATTATTAAATGGTTCGGGTCTGCAGGCCCGACCATTATGGAAGGAGAAGGTTGGAACTTATTTTCATGATTATGATTATGTACATGTTATTATGGTTATGCACCGTGCGTGAAGGCCGGGATACGGATTGACCAAACGCTCATGTCTCATGTTTATGTCTCGTTTGTATTATTGCATATTGCATGATCACATATTCAAAGTATTATGTCATGTTCATTGTACACGGTCGGAGTTTGGTTGGAGAATTGTGCATGCTCACTCGCCGAACCAATATGGTTAATCATGAATTACGAACTTAAAGGATTTAATATGAATTAGTCGTAAAGTCCAAGCATTGCTTATCTATCTTCTTGCCCCTCGCGGGAACTAACTTTACATAAAACCTTGCTCGGGATTTATGGCTTGCATGTGAGTGTTCTATATAATTATCGCTCCTGCTCACTCAGTCTTCTAGAGACTGACCCCTCTTTCCCACTCTTCCAGGTTCTTGCAGGGTTTGCTAGGCGGGAGTCGAGTCTTAGCTTTCTTGTTTGAGTCACTTGTACACTTGAGTCATACTTACATTATTATGATTTAATTGTATCACATTATGTATATTGGGGCCTGTGTGCCAATTATGAATTATTGGTTGTTGATTCCTGATTCGGGACAGGTTGCTTGAACCCGTTGTTAGGATACATGATGGAATTGTTGGGTTTGTGGCCATTTTGTAATTTATGCTCAGTTATTGCTTCCGCACCATGTTTTGGCATTGTGATTTAATTGGTACAGGGTTAGATTCCGCCTAGCTAGGGAGTTATATTTATTTATCACCCGTTCGCTATGAGCCCGGTTCATGTATGGACTACCCATTTCATATGTGGACTGGACTTATAGTGCGGGGGATGTGGTGCTTATCGTCGCGGGTGCTACAGATTGATCGTGGTTTGATATTATCTTCGTAACCTATAATTTACAACTCAATTCGAGAATAAATGCATGCGACTAGAGCATGCTCATGACACATAATCAACACCAAGGAAACAATTGATGCAAAATATAACATATAATCCAACAAGGTCTTGAAAGAAATACAATTCAAGTTCAAGTGCAATGCAATGCGCACGTTGACAGGTAGTTCCTAAGCTGTAGGACCTAGAATCGACAGGACACGACACTAGAACTCCGGTTTTGCAACCTGGCTCTGATACCACCTTAGGATGTGACACCCTATACGGAGGGCCCCACATCCCCCGCACCGTGAACCCGGTCCACACATGAAATGGAGAGTCCACATATGAACCAAGCTCACAGCGAACGGAGACAGAACAAAAAAAAAAAACCATCCTGTGTTAAGCGGGACTAGACCCTGTACCAACAAATCGATGAAACAGGAATGCGGAAGCAAGACAATCATTCAATAGAACAAATGTAATCAAAACGAAAGGTAAATACGAGTTCAACTAGGGCCCTAGAAACCTGTCCCGAGTTTAATAAAATGTTAAAGATACAAAATAGCCTACAAGGCCCGAATACAAAGCAGGAAACAAGTAAATGGTATAATGCAGTATGCAGGACCAAGACCCGAACAAAGACTTCACAAGACTCCCGCCTAACGACCACTAAACCTGCAAGACAAAACTAAAAACAGGAGGGAGGGGTCATCCAACTGACTGAGTGAAGGGGTTAACACACGCATATATATATAAGCAGGCAATCAGGCAGGCATAATTCCACTGTACGTTATTAAAACAGGAAATAGGAATCAGAAGTAAGTTAATACGTACGGGTGGAATTATGTTCAAGCATACAGGTCAGGTAAACAGGATATACAATGCATGTGTCAATATTCGTACGCCCTCTGTTGATGCCCATTTTACCTTAACGGTCCACGAGCTCAGGTGCTGTACAGTGACTGGGGACATGCCAGAGGTTACCGATATCTATGCTTGATATTTTAGGGGACCCGGCAAGAACAGGTATTTAATCCATCCTGGACTCCTTTTTTCACTTATTAAATGACAGGTACAAGCAGGCAATCAGGAAACAAGCAAGAAACAGGATTTATAATTAATTATCAGGCGGGAAAACAAGTACAAATTAATCTCTTTTCTCTGGGTGCAATGTGGCCGGTAGCTAACCTCCACATCCGCATATCAGGGTGATCTTCGGGTTCATGACTCCCTCAGATCGGAGCCCCATCTCCCACCAAACCTCCTGGTGGGTATCCGTGTAGTCCAACAGAATGGGACTCGTGCAAGAGGTACCGTCGGCCCAATACCTCCCCAGTTCACTTAATACACAAGCCCCTGGGCCCCAGGAACAGGAGCCACTCCGGCAAATCCAGCGCTAGAAGAGCCGGGGGGCACAGACAGGATCTCGCAAAACAGGCTCATGGTTAACACTTACACAAGTTATAAAGCATTTCCGGTACCTAGCCGGTATAAAAGATATGGTTAACTTTAACATGAAAACCATTTGGCATACTTTTACTTCATGCAAGGTCATAGGCCATTTATAAAGAAAAACCCTCACCTCCAAGTGTAAGAAAGGAGCAGGATATGAACCATAGGCTTGAAAGTCTCCACCGAGGAGAACACTGAATAAGAAAGGAAACACGGTGTACACGTGAGGCACGATTCAATAATGGACCAAGTAGGACGCACGGCGATGTTCATGAAGTGGTGCATCATGTCATGAGATGATATGATACCCAATGAAAGCATAAAAGGCATGGATATGTTGTGGTCGTGTTCAAGTAAATAGATAAGACAATACCAACACCTCAACACATATCAACACCTTCATACATAAATCACTTAGCAAGAAAGTAGCACGTAAACAAGTATGACATTAGATTAACTCTTAAGAGATGTAATTAAACTCAAGGAGGTCATGTATTCATGTCATTCAACCAAATTAATTCATTTCATGTTTATCACGAAGCTAAACAATCAAGCTAAGAAAATAAGAACCAAGGAATGTCAAAAAAGAGTATATTTATCAATTAAGCAAGCATATCATTCATATAAGTCACATACGGAAGCCAAAGGGGTGAAAGGAATGCAAGAAGAGAGATTTTGGCAAAGTTTAGGAAAAGCTGACAGTTTTCGGGAATGCGCAAGCTGTAAAGAATTGAATATATCTTTTGTTATCGAAGTTGGAATTGGTTTTTTTTGTTGGAAATGAAAGTAGACACACAAGGCTTTCCAATGATATGTGGAACGGATCATGGTTCAAAACGAGGTGAAAATGGTGTAAGCCCGAAGTTGGATGAACGCAGATTGTCGGTAAAGTGGCAACACCAAAAAGAATTGATAATATCTCACAAATGGGAAAAGATATTAAGGTGATTCTAATTGGAGAATGTTCTAGACTCAAAGAAGTTGATCGTATTTGAAAATCAAGTCAAAAAGAGTTCGGATGAGGGGGTACCCGGCCGGGTAAAGTTTAAGGAAAAAGTTCCCCGGCCGGGGAAACCTGTGCAGAAACTTTCTGCACAAAAAGTACCTGCCCGGGTACATTTTATGAACAAATTTTACCCGCCCGAGGAACCTCTCTGGACTGAAAAAGGGGCGGAAACAGGGGTTGCTCAAAGGGGAAAGAGGAGGAAGCAAAAACCACTTCAAAACTCAACCAATTGCAATCAAATTCAAGGTATAAGTTCATGCAAACATGCTACAACAATTTCTCTTGTCAAAAGGCCATGAAATGCACAAGAAATTAATCTACCATTTCAAGTATGAAAACTCCATGAATGGTGGAACATCATATATTCAATCTTCAACCCAAAATCTAACAAATATGCATAGATCCAACTCAAAATCATCACATAAGTTTCATATAAAGTCATGGAATGCAAAGAATCCTTAAACCCTAACATTAATCAAGAATTCATTAATTAAAAAAGCATGACCTTACCTTGAATGACTGAAGAGATGGAGGAGATGATGAGATGGAAGTATAAAGCTTGAATTCTTGTTGAAAAGAGAAGAAAATCTTGGCCTCCTTGCTTCCTTAGTAGATCTGATGAAGAGAGGGAGGGATGGAAGAGCTCTTGACTTATTCTTGGTTAAAGGATGAAGAAATGAGTGTATGTATATGTGTGTGTATAGTTTATATCGGTCCAAGAAGAGAAGAAAATGGGAGAATTTACTACTTGGTCCTTGGAAGATTTAAATGAATGCAATTAGGTATCAAGTTTCTTGAATACTACAATTAAGTCCAATTAAATTATCAATTAAGTCCAAAGGTCTCTAAATGTGTTTAATCAAGGACAAATGATTAAGTATTCCCATAATTAAATTAATATGTCATTTAAGCATACTCGGAGAATTAAACACGTAATCCACGAAAGGAATTTCACGAAAGAAGGAATTAGAAATCAGATAATCACAAGAATTCAAATTAAAAGAATTAAAGAGGGCACTTAAAGAGCAAAAGGAATTTAAATAAATCGTAATCCCAAAACTCACACGCGTAGCGCGCGTACCTGTACGGCCGAGAAATCGGGGTGTTACAGGCTTGCAAGACCCTGCCACCTCATACATAGGCTAATGGGGGTACATGAATCCCCCAAGGGCACTCAGCTCCCATTCCTCACTAATCTCCTTGCGAGGTCCAGTATCATCGTAGTTTGGTTGAAACTAGTACATGGGATCACCGTCGGCCCTTGCCTCCCCGGATAGCTACATGTACTAAGTCCTTGGGCCCGTGTTTTCATAATCATGTTCTCGCCAAAACATAAGGTAGGAATTCATAAAAGAAGGGCTTACGTTTGAAATCATTTACTCTTAAAAGACTCGATATATAAATGTACTATTTTGGCTCAAACATTTCATATAAGGGATATATCGGGTCGTTATAGATATTAGAAGAGAAACCCTGTGACATCCCGACTTTTCAGCCGTACAGGTATGACGTATGTGTGCATTTAAATTTATTATTTCTGAATTTTATATTTAATTTCTCTATGTTTATTTCCATTAATCTAAATATTTGAATTTCTTAATATTGATTTCTTTGAATATTTGAATTCTAATTATTTGAATAATATGTCTATTTGTTGAAATGTGTTGCGTTTGTATTTGATTTGAAATCGAAATTTCGTGTTTTTCTAATATGTTGGGGATTTGTGAGTTATGAATTTGTTTATGTGCTCGTTTTACATTTTCGGACATCTTTGAAATCGTAACGCACAATTTTATTTGTTTTGGGGACTCGAGGGCATAACTAGTTTTAGCGCACCTTGTGTTCCGGAATTTATATCTTGAGCTCGGGAATTTGGATTCAAATTCTGGAAGTGGCGCTGGACACGTAACCAGATTTTCAAACTAAGAAACCTAGCTTCATATTTTTCTAAGCCCGAAATTCAACCGAAAAACTGACTCGCGCCATTATGACCATCTTTCACTAATTTACACATAAGTCCCTCATCTTTTAGCCTTTTCAAGTGATTCTTGGTCCCACAACTCACCAACTCAATGCTTTATCATATCTTGCTCCCCTAATCTCGATCCACACAAGAGAAGGAAAGGAAAAATCTGATTTTGGAGCAGCAACAGTTTCATTCTCGCCACTTTGCACCCAAGGAGAATTTTGAGCTTCAATCTTCATTTTCCTCCATGATCTTCAAGAGGTTAGTACATATTTGATATCGTCATACTTGTGTAGTCATTTTCATCCAAGAATTTCAGATTTTGAGCTTTGTTTGATTGAGATTTGATCCTAGACATGAATAGTTAGGTTTTATGCCATTTTTGAATTCCGTCACATTCTTTGGTGTTTAGCTTGAATTGGAGCTGGAATATAGATCATTTATGCTTCATTTATTATTGAATATACCTGACTTTGGTGGTAGTTGAGGCATGAATGAATTATCATTAATGATCTTATGGTTTCAAGTTGAGATATGCATGAATTAGTGCCATTTCCTTACCTTAGCTGCTGCTGTTCGTTTCCAGCCTATTTGAGGAAGTTTTTGTGCTGATTTGCAGCTGATTTTGTTGCCTTTACATGTCTCCTTAAGTTGGTAGTTGGATTGGTAGGAAAATAGGGCTGAACAGGGGTGAAAATCGCCATTTTCCGCGACTGAATTGTCTCCCCGGCCGGGGAGATTTTACTCAAGAAAGTACCCGGCCGGGTACGTGCTATGCAGAAAGTTTCTGCATCAAATGTACCTGGGAGGGTACTTTTATGAAGAAAATCTCCCCCGGGCAGGGAGATAGTGATGATCTGCTACTCTTCAATTCATTCTTTGCATGTTTAATCCTTTTTCATTCTATTTTGCATGATAAGTTGTGAACATTACATGGTAGTTAACGTGACAATGCATGGTATGGGATTTCATGCATACTAAGAGTGTTTAAAATTCTTTTCCCATGCATGTGATTTTCAATGTGATATAAATTATTCATGTTACGTATATGTAATATATGTTATAAATATATCTATTATGTTATATGTTTAATTAAATGAGTTTAAGTGCTTTAAATTTGATGATTTAATTTATAAATGTTGTCCTATGGTTTTACATGAATTCTTATGTATGAAATGTGTAGTCTAAATGTCATTTTATGCTTTAAATTATTTGTTACATTTTATGAATTACGCTTCTGAATTTATTTGATACGTTTATTCGAGCTATGAACTTAAATGACCTAAATGATGCATTCTTGCATTTCATATGCATCGCCGTGCGTCTAATTGGTTCATGATCAAGTCTAAGTCTTAACTATGTGCTCGTTTTCTCAGAGTTGAGTTCTGAAGGTGTCGGTTCCACCACTTAAGCTTCTTCTGTTAGGAATAGTGCCCTAGAAAGCCGATTGTATATCCGCTTTGTGCTTTTCCTTATTGTAATCACAGACAATCTTTGAATAAAATAACGAATTGAGGCAACACTTCTTTATATGCTCTTGTTTGGTATGCGTTTACTTTAGTTGTGCATGTATGAGAACTCCCCTAATCCTGATGACCTTAGGACTCTACCATTTAGGTGAAATGGTTCATGAAATAAGCCCTATATCACATAAGTCATGATTAGTAAAATACTCCAAGCCGATGAGTCCTACAGACAGTGGGAGTGTCAACTTGACTCCTCTAAGGCTTGCTTGTGGGATCACGCCCTTAAGAAGGACCACCTTGTTTCATGGAGGTGCAAAGTGTATAGTTGATACGTGCGTGATACATGAGGGTGCTTACTTTAATAAGTAAGTTCACTGAGGTGCCCCGTGTGAGAACATTCCTAAATGGGAAAGGAAGTTTCTATTTCAGGAAATGGAAACTTCCAGATTAGGAAATATCTCACGAGTCATTGATGTGATTAATTGATCCTTAGACTTGAGGTTCCTTGTCACTTTATGAGTTAACTCTGTAGTCTTAGGTATAAGCTTTAAAGGGTGTCGCCATAGACAACTGATTCAAGGCTTATGCTGGGGCTGCACAAGTGACTCATGAAAGTGAATGAGAATCAAGAAAGGACCTACACTTGCATTTGCAAGGTGATCTCTTATTGTGTAAGTCATTCATATGCCATATGGAGTCCTTGGCCAAGGCAGTAGATCAAGACATCAAGAAAAGGGTTTCTTGGATTGAGATCAAATGGATATGAAATGCACTTAGCTTTAAGACCGGATTATTAGGGTTCTAATTATTCCCTTACCCTAGATCTTGGTTGAGAGATAGTAAGTAGGAGGATTGTATCTCACATGAATCAATGACTTAAAGGTTCTGTCGAATCCGAACATTCCAATTCAGCTAGGGGTTAAACACCTGTTGCTAGACTATGGTCGTTTAATCTGTGGACTGATTAATTAATTAGTGAATTAATTAATTAGGGTCACTGCTAATTGAATTGAGAACCTAGAGGGTCACACACAACAACTTGGTTACATGAGTTGAGGCTTGAAAATGATTAAACGAGTTAATCGGGCCAAGAGGGTTCCACACGTGTGAAGTCACACGTGTGGCTCACGTGAGTGACACGTGTCACTGTGACACGTGTCACACACGTGTGTATATATATATATATGTTAAATAATTAATTAGTTAATTATTTAATAGACTTTGGTTTAATTTTGAATTAAAAAGAAAGTCTAATTTTGGAGAAAATAATCTAGTTAATTAATTACGAATTAATTAATTAGATAAAAATAAGTTATTTATTTTATAATAAATAAAGTATAAAATTATCCAAAAATAGTTTGGATATTTTTAGCTCTCTTAAAAGTTGACTTGAATTAGAATTCAAAGTCAAAGTTGGAAAATACTTGATCATCAAGTAATAGGAGAGAGAGGGACCAAATCCTTTGTCCATTAGGACTAGGTTCGGCCGCCCCTCCCCTTTCCTATATATAGGGGAGCTCATGCTCCCCTTTAGAGCTAATTGACAATTCTTGGTTCATGTGTTGAACACCTTCCTTTCTCCAAGATTAAATTAAACCCTAGGTTAAGCCTAAACACTAACTAGAGAACTAGCATCCTTACTAGTTAGATTGTGATCAAGTTGGTGGACTTTCTCTAGAGACTTCAAGTTAGAAGTTTGAAGATTCGAGCTTTACCAAGGAGAGGGGATCAAGCCGCGTGAAGAGCGTTCTTGGGTGGCTTGAAACGCTTCAAGAAAGAATAAAAGAAAAGTAAGTTTTCTATCTTTACGAATTTGGTTACAGGATTGCGAGTTCAAGGTCCTTTTGTTGGGAAAATTTTTAAATTCCGCTGCTTTCTGATTCGTGTTTTCCAACAAGTGGTATCAGAGCCACCTCGTTAATCGTGTTTCTGATCCGTCTCAATTATACTGAATTTGGTAGAAATTCTTAGGCTTGATGCGATTGAGTATTTGTAATTGTTTTAGAAAGCCTGAATTACGAAACTGTATTTTTTCCTGAAAGTTTCTGAAAATTGGTTTTTAATTTTGAAAAACAATTTTAGATTTGAAACTGTATAAACTGTTTTTGGATTTCTTGGATTGGTTTTGCTTTTGAACGAAAACACGAAACGAAAGCCCGGATCGCGATGAACACACGAAACCCCGCGCGCGAAGGAGTCGCGCGCGCAGGCTTCGCGCCCCACCCTCCCGCAACCGCGCGGGAGGCCCTCCCGGGCGCGCCTAGGCGTGCCCGCCCATCATTCCCCAGGGCTGGCCGGAACAGACCTGCCAGTCTCCCGCACGTCGTCCGCCCGTCGCCGCCCAGGCCTGGCCGGGACAGACCGGCCAGTCGCCCAGCACCTCCCGCACGCCTGTGCGGGAGCCTTCCGGGCGCGCCTAGGCGCGCCCGCCCAGGGCGGCCGAGACTCGCCGCCCAATGCCCGGCAGGAGCTGCGCGCATGCTGTGCGCACACGCCGCACTTGGGACGGGCAACCCCGTTTTCGTGATCCGGCCTTTTCGTGTTTCGTGCAATCCAGTCCCAATTTTTTATTTTAATTTTAAAATTTTATTTTTGAATATTTATTTTAATTTTTTTGAATAAAACTTAAAATTGGGATTTTTGAGAAATTGAAACGGTTTATATTTTGGGAAAATACATCTTGATAAAATTATTAATTTTCAGAAATTAATTAGAATTTTATTTGTTTTGGTAATTTGGGATTTATTGAAAACTTTTATAAATAAGACTCGCATCAAGTCGTGTTTTAAGCTATTAGAGCTTAAAGCGAGAATTTTAATTTATTGGTTAAATTTAAATTCTTGCAAAAGCATGTTAGGTGATCATGGGTTTAGATCTATGTATGGTTTTAATTTATGCACATGGATGGTTTAAATTGGGGTTGGAGCCCTATAGTTGCGTTTTTTCAATTGAGGTTGGAGCCTCACTTATGTGCGTACTGTTATGTGATTTATTATGTGGCTTTCCTTATTACTGTTTTTGAGGCCGGGGTATGCCCCGTGTAATTGTCTAAGGCCAATATGAAGATTGAGCCTTATTACTTTATGTCTTTTTCTTTTTATTGTAATTTGAGAGTAGAGATAGGTGGTGAGGTTTTATTTTCATTTTGGAGACAATGCACCCATGGAGTAAGATGGACCACATTCAAGTAACAAGGAGGCCATAAGTGAAGACCCCTCAAAATGTTAGGGAGGGGAATCTCAATTGTTAAATGTAATAGAGATAGGGCTCGTATTTTGTTACCGCTTTCCCTTATGTGATTTGAACTGTTTATGTGGCATGTATGTTAGAACTTGTGATTGTGGAGTGGCTCCCACATATCACGCATAAGATAGGTAGAACCCATGATCATTACATGTTAGTATCATGCTAGGACATGTTATCTGTTTATGTGCTTGTTTGAAATGCATTTAAGTGTACTTGCATTAATCAAGACTAATAAAATTGGATAACATATATGTTGGTGAGGTCGAACCGGACAACTCTCCGGTTGATTCGAAAATTCCCATTAAATATTAAGCTAATTTCGAACAAATAGGTGTTTAATTCGAGATGCAAATTTTGAATTGAATTCCTAGCATTCCATCAATAGGTTTTAAGTTTAGTAAGTAAAGCTAGTTATTGTCCGCGAGTCGTGGGATAGCTAGTGGAGCTTATTAGTTCTTAGTTACCTAATTAATCATTTTAAATGGTCAATATTTCGTGGTCAATTTTAGCAAGGGCGATGTCCGCGAGTCGTGGGTCGTTCGAACTAAGTTTTGGTCATGATCTTATGATTGATGGGTCTAGCTTAACGCCTAAGTAAATATGGATGTCGCACGAGTCGTGGGTCCATACTGAAAGATAGGTGATGCAAAAACAATTACTAAGAGTTCTAAAGGTGTTAGAATTGGTAAGTTGTACCTACCTAGGGTTCTTACTTAGAATGTCCGCGAGTCGTGGGTTCGAGGTAAAATGCCTAGGATCTTAGTACCCATTGGGAAACGTGTTCCTCTTAGATCTTTGGGAATTCTGGATCTTTGAAAAACAGTGGGAGCTACATTAGATTAAAGACCTTATCTTTTGTATATCGTTATAATTCAGCATGCTCACTAGTTCTCTGTTTTACCATTTAGGTCGTAGATTCTGTGATTCTCTACGTGATTTGAAATGGCAACCAAAAACCCTCTTGTATCGATCCTCAAGTCAAACAAGTTGACTGGTCCCAACTATTCTGATTGGCTGAGGAATCTAAAAATCATTTTAGATTCTGAGAAGAGAACTTATGTTCTCTTCGAAGGGGAGCCTAGTCCCGAAGGGGAGGCTCCCACTCGGGCCGAGCGGGATGCGATTCAGAAGTGGAAGGATGATAATCTCTAAGCCCGTTGCCTTATGTTGGTTAACATGTCTCCGGACTTGCAAAGGCAACATGAGGCCATGGAATTTGCTTGGGAGATTTACGACCACTTAGAGCAACTTTACCGCCCTCATGAACGTGTTACAAGGTATAACACTTCAAAGGAATTGTTCCACTTGAGAATGAGGGAAGGTTCAAGTGTCCATGAATATGGACTCAAGTTTCTTGCCCTTACTGAGAAACTTGCTTCCATGGACATGCCACTGAAAGATGAGCTTTCAGTGGATTTGTTGCTAGCTTCGCTCCCACCATCATTCAACCCATTTGTCCTTAACTTCAACATGAATCATGCTGGTGCTACCGTAGCTGAGCTGATTAGTCAGCTTGTGACTGCTGAAAGCACGATCAAGAAGGACAATAAGGTTTTGATGGTGAATGCTCCATCTTCCTCTTCTGGGCCTTCTAAAGGTAAGGGCAAGAAAGCCCAAAAGAAGAAGAAGAAACCCCTTAGGCCCACTGGTGGCATTTCGAAAGGGAAGGCCTAAAAGAAGAAGCGTGATCAGAAAGAGGATGTTTGCTTCCATTGTGGCAGAGCGGGACATTGGAGGAGAAACTGCCCAGAGTACAAGGCTACTCTAAAGAAAGGTATCTTTCTCGTTGAAGTAAATCTTTCTATTAATTCTAGTTCTTGGGTACTTGATACCGGTTGTGGAACTCATATCTGTAATGATGTACAGATGCTAAGTGATGTTCAACAACTAAAAGAAGGAGAATGTGTCTTGAAGATCGGCGATGGCTCAAACGTTGAAGCTCGAGCTTTAGGCACAATTAGATTAGATTTAGGTAGTTTTGAGTTAGTATTAAATAAAGTCCTTTATGTACCGAGCATTATTCGTAATATAATTTCAGTTCCAATATTAGATTGTGAAGGTTATGAAACTTATATTAAGAATGGTAAATATTTTATCAAACGGAACAACTCTTCCGTTCACATCGGTACTCTAAGTAATGGACTTTACCTAACTCAAAATATCAATATTATGAATATACAACGAGAAACGAAGCGTAAGAGAGATGACAAAGTTTCAGCTCCCTTATGGCACGCTAGATTAGGACACATTTCCAAGAACATAATTAGCAAGATAAACACTTTAGGATCATTCTCTGAAAATGATCTTAAAGAGTTAACTTCTTGCGAATCCTGTCTCAAAGGAAAAATGTCCAAAGTCCCTTTTAAGGGAACTGTGGAACGTGCCACTGAGGTTTTGGATTTGATCCATACTGATGTTTGTGGACCGCTTAGTGTAAGCACTAGAAGCAATCATCAGTATTTCATAACCTTTACTGATGACTTTAGTCGGTATGGTTATGTATACTTAATGAAGTATAAATCTGAAGCTTTTGAGAAATTCTTAGAATTTCAAAAGGAGGTTGAGAACCAAACTGGTCACAAGATCAAAGCACTTCGATCTGATCGAGGAGGCGAGTATCTTAGTGAAGAATTCCTTAATCATCTCAAGGATAATGGGATTATCTCTCAGTGGACTCCTCCGGGAACTCCTCAGCTTAATGGAGTTTCTGAGAGAAGGAATCGAACCCTACTTGATATGGTTCGTTCCATGATGAGTTTCACTGACTTACCACCTTCTTTCTGGGGTTATGCCCTAGAAAGTACAGCAAAGATTTTGAATCTAGTTCCCTCTAAGTCAGTCCCTAAAACGCCCTATGAAATGTGGCATGGTAAAATCCCTAGTTATTCTTACTTAAGAATTTGGGGTTGTCCTGCTTACGTGAAGAGGACAGTGGGAGATAAGTTAGAATCTCGTTCTAACTTATGCTACTTTGTAGGTTATCCTAAGGAATCCATAGGATACTACTTCTATGATCAATCTGAGCAAAAGGTGTTTGTTTCCAGAAATGCTACTTTTCTGGAGGAACCGTTCCTTAAAGAAAAGCAAGGCAAGATCATAGAATTAGAAGAAGTACAAAGTGACCCCATACCACCCACTGAAGAAACGTCCCACTCTGATCAACCACAACCAATCACGCATTTCGATACACATGAAAATCCTCCTCTAAGGCGTTCTGAACGCAATCCTAGACAGCCGGAGAGATGGTATGGATTCTTCCATGAAATCTCTCAAAAGGATAATGATCCTTCAACATATGAGGAGGCACTTTCAGATTCTGAGTCTGAACAGTGGATAGAAGCCATGAAATCCGAAATGGATTCCATGAACTCCAACCAAGTTTGGACCTTGGTAGATTTGCCTGATGGGGTCAAACCCATAGGTTGCAAATGGATCTTTAAGAGAAAGCTTGGAGTTGATGGAAGCATTGCAGCCTACAAAGCAAGACTGGTTGCAAAAGGATTCACTCAGAGACCCGGCGTGGACTTTGACGAAACCTTTTCACCAGTTGCAATGCAAATGTCTATTCGGATCATGCTTGCCATTGCTGCATATTATGACTATGAGATATGGCAAATGGATGTGAAAACTGCCTTTCTCAATGGTGACATTGACAAAGACATTTATATGGAGCAACCCATAGGTTTCACATTCAGTGGGAGTGAGCAAAAGGTTTGCAAACTCCAAAGATCAATCTATGGATTGAAACAGGCTTCTAGGAATTGGAACATTCGATTTGATGAATCGGTCAAAGCGTTTGGCTTCATCCAAATTACGAATGAATCATGTGTGTATAGAAAGGAATTGGAGACCTCAGTGCAATTCTTAGTACTTTATGTTGATGACATCCTTCTTATTGGGAATTCGAAGGATGACATGAAAGTGACTAAGTTATGGTTATCGAACCAATTCGAGATGAAAGATCTTGGTGATGCGTCCTATATCCTTGGAATTGAAATCTATAGAGATAGATCTAGAAGGTTAATAGGACTATCACAGTCGATGTACATTGACAAAGTATTGAACAGATTCAATATGGAGTCAGCAAAGGTTAAGAACCTTCCTATGAGTGTAGGAACATGTCTTTCAAAGAAGATGTGTCCTAAGACTAACCTTGAGAAGGAAAGAATGACTCATACGCCTTATGCATCAGCAATAGGTAGCATAAAGTATGCAATGTTATGTACTCGACCGGATGTGGCTTATGCACTTAGTGTGACAAGTCGTTTCCAATCTGACCCTGGAGATGGTCACTGGGCTGCCGTGAAGAATATTCTTAAGTACTTGAAGAGTACTAAATATTTATTCTTAGTTTACGGAGGTCAGAAAGATCTTACTGTCGAAGGATACTGCGATGCAAGCTTTGCATCTGACTTAGATGATTTTAAGTCAATGTCAGGATACATTTTCTGCCTAAACGGCGGAGCAGTGAGTTGGAAGAGTTCCAAGCAAACAACCACTGCAGATTCGACCACGGAGGCCGAATACTTAGCTGCAAATGATGCAGCTAAGGAAGGTGTTTGGATTAGAAACTTCATTCAAGAGTTGAATGTTGTTCCTAGCATGAAAGACCCCATTACTGTGTTTTGTGACAACACTGGGGCGGTTGCTCAAGCAAGAGAACCAAGATCTCACCAACGGACCAAGCACATTATGAGGAAGTATCACCTAATCCGTGATATTATCAAAAGAGGAGATGTGCAAATTGAGAGGGTCACATCAACAGAGAACGTGGCAGATCCACTTACTAAACCCCTTAGTCGAGAAGCTTTCCAAGGTCATCTTCAGAAGATGGGACTTAGAGTAGCTTTAGAATGGCTTTGACGGGCAAGTGGGAGATTGTTAGGAATAGTGCCCTAGAAAGCCGATTGTATATCCGCTTTGTGCTTTTCCTTATTGTAATCACAGACAATCTTTGAATAAAATAACGAATTGAGGCAACACTTCTTTATATGCTCTTGTTTGGTATGCGTTTACTTTAGTTGTGCATGTATGAGAACTCCCCTAATCCTGATGACCTTAGGACTCTACCATTTAGGTGAAATGGTTCATGAAATGAGCCCTATATCACATAAGTCATGATTAGTAAAATACTCCAAGCCGATGAGTCCTACAGACAGTGGGAGTGTCAACTTGACTCCTCTAAGGCTTGCTTGTGGGATCACGCCCTTAAGAAGGACCACCTTGTTTCATGGAGGTGCAAAGTGTATAGTTGATACGTGCGTGATACATGAGGGTGCTTACTTTAATAAGTAAGTTCACTGAGGTGCCCCGTGTGAGAACATTCCTAAATGGGAAAGGAAGTTTCTATTTCAGGAAATGGAAACTTCCAGATTAGGAAATATCTCACGAGTCATTGATGTGATTAATTGATCCTTAGACTTGAGGTTCCTTGTCACTTTATGAATTAACTCTGTAGTCTTAGGTATAAGCTTTAAAGGGTGTCGCCATAGACAACTGATTCAAGGCTTATGCTGGGGCTGCACAAGTGACTCATGAAAGTGAATGAGAATCAAGAAAGGACCTACACTTGCATTTGCAAGGTGATCTCTTATTGTGTAAGTCATTCAATTTGCCATATGGAGTCCTTGGCCAAGGCAGTAGATCAAGACATCAAGAAAAGGGTTTCTTGGATTGAGATCAAATGGATATGAAATGCACTTAGCTTTAAGACCGGATTATTAGGGTTCTAATTATTCCCTTACCCTAATCTTGGTTGAGAGATAGTAAGTAGGAGGATTGTATCTCACATGAATCAATGACTTAAAGGTTCTGTCGAATCCGAACATTCCAATTCAGCTAGGGGTTAAACACCTGTTGCTAGACTATGGTCGTTTAATCTGTGGACTGATTAATTAATTAGTGAATTAATTAATTAGGGTCACTGCTAATTGAATTGAGAACCTAGAGGGTCACACACAACAACTTGGTTACATGAGTTGAGGCTTGAAAATGATTAAACGAGTTAATCGGGCCAAGAGGGTTCCACACGTGTGAAGTCACACGTGTGGCTCACGTGAGTGACACGTGTCACTGTGACACATGTCACACACGTGTGTATATATATATATGTTAAATAATTAATTAGTTAATTATTTAATAGACTTTGGTTTAATTTTGAATTAAAAAGAAAGTCTAATTTTGGAGAAAATAATCTAGTTAATTAATTACGAATTAATTAATTAGATAAAAATAAGTTATTTATTTTATAATAAATAAAGTATAAAATTATCCAAAAATAGTTTGGATATTTTTAGCTCTCTTAAAAGTTGACTTGAATTAGAATTCAAAGTCAAAGTTGGAAAATACTTGATCATCAAGTAATAGGAGAGAGAGGGACCAAATCCTTTGTCCATTAGGACTAGGTTCGGCCGCCCCTCCCCTTTCCTATATATAGGGGAGCTCATGCTCCCCTTTAGAGCTAATTGACAATTCTTGGTTCATGTGTTGAACACCTTCCTTTCTCCAAGATTAAATTAAACCCTAGGTTAAGCCTAAACACTAACTAGAGAACTAGCATCCTTACTAGTTAGATTGTGATCAAATTGGTGGACTTTCTCTAGAGACTTCAAGTTAGAAGTTTGAAGATTCGAGCTTTACCAAGGAGAGGGGATCAAGCCGCGTGAAGAGCGTTCTTGGGTGGCTTGAAACGCTTCAAGAAAGAATAAAAGAAAAGTAAGTTTTCTATCTTTACGAATTTGGTTACACGATTGCGAGTTCAAGGTCCTTTTGTTGGGAAAATTTTTAAATTCCACTGCTTTCTGATTCGTGTTTTCCAACATCTTCTTGGTCGTCAACGCTCTTCCGGGAGCTCTTTCGGTAAAAGGTGAGGTTTTAGGTTTGTTATAGATAATGCCACCTACAACCGTATGTGCTCGTTTTCAAGCCCGCATGTGAATATACTATTATATATATATTAAATATGTGTCTTATGATATGTTATGATTCTTGTTATGCGATTTCATATGAACTCTTCTGAAATTATACGTATGGGCATATATAAGCTTAAAATTGGTTTTTGCAACGAGGCTATGCTCCAAACCGTGTATCGTTAAGCAAACTACGGATTTCTACAGCATATTATGAATTTGGAAGACACGGAGAGGTACATGTATAGCATATGCCGAGTTGCACGGTATGAATCGTATGTTCCTAGGTTTCCCGAGTTAGGTATGTTTCTTATGAGTCTTATGTTTCTTACGAATCCCTGGGCCCCGGAGGTGTAGGTAAGGGAGACCCGGTGCGGCTGTTGGGGTCGCCGGTTATCACCCCTGTACACACGCTCCTTTGAAGTACCTACGTGCGACTCTGAGGGAGATGGAGAAGGCGTGGTTCTTTGAGCCTTCGGCTAAGGTCGGAGAAGGTACGTTGCGGGATCGCTACCCCACGTATATAGAGTTGCACGATGAGGGCCCGTAACCCGCGTGCAGATTTCTGAAGGAGGATGGAATACGGGAGTATGAGTCTTATGAATCTTATGTATTTACGTTTCCTTATGGTTTTCTTATGAATCTTTCTTAAGGGGTAAGGTTGGAAACCCGTGCTCGCCGGGTATTTGAATTCTTTTGCTAAAATGATTATGAAACGGGATAGGAGATCTCGTTTTAATAAGAGATTTATACGAGATTCCGAATTTATGAATTTATGAATCTGTATGCGTTCTTCCATCTAAGAATCCTACGAGTTTTCAAAGTTCAGTATGTATGAATATATGAATAAATATGAGATTAATTTTGAAAATGACTTTGGTGTGTAAAACCCTATTCCCGGTTCATAGTCTTCTGTTTATTATGTGCTTTGCTCTATATATATATAGGTGTGTGGGTGTGTGTTAGCCCCCTCACTCAGTCGGTGGACTGACCCACTCCTTTCAACTTTTCAGTTTACAGGTTGGGTGTGCTAGGCGGAGTCTTGAGTCGGTCGGGTTCGAGTCATCTAGTTCGAGTTGCATTTTCTTTTGCATTCAGTCATGCGTTTGTATATGATTCGATTGTGGTAATTGAAGTATGTATGTGTTATGCATTTGTTAATGAATTATGTATGAATTTCTATTTTGTATATTTCGGGACAGGCTTCTTGGGATAGCTGAACCCCGTTTTGTGGATTTATCTTCTTGGATTTTGTTATATGCTTCCGTTTTCTTATTCTTGCACACTCTGGTCCTGTCTTAGCTCCACCTGGCCTAGCGAGTGAGTGTAGGTTCCCATTCGCTTAGTCTTGGGCTCATGTATGGATTTCTATTTCATATGTCGGTTCTGGCTAGGTGCGGGGGATGTGGTGGCTCGCCGCTCCGGGCACTACAAACCCACCTTAAAAGATCAAAAGAAAGGCACAAGCATCTCAAGGCTCACCCTCATCTCTGACCGTACCAAAATCTATGCAAAAGAGGTAGTGTGAGACTCAAAATGACCATATATGACGTACGGCATGCTATGCTCATCATATAAGATACATAAGAAGTAAAATGATGCCATGAAATCATGAAATCACGTAATTCATTCAATAAGTGCAAGTATATACAATGCATGAAGCTTTCACTTTCAAACGAGTTCATATCTTTCATATTTTAAGTCAAATCAATCCATAATTTTCATATAACGATCATAACAAATACTATAACATGTACACGAGTTATATGAATCATAAGAGAAAGGAAAAGCCATCAATTGGAGTTCAAATTCTACGTATGGAAGTGTAACGCCCCCACGCGTACTGGAACATGAGGAGAGTGGCGTCTCAACCCCCGTACTGAAGCACCTCTCAAGTAATGGTGTGAGCCATCACTCAAGAAATACTCCAGCGAACGGCTGTCTATCTCGGAACTATACATGTATAACGATGTGGCTATACAGCGGAAAATCAGAGTATTTTAAAACTTTTCAAAACATGTGCGTGATGGCATGTAACAAGCAAGAACATATTGATCGTGCAAGAGGGACTTGGCATATCAGAACATATAACATATTCACATATAAGCACCGATATAGTAGAGTTCAAAATATCAGTAACAGAGTAGCAGAAAGAGTATAACAAGGATACTCAAATATTCAGAAATATAAAGCAATGCAGCCATAAAACATATGCAGGACACAAACGAACAGAATACTAAGTCCCGACTGAAACAAAAATGACAATCTAGAGCTTCAAGATACCTCTAGACTGCGGCTGCAAGACCTGAAACCACGAGGCAAGAAAACGGGAGAGGTATTAGTCAAAAGGACTAAGTGAGGGAATACTTAAAAGAAAGTACTGAGTGATAAAGAACTTGAGTGTAATTCAGAACTGTTAAGGAAATACTTTAATGAAGAACTTGAAACAAGTTCGATTGATAAAACTATTTGAATGCAATGCTATAAAAGAATGCATGTTTTAAAACACTTTCATGAATGCTATCACACGCGCACACATATGTTGTAGATGGTTCATAGTTCTTTCATAAAACGGGATGAGGGTAAAGTGAACTTTTTCAATTATGAACCATCCTTTATGAAACAGAATTTTGTCCGCAAGCTAGGCTCCTCCAACCTTACTCCAAAAAATATGATTTCATAGAGTATCGGACCGAGGTCAACAATAACTCCACACACAGTAGAGTATCGGACTAAGGTCAACAATACCCCACTCACATACAAACATACACCATCCTCCACCGGTTGTCACTTCGGGTAGCTAGCCCTAGGTGACCTGTAAACAGGTAATGGGAACAGATTTACGGTCCGTTCCCAGACAGATTTTCCTGACTTAACAAACCTCCTGTTAAATTCGGTGTCAATTGCCTAATTGTGGCGGCCGGTATTAGTGATGTCGTTGGCGCACACCTCCCGAACATCACCTCTACACATAACCGCCGGGCCCAAACTGTAAACTGTATGCTTGCATTTCAGAATTAGCAGTGACCAGAGTACCACTCCAGTGTGCTAACAATAACATGTGAAACTGTAACTGTAACATGTGATGCTGTCTGTAAAACATGTGATGTTGTCTGTAAAACATGTGAAACTGTACTTTGAAAACATATGCAGATCATGTAACTGTCTTTGAACAAGAATGCTGAACTTTGGAAAACATGTGATGTAGATCAAGGTATACTATTAAAGTATGAATGATCCTTTCAAAAGAATGTCCCGATAAAAAGGATAGTTCGAAACGAGCTTTAGCTTTGAATTTCAAAACATATGATACGATAGCATAATCGTGGTTCCAGTTGGAAAACATTTATAACTTCACCTCACCTAATAGTAACAAAAGGTAGGTAGACAGATTACGCGGTGCCCTGGGGATCCCAGTGCTCGACTTTAACTCCTATAGGTGGTGTACTAGAGTGAGCTTAAGAACTAAGACCCACTACTAACCAAGATGCACATGAAATGCATGAAACATATGAACGAGAAACATGTAACACAAGAGAGTAATACCATTTAAGGTATTCAAGAAAGGTAACACACAAAGGAATACGTTAAAGTAAGTTACTCTTAACGTGGGACTATGATCCTACTATAATCGAGTAAGCTTTAGCTAAATTATGAATCCTATCGCAAACCTTAAGTTATGAAACAAGTCCTCAAAAGAAAACACATTTTGAAAACACATTTTAGACCCTGGATATGGAAACCCTAGGTGCAAATGTCAATTAAGAAAGCACAAGTTTTATTTCATTTTTAGTATTCAAAAGCACTATTTAAAAGTACTATTCAAGATTACTATTCATAGGTTACTGTTCACATGTCGGGTCAAAGGGTCGGGTCAAACCCTTACTATACACACACACACACACCATGCACGTACACACACACACGGCATGCACACACACATACCCTAATTAAATTATGATCTTGATTATAACCTATAGTTTCAAGTTCATGTCATTATAATCAAGTGTGATCTAGGTTAAAGGTATAATGATGTGAATCATGATGAACCGCGGCCATATCTTGTCCCAAATGAAGAGCTGGACCGATCCACAGCTCAAGAAGATAGCATACAAAAGGAACAAAGTTATGGTGGTCCAATTACAAGAGCTCGGGCCAAAATTATCCAAGAGGAACTTGTAAATCTCTTAAACCAATTTCCTCAAACTGGACTCCAACCATCAAGATGGGCTGCTGAACCAAATTCAGAATACTTCAATGTTTTTATGTCCAATTCCTAAAGTCCAAAGTGTGGAAATGATGTAATTCGGCCCTAAGCCTATTATAGTATTATTTGGGCCTTTATTTTATCATTATTTAGTTGCATATTAGTTTATTTAAGCCCACTTTTGTAAGTCTTCATGGCGAGTGGCGGGAATAGCTTGTGTCCTTTAGTATTCTAGTGTCTCTTAAGATTCCATGCATGCATCTTTATATTCAGCATTGTAACTTGTTTTTCTTTCAATTAAGAAGTAAAATTATTGAATTTTCATTCAAGTGAGATTTTCTCTCAAGTTCTTTGCTGAACGACATTAGGGTTTCAAACCCCTTTCCCCGGATAACGTTATTTCTCGACTCCTTATAGTCGACGAGGTGCATTACTTACAATCTGATAGTGTTGGTTCTTTGCTCAATATAGCAAACGGGTCACACTCCTCTTATTTTCAACCTTGGATTGGACGATAAGATTCAAGAACTCCAAGTATTGATATAGGGTTTCACGGCAAGTACGTGGAGTTCGTATCATTTGGTATCTAGAGCTTAGGTTTCCATCCAAGGTTACATATCCGTATCTTTTATCTTTTATATAATTTCTTTTCATTATTGTTATATTGCTGCAAAAAAAATCGAAAAAGGCAAAAAGAGAAAAACAAAAAACAAAAAAAAAAACGGAAAAAAAAAAGAGAGCAGCATTGTTTCAGTCATTTTCTTTGTAATCTCAAATCATAAGTCATGTGGATTTGTTTGTTTGTATCTTTTTAGTTGTAACAGTTCGTTTGTGACAATTTTAGCACCCTTATTGATTCATTCATCTTAAAGGATTATTTGGTTGACGGATCTGAAATTTCTTGTGTCTTTCTTCAAGGATTGAGAGAAAAGAGTGGTAAAAGGCTTGAGTTGTGAGCACAAAAGAGGGAAAAAGCCATATTTTTTAGTGATACACGAGCGTGAGTTACTCTAAACGAGGGCAAACACGTGAGGGAGTGTTATGAGGTAATTTTTACTAACGATTTTTCTTACAGGTTTAAAACATGATGGAAGAACGAAATGAACAGCCTCCAATGGACGTTAACTTTGTCCTCCGTGCAATGCAGCAACAATTTGATAGGTTGAATGTATAATTTGGTGAGATCCGGGATCAATTGGATCAAAATGATGAATGGGTGACTGAATTACAACAAAATGCTCTCCCGGGTAGGAGACCAAACCGACGACCAGCCGATTTGGGTATCAATCCTCGTGATGGATTTGATGATGAGGAAGATGACTTGGATAAGGCCGCATCAAATGCCTCTTCAAGGAGAGATCATAGACGTCCAAGATACCAACAACCACGAAGAGGAAGAGGGGTAATTGACAATAACCTCGGATCTATCAAGCTTTCGATTCCTTCCTTCAAAGGACAAAATGACCTGGAAGCTTACATTGAATGGGAACGAAAGGTGGAGTTAATTTATGACTGCCACAACTATTCGGAAGGGAAAAAGGTAAAACTTGCAGTCGTATCCTTTACGGACTATGCTATTGTATGGTGGGATCAAGTGGTGATAAGTAGAAGAAGAAGTGGTGAGTACCCCATTGAAATGTGGGATGAGATGAAGGTGGTTATGAGGAAGAGGTCCGTACCTCCTCACTACTATCGGGACCTACACCTTAAGTTGCAAAGTTTGAGGAAAGGGTTCAAAACGGTAGAGGAATACTACAAAGAAATGGAGATGGCAATGATTCGAGCAAATATTGAGGAGGATCGTGAGGCAACCATGGCTCGGTTCATATGTGGTCTCAACCGAGAGATCGCCAATGTAGTGGAACTTCATCACTATGTTGAACTTGAGGAAGTGATCCATATAGCTATCAAGGTGGAGAGACAATTTAAGAAAGGACGGACTGTGGTTAAGCATGATGATTCAAATACCTCTAAACCAAAGTGGAATTCTTTTCCAAAAATAGCCGAAAAGTCTTCAAAACCAAAGGAGGATCCACCTACAACAAAGGGTTCGTTTGAGAAAGGTAACACCTCTACACATCGCAATCATGATATTAAATGCTTTAAATGTCAAGGAGCAGGTCATATAATGTCTCAATATCCAAACAAAAGAGCCATGATCTTGTTAGACAATGGAGAACTTGAAACCGAAAGTGAGGGTGATAATGGAGGCCTTGAAACATCGGATGAGGTAAGTGATGTTGAGCATGCGGTTGTGGGGCAAAGTTTGGTGGTTCTAAGAGCTTTGCACATCCAAGCTCTTGAGGACAAAGATGAACAACAAAGGGAAAACATCTTTTACACACAGTATCATGTTAAGGAGCGAGTGTGTGGGTTGATCATTGACCGCGGGAGTTGCGTGAACGTGGCTAGTAAATTGATGGTCGAAAGGCTAGGCCTTAAAACCTTGAAGCACCCGAGACCTTATAAGCTCCAATGGCTGAATGAACATGGTGAAATGAAGGTAACAAAACAAGTTCTTATCTCCTTTTCAATTGGCAAATACATGGATGAGGTTCTTTGTGATGTCGTACCAATGCAAGCTGGCCATATATTGCTTGGAAGACCATGGCAATTTGATAGACGAACAGTGCATGATGGCTACAAGAATCGATATAGTTTACCAAGGATGGGTGAAACATCACCTTGGCACCTTTACCACCAAGCCAAGTGTATGAAGAACAGTGCCAAATTTAGAAATCCATTTCAGCTTCTTCAAAACAAAGTGATTGTAATAGTGAGAAAGAATGTGAAAAAGAAAAAGAAAAAGAGCGTGAAAAAGAAAAAGAGAAGGAAAAAGAAAAAGAGTGTAATAGAAAAGACGAGGGAGAAAAGAAACTAGTTGAAAAGAAAGAAAGAAAAAAAGTGAGTTTCTTTACAAAAGAAAAAGAGATTGAGGGGGTGATAAAAAAAGAAAAGCTTGTGATGATGATGATGTATAAAAATATATTTCTTTCATCTAATGAAACCCCTCCCTTGCCTAGTTTGTTTCTTCTCTCTTGCAGGAGTTTGAGGATGTATTCCCGGAGGAAATACCACTCGTTTTACCTCCTATACGAGGAATAGAACACCAAATTGACCTCATCCCCGGAACTGCCATCCCAAACCGACCAGCTTACCGAAGCACCCCTCAAGAGACGAAAGAGCTTCAAAAACAAGTTGAAGAGTTGCTTGCAAAGGGATATGTGCGTGAGAGCATGAGTCCATGTGTTGTTCCGGTTCTTTTGGTGCCTAAAAAGGATGGTACTTGGCGAATGTATGTGGATTGTAGGGTTGTCAACAAGATCACGGTAAAGTATCGTTATCCCATACCTCGCCTTGATGATATGATTGATGAATTGCATGGTTCTACAATCTTCACTAAAATTGATTTGAAAAGTGGCTATCACCAAATAAGAATGCAAGAAGGTGATGAATGGAAAACAGCTTTTAAAACTAAGCATGGATTGTATGAGTGGTTAGTAATGCCTTTTGGCTTAACTAACGCACCTAGTACCTTCATGAGATTGATGAATCATGTATTGCGTGCTTATATTGGTAAATTCGTAGTGGTTTACTTTGATGATATACTGATCTTTAGCCGTAATTTGCATGAACATATTGAGCATTTGAGGTTAGTACTTGAGGTACTAAGGCATGAAAAGTTATATGCTAATCTTAAGAAGTGTAGCTTTTGCATGGATAGAATCGTGTTCCATGGATTTGTTGTGAGTGCAGGTGGTATAGAGGTAGATGAAGAAAAGGTTAAGGCAATCAAAGAGTGGCCTACACCCAAGACCATCACGGAAGCAAGGAATTTTCATGGTTTGGTCGGGTTCTATAGGAGATTCGGCCCAATTTCAGCACCATAGTTGCCCCCTTAACGGAAATCATCAAGAAAAGCATGGGATTTAAGTGGGGAGAAGCTCAAGAAATGGCATTCCAAACATTGAAAACAAAGCTAAGTTCATCTTCTCTTTTACTTTTACCGGATTTTTCTAAAGCCTTTGAAATCGAATATGATGCTTCGGGTGTTGGTATAGGTGTTGTGCTCACGCAAGAGAAGAAACTAACTGCATACTTTAGTGAGAAACTCAATGGGGCTGCATTGAACTACTCTACTTATGACAAGGAGCTCTATGCCTTAATTAGGGCCTTAGAGACGTGGCAGTATTACTTGTGGTCGAAAGAGTTCATCATTCATACGGATCATGAGTCATTAAAACATTTGAAGGGGCAAGGAAGTTTGAACCGAAGGCATGCTCGCTGGGTTGAATTTATAGAGATGTTTCCTTATGTGATTCGGTACAAGCAAGGTAAGGATGATGTTGTTGCTGATGCCTTATCACGAAGGTACATTCTTCTCTCTACCTTAAGTGCTAAATTCATGGGATTTGATCATATTAAGGAACTATACTTGAGTGATTCTGATTTTGCTGAAATATTTGCATCTTGTGAACAAAAGCCTTGTGATAAATTTTATGGTCAAGATGGTTATTTGTTCAGAGAAAACAAGCTATGCATTCCAAATTGTTCTTTGCGTCAGTTGCTGATCCGTGGGTCTCATGGGGGAGGATTAATGGGACATTTTGGTGTTTTAAAAACTTTGAGCATACTTAAGGAACATTTCTTTTGGCCTCATATGAAATGGGATGTTGAACGGACTTGTCATAGATGCGTAACTTGTAGAAAGGCTAAATCACCAGTTAAACCTCGCGGCCTTTACACACCCTTGCCTGTTCCAAAGCATCCGTGTACTAATATTTCTATGGATTTTGTGCTAGGAATGCCAAGAACACAAAATGGAAAGGATTCAATTTTTGTTGTTGTTGATCGATTTTCTAAAATGGCACATTTCATTCCTTGTAATAAAACTGATGATGCAACACATGTGGCTGGATTTGTAACGCCCCAATTTTCAGATAGTCAGGTACGCTCGACACGTGTGGGTTTCGAGCGTTAGGATTTTATTCTATTAATTTCGTTTAATTAATTTATACATGTTATATTAATTTTATAAATTGTGTTCCAACATGAATACGTGGAAATTATCTGAAAATCCATTTATTTCGAGAATTCTTGTATGCATGGAATTTAATTGCTACATGAATTAATTGTCCAACTTGTATTAATTGCATAATTGTCCTTAATTGTTCATTTCCCTTTCTTTAAGGACCTAATTGCATGAATATGTTAAGGGACTAAATTGATCATTTTCCCAACTTGATAAACCTAATTGCATAACTTATGGAACTTTAAGGATTTAATGGCAAATATTACATTTTTCCTCAATTATACCGATATATGCATCTCTTCTCCAATCTTCCTCTCATTCTTCATCAAAAACATCTATGGTTGCTCCCTTCTTTCTACCGACACACAACCTCAAGGAAGAGGAAGTGATCCTTGTGATTTCATCCAAGTTTTCCTAGGAAATTTCATGTTTGGGGCTCAACCATCCCTCTTCATCTTCTTGCATCTCATCATCCTCCTTCAAGTTATTCTCCAGGGCGGAGATTGTTGAGCATGAGCAACTTCAAGCATTCACGAGTCGTGTGTCGCCTGTCAGGTGAGGTTTAATTTCTAGTTATATAGAACCCGTATAACCTTTATGTGGTTTTGGCCAAAGGTATTTATATTTATAGTTTCATGAAAGTTCTTATTATTCCAAGCATGTTATTGTTCATGAAGCAAGCAAGTAGGTTATGTTAGTGTGCATGAATCAAGCATTTCATGTCATGAAAGCAAGCCATGTGTTCTCCTGGCCAGGTCCTCCCTAGTGAGGGCGCTGGACTGGTCCTCGGGCCGGTGATTGTCCGTCCAATCACAAGAAGAACAATACCTTATCGTGTTCGTGTGTTCTCTTGGCCAGGTCCTCCTTAGTGAGGGCGCTGGGCGGGTCTTCGGGCCGGTGATTGTCCGTCCAATCACAAGAAGAACAAAGCCATCGTGTAATTGCGTTCTCTTGGCCAGGTCCTCCTAAGTGAGGGCACTGGGCTGGTCTTCGGGCTGGTGGTTGTCCGTCCAACCACAAGAAGAACAAAGGCCTATCGTGTGCATGTGTTCTCCTGGTCAGGTTCTCCTTAGAGAGGGCGCTGGGCTGGTCTTAGAGCTGGTGGTTGTCCGTCCAACCACAGGAGGAACAAACCCTGTCATGTTACAAGCAAGCCATGTAGTGATTGCATGATCTCCATTCCATGAACATGCTAATTGATTACACTCTTGCATGATTGCACGGTAATTGAATTGCATGATCACCTAATGATTAACAAGCAAGCAAGCATGTTCATCAATTGCATGAAAGAACAAGTATTTAATATTGATAGTGGTATTCTCGGGCGAAGCTATATTATTATTGAACTTGTATATTTATCTTTTATAAATCTTTACCCGAGAATATGACTTGCATGTTATCTGTGCTAATATGTATTTAAACCCCTCACTCGGTCTTCACAGACTGACACCTCCACCTTTCAGGTTACTGCAGGTGCATGCTAGGCGGGAGTGGGTCGAGTCGAGTCCAGTTCATGTAGTCATGTCATCCGTGGTTCGTGTATTTATTTATTATGGTTAATTATGGAATTGTAGTTATTGTTATTGTTAAATTGAAGATGATAATGTATTGATATGATAAGTTAGAATATATTTTATTTGGAAAACGAGAAAAGACATGAATGATAAATGGAAATAAGTGATAGTGTTTACTTTATGCTTCCGCTTTATTTTGTTGCACGTTTTAGTAATCCCGCCTAGCTTGTCGTGTATTGCATTGTCACCCGTTCGCTATAGGTTGGTTCATGTACGGATTGGCCGTTTCGTATGTGGATTGACCTATAGTGCGGGGGTGTGGCACCTCCACGTGTCCGGGGTGCTACATCTAAGGTGGTATCAGAGCCCGGTTGCAAAACCGAGGTTCTCGTGTCGTGTCGTGTCGAGTCTAGGTCGTACGACATAGGAATTACTTGATAATCTGAGAGTCTTGCATTTTATTTGGAATTAATTATCTACTTGAATTCTTTGAATTTCCTGAATTCTTGAATAACTTGAGCATCTTATCGATACTTGTTTGCTATTGTTGATTAATTGGCTTCACCTTGATTGAATTTTATATGATCAATGTGTTTAGTTTACGTATTGATGGATTACTTGTCGCATTTTATATTAAATTCTCGTTATCGATACTAATTATGTGACAACTATGTGACATGATCACGTCTTATCCGCATGCATTTAGTTTCAATTGAGTTGTGAGTGACAGGTTTCGGGAAATATATAAATCAAGGCCAGGGATTTTGAAGATTAAAGAGACTGATCAACCGCCTGGGCTAAAGTTGCAATTTGGCCAACAAGGAATGGATGCGGGATCGAGCTCAACATTACTACGGTGCCAGGTTCTTCAATGCATTCATAAACACGTGCATCATAATTGCTATTTGCTTCTCATTTATAAATATTGTTATAGATGCTCTCTAGATTACCTACTTGATGCATTAAATATATGCTTGAATTAGTTGAAATATTTAAACCCTTTTGTTATGAGTACTTCTTTAAATTAACATAATTGTTCCAATGTGTTGCATTGTAAATTGTTGGTAAGTATATTGTAGCACCCCGGACACGTGGAGATGCCACACCCCCGCACTATAGGTCAATCCACACACGAAATGGGCGATCCGTGCATGAGCCAACCTACAGCGAACGGGTGACAATGCGATAATTCAATAGGCTAGGCGGGATTACTACTAAATGTAACAAAATAAAGCGGAATCATAAACTATTATTACCAGCCATTTCCATTTTTCCAATAAATATATTCTAAAATTACATATCAATACATTATCATCTTCAACTAAACAATAACAATAATAATTAAATGCACGAACCACGGATGACACGACTACATGAACTGGACTCGACTCGACCCACTCCCGCCTAGCATGCGCCTGTAGTAACCTGAAAGGTGGAGGCGTCAGTCTGTGAAGACCGAGTGAGGGGTTTACATATATATTAGCGCAGATAACATGCAAGTTATATTCTCGGGTAAAGGTTTATAAAAGATAATTATACAAGTTCAATAATAACATAGCTTCGCCCGAGAATACAACTGTCAATATTAAATACTTGTTCATTATCATGCAATCAATCAATACATGGCCCCGGCGAGTGAGGGCGGTCTCCAACCTTACTCCAAATGAACATGAACATGCTTGCTTGTTTATTAATCAAGAGGTGATCATGCAATCAATTATCGTGCTATCGTGCAATAGTGTAATCAGGTAACATGTTCATGGAGTAACAATCATGAAATAACCCGAGGCGCATCCGTGGTGCCGGACTCGTCCCCAGTCTCCTTCTCCCTCCAATGATGGGAAGCTAGCTAGCCTTCACCATCCACGACATGTTGAGCAGAGGGTACATGAATCCCTAAGCCCGGAGCTCCTTCCTCCACTAACCTCCTAGTGGATTCAGGGGTGACCCCAAATGTGGTGAGGATAGTGCCAGAGTTACCCGTCAGCCCTTGCTTCCCCGGTTGGCTCTAGTCACTACCCTCGGGCCCATCGCGAACGGTCATGCTACTCGCCTAAACATGTTTGAAATCATGAACATGGACAATCATGGCTTGCTTGCTTGAAACATGACTTGCGTGAAATGATATATGACTTGATAAAATGTAGCTATAAATCGTGGTCAATAGTTTATGGAAATTATAAATATAAATACCTTTTGGCCGAAATATCACATAAGGGATATACGGGTTCTATGTAACTAGAAATTAAACCTCACCTGACAGGCGACACATGACTCGTGAATGCGTGAACGTGCTCATGATCCACAATCTTCACCCTGGAGAATAACTGGACAAGAAATGGGAACATACATGCATTCGTGAGACAATACTCGACAATGGTACCAAATATGACGCACGGCGTAACCATGAACATATTCTTGTATGAAATAAACGTATACTTGCACATACCGATCATATAGATACTTATAAATGGAATGGAACAATTTACAAGAAGACAAATAATTTCACGGAGATCACGTATTTAAGGCATGCAATCATACCAATTCGTTTTACATAAAGCACGGAGTTAACAATTAAGTTTAAGTAAGAAAAGACCATAAAATGTCAAATAATCATATAATCATCAATTATTCAAGTATTCCAATCATATAAATTGCATACGGGAGCCGAGAGAGTGAAAGGAATGCGAGAAAAGAGGTTTTGGCAAAGTTTGGCGAAAGTTGACAGTTTTCGGAAATGTACAAGCTGTGGGAAAACTGGAATATCTTGAGTTATAGAATTTGGAATTGGGTTTTGTTTGTTGGATTGAAAACTAGACAAATACACCTTTCCGAAGATATATGGCTCGTATTCTAATTCAATGTGAGGAGAAAATGGCGTAAGCTCGAAGTTGAGTGAATGCAGATTTTCGGTAGAGTGGCGACACCAGATTAAAATGGATATATCTCATAAACCAGAAATGATATTGAGGTGATTCCAATTGGAGAATACTTTATACTCAACGTAGTTTCTACAGTTCGAAATTCAGGTCAATCCGAGTACGTTTGAGGGGTAAACGGTCATTTAGAACTAATGACATAAATGCAGAGTTGGCTGTGTGATTTTCTGTAACAGTGCTGAAGACGGGAACGGCCGTTCCGGCTTTAGGCCAAAATGGGAAGGGCCGTTCCCAGCCTCGCTGGCCAAAACATTCAAAGGATGGGAACGGCCGTTCCGGGAAATCAAAGGGGACGGGAAGGGCCGTTCCCGTTGAGCAGAAAGCTCAAAACAGAGCAGAAAACAGAGGAGGCACGAATTCAACCAACAAAACTCCCAAAACACTTGTAGTTAATTCTAACAATTATAATTCATGAAAGATAGTATGTATACATGCTTAAGGAGCAATAATATTTAATATAAACACATAATTCAAGCTTTAATCATCAATACCTCCAACTTTAGCATATATACAAATTCATCATATAACCTCATATTTCTCAAGAATCATGCAAGGAATTTGAGTTCAAAGCTCCTAAACATGCTTCTAACATTAATACATCAATTATCAAGCTCAAATCATGAACCCTAGCCTCAAGAATCATTCAAGAATTCATGAAATATCCATGTCTACCTTGAAGGAAAGAAGGAGAAGAAAAGATGGAGATATGATGAGGATGATGGCCTAAGATTCCCAAATCCACCTTAGATGTTAGCTTGCAATAGATGAAATTCCCTTTTCTTTCCATGGAGGGTTGGCTCGGTGGAGAAGGAAGCAAATGGTATGATTTGATGAAAAGTGAAGAATGAAGCTTGGAGAAGAGATGCATATAACGTGACATTTGGGGGAAAAATGTAATATTTATGATCAAACCCTCCAAGTTATTTAAGTTATGCAATTGAGGATACAAGGTTTGGAAAATGATCAATTAGGTCCTCAAAGGTTTTCATGCAATTTAGTCCTTAAATAACAGGAAATGAACAATCAGGGACAATTATGCAAATTATACAATTTGAACAATTAATTCATGTAACAATTAAATTCTATTCATACAAGAATTCTCAAATCGAAATGAGTATCATGTAAATTTCACGTAATCATGTTGAACACAATGTATACAATTAATGTAACACGTTTAAATTAAATAAACGAAAATAATAATAATAAAGTCCTAACGCTCTAAACCCACACGTGTCGAGCGTACCTAAAATTGGGGCGTTACATATATTATGTGCATTAACACTTTAACCATCATGCATTATTTAGTGTTTATTGGCAATAGGTTCTCCCTATGCTTTGCACAATCCTTGCCTCTATTTCTACCAACTTGAATTTTGAAGAGGAGATTTTTGAATCATTGGCTATCATGTTGGGAACCGGGTCATTTGAGTTTCCTTGAAGATTAGGAATATTTGGGACTGTGAGAATTTATTGATCCAAGATTCGGTAGGAGTGGGTATGATAAATATTTGGAAAATTTTGGAACGAGGAAAAGTTAATAAGTCCAAGCAGATAAATGTTCAGGAGGGGTCCTTCAACCTTCAGAAATTAATCAGTACTTTAGAGATGCGTTTGGGATTAAGAGAGTAACTTTCTTGTTTCAGATTATGGTGCTGAACTTGTAAATGCCAATTCTTCGGAAAGCCTTAGGTGAGTGTAGGATGTTGAAGAATTTTGACCTCAAATCAGAGTGACGACAGTCGGGGAATTTCAAGTTGAGTATATCATTAACAGAAGGAATTAGAAAGGAATCATCAACCAAAATTTTGAGTAACGACCGGGGGAACGAGGAAAAGGTTACGGGAATTGAATCAGCAGAGAAGCTTGCAAGTGGGAAAGGACGGAACACATTTATAGTAATTAGAAAATCTCCATTTTCTTAAGGGGGAGAGCCGGCCTGAAAATAATTTTAGGTCAGAGATTCGATAGCACTCGAGGAAGTTGGGAAATTCTAAGAAAACCGATTTTCCTGGAATTCTCTATCAGAACCATGTGGAAGAAGTTGTCAACAATTTAAACTTTCTCCCTCTCATACAAAGAAAAGTCCCATCATCGACAGTACCTTTGTTCTATTATCATTTTTAAGAAAGTGGGTATGCTGTTTGCAATCCTTCGACAATCTCAGGATATTATTTGACTCAGTAAATAGAAAAGGATTCAGTTTAGGTGATATCCGGAATTAATCTCAAGTTTTGGTAGGTTAACTCCGACAAGAGTTCTCTTACGAAGTTATTACTCATACCCTAGAGATGCCTATGATAGCACATCGTGCTCTCATCCGTGCTGTCGCCGTCGCCTCCATAAAGATACCAGTTTACCATGAACACTTCAGAAAGATGGAAGATTGAACGATCCTTTCCTTCAAGATATATCGCAGAGTGTTGGGCATGTTATCAAATTTTAGGGATCAAATGGAAGACGTTTCACTAGGACTTGATTTCTTCGGTACCTATACAAGTGTGTGTGCTGAATTACTCTCGCGGGATGACGACCTTGATTCCCTTATAGTAAATATCCGCCTTGCTATTTACTAAGAGAATAAGAGCCCAACGTTCGGATTTCAAATAAAGAGTTTAAGATCTTTGCTTCGGGAAAATGCTTCACTTCAATTACAAGGTCAAGGAAATGGTAAAAGTTGTTCTCTCTGTAAAACGGATAAAAGCTTTCGGGGAACACAAAGTCAGTCTTTCAAGCTTGAATGGGCAATTACTCTCTAACAAGAAAACCAGGGTTATTCTCACTTCTGAAACCAGAAAGTAAATGTGAGAATCAGTGCAAGAAGGGTTCAACTGGCCAACCTGGAATTAAAACGGGTCTGAAGAGGTGGTGATTAATGATGATTTACGGATTATGTCAGAAAAAAGCACGAGGGTAGAGGCGGCTATCAGAAATGGGAATGTTGAACCTTAACGGTGTCAAGCAAGAAAATTCTCAACTAAAGAATCGAGTATTCAACCGAATTAATTCAGTTCCAGAACTCCAATCCTCGGTGAACGGTACACTCAATCATGCATACCACGTGCACCATTACTTAATTATTATTTTAATATTTTAGTACGTGATTCCTTGTTTATCAGTATTATTTCATTGTTCCCGTATATAATTCCTTGATTGTTATTACTTGTTTACATGAACCATTATTTGTAAATTATAAATTTTTATGTGAGCCTTGTGTGTTATTTGCAAATTTTATCTACGTGCTCGCTTGAACTTTTATTTCGTGTGCGTGAGAGACGGGGATTCTCTCAGGGTTGTCGGGAGACGGGGTTCTCTTGTTACTTGCTCGAGAGACGGGGTTCTCTCGTTAATTGTTTGAGAGACGGGGCACTCTCAGTATTTTCAACTACTTGTCAACTTGTTTTAGTGGAAGGTTAGATTTTCGTACAAGTGTTTAGGCTACGGAAAGTTGAGGGTCGTGATTTCACATCTTCGAGGAATCTTGTGGATTGAAGATCTCTTTCGAGCTAATCCCTGACGGGGAGTAGCTAACCCGCGTGGGATGAACACTTAAGAGCCAATTAAATTCCAGGAATTCAGGGCGTGGAATCCGAGGACGGATTATCTTAAGGGGGAGAGAGTTGTAACGCCCCAATTTTCAGACAGTCAGGTACGCTCGACACGTGTGGGTTTCGAGCGTTAGGATTTTATTCTATTAATTTCGTTTAATTAATTTATACGTGTTATATTAATTTTATAAATTTTGTTCCAACATGAATACGTGGAAATTATCTGAAAATCCATTTATTTCGAGAATTCTTGTATGCATGGAATTTAATTGCTACATGAATGATTAATTGTCCAACTTTTATTAATTGCATAATTATCCTTAATTGTTCATTTCCCTTTCTTTAAGGACCTAATGGCATGAATATGTTAAGGGACTAAATTGATCATTTTCCCAACTTGATAAACCTAATTGCATAACTTATGGAACTTTAAGGATTTAATGGCAAATATTACATTTTTCCTCAATTATACCGATATATGCATCTCTTCTCCAATCTTCATCTCATTCTTCATCAAAAACATCTATGGTTGCTCCCTTCTTTCTACCGACACACAACCTCAAGGAAGAGAAAGTGATCCTTGTGATTTCATCCAAGTTTTCCTAGGAAATTTCATGTTTGGGGCTCAACCATCCCTCTTCATCTTCTTGCATCTCATCATCCTCCTTCAAGTTATTCTCCAGGGCGGAGATTGTTGAGCATGAGCAACTTCACGCATTCACGAGTCGTGTGTCGCCTGTCAGGTGAGGTTTAATTTCTAGTTATATAGAACCCGTATAACCTTTACGTGGTTTTGGCCAAAGGTATTTATATTTATAGTTTCATGAAAGTTCTTATTATTCCAAGCATGTTATTGTTCATGAAGCAAGCAAGTAGGTTATGTTAGTGTGCATGAATCAAGCATTTCATGTCATGAAAGCAAGCCATGTGTTCTCCTGGCCAGGTCCTCCCTAGTGAGGGCGCTGGACTGGTCCTCGGGCCGATGATTGTCAGTCCAATCACAGGAAGAACAATACCTTATCGTGTTCATGTGTTCTCTTGGCCAGGTCCTCCTTAGTGAGGGCGCTGGGCGGGTCTTCGGGCCGGTGATTGTCCGTCCAATCACAAGAAGAACAAAGCCATCGTGTAATTGCGTTCTCTTGGCCAGGTCCTCCTAAGTGAGGGCGCTGGGCTGGTCTTCGGGCTGGTGGTTGTCCGTCCAACCACAAGAAGAACAAAGGCCTATCGTGTGCATGTGTTCTCCTGGCCAGGTTCTCCTTAGAGAGGGCGTTGGGCTGGTCTTAGAGCTGGTGGTTGTCCGTCCAACCACAGGAGGAACAAACCCTGTCATGTTACAAGCAAGCCATGTAGTGATTGCATGATCTCCATTCCATGAACGTGCTAATTGATTACACTCTTGCATGATTGCACGGTAATTGAATTGCATGATCACCTAATGATTAACAAGCAAGCAAGCATGTTCATCAATTGCATGAAAGAACAAGTATTTAATATTGATAGTGGTATTCTCGGGCGAAGCTATATTATTATTGAACTTGTATATTTATCTTTTATAAATCTTTACCCGGGAATATGACTTGCATGTTATCTGCGCTAATATGTATATAAACCCCTCACTCGGTCTTCACAGACTGACACCTCCACCTTTCAGGTTACTGCAGGTGCATGCTAGGCGGGAGTGGGTCGAGTCGAGTCCAGTTCATGTAGTCATGTCATCCGTGGTTCGTCTATTTATTTATTATGGTTAATTATGGAATTGTAGTTATTGTTATTGTTAAATTGAAGATGATAATGTATTGATATGATAAGTTAGAATATATTTTATTTGGAAAACGAGAAAAGACATGAATGATAAATGGAAATAAGTGATAGTGTTTACTTTATGCTTCCGCTTTATTTTGTTGCACGTTTTAGTAATCCCGCCTAGCTTGTCGTGTATTGCATTGTCGCCCGTTCGCTGTAGGTTGGTTCATGTACGGATTGGCCGTTTCGTATGTGGATTGACCTATAGTGCGGGGGTGTGGCACCTCCACGTGTCCGGGGTGCTACAGGATTGTTCTTTCGGGAAGTAGTAAGACTTCATGGAATCCCAAAATCAATTGTAAGTGATCGAGATGTGAAGTTTTTAAGTCACTTTTGGCGAGTATTGTGGGGAAAATTGGGAACAAAACTGTTATTTTCCACCACTTGTCATCCTCAAACGGATGGACAAACGGAAGTAGTGAATCGAACCTTGGGAACTCTTTTAAGAGCTGTGTTTAAAACATATTCAAAGAATTGGGTTGAGTGTATTCCATTTGTTGAATTTGCATATAACCGTTCAATACATTCTTCTACTTCTTTCTCACCCTTTGAGCTTGTTTATGGTTTTAATCCCTTAACTCCTTTAGATTTGCTTCCTTTACCTATGAATGAACTTGTAAGCTTAGATGGCAAGAAGAAAGCTGAACTTGTGCAGAAAATGCATGAGGATGCTCGGCTTCACATTCTCAAAAGAAACAACCAAGCTATGATTCAAGCCAACAAGGGACGAAAGAAAGTTGTTTTCAAGGAAGGAGACTTGGTTTGGGTTCACTTTAGGAAAGAGAGATTCAATCATCAGCGAAAGTCCAAACGTGACCCACGGGGGGACGGACCATTCAAAGTGTTGAAAAGGATCAATGATAATGCTTACAAAATTGATCTCCCGGATACGTATAGTGTAAGTTCCACCTTTAATGTTGGTGATTTATCTCCCTTTCTTGCAGATTCAGATTCGGGGACGAATCCTTTTCAAGAAGGGGGGAATGATGTGAATCATGATGAGCCGCGACCATATCTTGTCCCAAATGAAGAGCTGGACCGATCCACAGCTCAAGAAGATAGCATACAAAAGGAACAAAGTTATGGTGGTCCAATTACAAGAGCTCAGGCCAAAATTATCCAAGAGGAAGTTGGAAATCTCTTATACCAATTTGCTCAAACTGGACTCCAACCTTCAAGATGGGCTGCTGAACCAAATTCAGAATACTTCAATGTTTTTATGTCCAATTCCTAAAGTTCAAAGTGTGGAAATGATGTAATTCGGCCCTAAGCCTATTATAGTATTATTTGGGCCTTTATTTTATCATTATTTAGTTGCATATTAGTTTATTTAAGCCCACTTTTGTAAGCCTTCATGGCGAGTGGCGGGAATAGCTTGTGTCCTTTAGTATTCTAGTGTCTCTTAGGATTCCATGCATGCATCTTTATATTCAGCATTGTAACTTGTTTTTCTTTCAATCAAGAAGTAAAATTATTGAATTTTCATTCAAGTGATATTTTCTCTCAAGTTCTTTGCTGAACGAAATTAGGGTTTCAAACCCCTTTCCCAGATAACGTTATTTCTCGACTCCTTATAGTCGACGGGGTGTGTTACTTACAATCTGATAGTGTTGGTTCTTTGCTCAATATAGCAAACGGGTCACACTCCTCTTATTTTCAACCTTGAATTGGACTATCAGATTCAAGAACTCCAAGTATTGATATAGGGTTTCACGGCAAGTACATGGAGTTCGTATCATATAACCTATAGTTAAGAGGTCCAATTAAGGCATAAGATCAAGTTATGAAACTCTATTCTATCTTAGGTTATAACATGTGACACTATTAAAGTGTATAACATATGATCAAGGCTTTAATCCATTAATCCATATCATATCACAAACTCAAATCATAATTCAAGAATCATGTAACCATATAAGAACATGTCTCAATATATATCATATCATATCATAAATCATGTCATGAACCTTGGGCATGTAACATGTAACAATTTAATTCAATACCAACATGGAACAAGTTGTGACATAATTGATCATAGAATACTATTCCATTAGCTAACATGCAAGAATATAATTCAAATTCCATAATCATGCATCAATTCTCATAATATAACAACCATATCACATGATCATAGCATATACTAGAGCATTTCATAACATATTCAAGCATATACTAAACAATTAAAACATATAAATATATATTCAAACATATCATCAAAAATATATAATAAATGCATAAAATAAAATCCTATATGGCTTAGGGAAGACCCTAAGACCCAACCTAAACATAATATAAACATACCATAACATAAAAACATAAACTAACTAAAACATAACATAAAAATAAAACAACTAACCTAACAATGGTGGGGGGTGGCTGACGGCCAAGAGGGGGAAGAGAGGGAGAAGAAAGGGTGTTGTTAACACAACTTTGAGCAAGGATTCTAATGCCTCTTTCCCTCTATTTATAGTTGAAGAGAAGCCCCTCACATTGGAAATAAACTTGAGGTAAGGGTATGAGAGCAAAAGTGGGATATCTTCTCTTAGAAGCTTTAGGCATTATGAAGGTAAATTGGGACTGCTGGGGGTATTTCGGTCATTTCACCTCCAAAACGTAAAGGTAAGTTTCTGGAAGTATAACCATTCCGTCCGGGCAAAAATTAGCTTCGAAACGCATATTGATACATCAAAATCGGATTTACCGTTTGAAAGATACATTAGTTTTAGTGAATAAAAGTTTTGAGCTCGAAACTCAACACGAGTGAAAAATGACTTTCGGGAATGATTTTCAAGTTCGGATTGTTTCCAAAATTCAAGAAATAAATCGAGAAGCGTTTTGAATCCAATATCGACTATAAAACGTTTTACCTTTAAAAAGTTGAAAACGTAGAATGAATAGTGAATTCTCACGTACGAACGTACGCTTCAAAATTTCAAGCTAGGGTTTGAATAAGAGTTGTAAAACATCTCAAAAATCTTGAAATAGCTCAAGTAATGCAAATCCAGAGAGAAAACATTTTCCGAATGAAAACCGTTCGTAGGAGGAATAGTGAACTAGGGTTTTCGTAAACATTTTCAATAAAACAAAGTTCATAATAGATTTCCAAGTCAAGAATGATTTCAAAAGACTCATCTCAACTCATGGGTCGCTTTGACTGTAAATTCGGGTAGGAAAAGATATCAGAATCAAAAGCTCATTTTTAGATGAATAGTAACTTTGGTTGGTAAGTTCCAAAAATACCCTTATGGTTCAAGAAAGACTCTCTGAGCTTGGGAAA
Organism: Lantana camara; assembly: GCA_037501455.1. Classification (NCBI taxonomy): domain Eukaryota; kingdom Viridiplantae; phylum Streptophyta; class Magnoliopsida; order Lamiales; family Verbenaceae; genus Lantana; species Lantana camara. The sequence goes on from CM074861.1 coordinate 59,583,027, forward strand.
CAAGTTCAAACGATAAGGCGACATGTGTGGTGAACCTCTAGGGTTCGAGTAACAATATGAACAAGGTAGGGTCGGGTTATGAATAGTAAACTGTATAAAAGGACAAGAATTCCCCCTTAAAACATGTCAGATCATATACGAGCACAAAGTTCATGTAAGAATGCAATGCATGAAGGTTCAAAAAGTTGGATCACGGTCTATAAATGCTTTACCAATGCCCTTAGCTTACCGTTTTCATCCAGGCCCAGTTTTGGGCTGTTACAATCATCCCTCCTTAAAGAGAATCTGTCCCCAGATTCTTCCGCTGTAACTGCAAACAACTCGGGATGATGCTTCTGCATTTTCTCTTCTGTATCCCAGGTTGCCTCTTCTGTCCCATGTCCCTTCCAAAGGACTTTAACTAGAGGAATTTTCCTATTTCTCAGCTCTTGAAACTTCCTATCTAGAATCTTAGCGGGCTTCAAAACATAAGTCAAATCTGGTTCCAACAGTATCTCTTCTATCGGCACAACCTCTGTCTCATCCGAGAAACACTTGCGAAGCTGAGATACATGAAATACGTTGTGGATTCCTGTTAGACCTACAGGCAAATCCAATCTATAAGCAGTTGGTCCGACTCTCTCCAGTATCTCATACGGTCTAACATATCTCGGGTTTAACTTTCCACCTTTCCCAATTCGGAAAAATCTTTTCCTTTGCGATGCCTTCAGAAATACCTTTTCGCCCAATGCGAATTCCAAATCCCTTCTTCGTTGATCAGCATAACTCTTCTACCGGTCCTGGGTAGCTTTCATTCTCTGGCGAATGATCTGAATCTTTTCTATCGCTTCTCTTATCCATTTAGCTGAATTCACTCTGATCTGTCCTTCCTCAGTACATCTTGCTTCACCCAAATCCCAATACAACGGGGATCTACATTTCCTTCCATACAAGGCTTCATACGGAGCAGCTTTAATAGAAGCTTGACAACTATTGTTGTATGCAAACTCCACAAGAGGTAAACACTCTTTCCAACTTTCTTGGAAGTCCAAAGCGCAAGCTCTTAGCAAATCTTCCAAGTATTTGATCATCCTTTCCGATTGTCCATCCGTCTGAGGATGCGCTGCAGTACTGAAGTTCAACTTTGTTCCCATCAAAGTCTGAATCTCTTTCCACAATTGTGACGTGAATTTCGGATCTCTGTCCGATACTATGCTGTTCGGAACTCCGTGTGTAATAGTCTAAGGTGCTTGTCCCACATCGGTTGGAGAGGGGAACAAAACCTCCTTTATAAGGGGTTGGATACCTTTCCCTTGTTGAGGCCTTTTCCTGGGTGGGCACCTTTGGGTTTAAATTCCACCGGGAAGAACAAAACCGTGAGGCTGGTGTCGCTTAGCCCACCAAAGCGGACAATATCGACAGCGGGTTTTCGGGCTGTTACAAATGGTATCAGAGCCGGGGCCCGGGCCAGTGTGCCAGCGAGGACGCTGCACCCTCTTAGGGGGGTGGAATGTAATAGCCTAATGTGCTTGTCCCACATCGGTTGGAGAGAGGAACAAAACCTCCTTTATAAGGGGGTGGATACCTTTCCCTTGTTAAGGCCTTTTCCTGGGTGGGCGCCTTTGGGTTTAAATTCCACCGGGAAGAACAAAACTGTGAGGGTGGTGTCGCTTAGCCCACCAAAGCGGACAATATCGACAGGCGGGTTTTCGGGCTTTTACACCGTGTAGTCTGACAATCTCTTGTTGATACAGCTTTGTCAACATGCTGACCTTATCCGTCGTCTTTACTGGTAAAAAGTGTGCTGACTTTGTCAATCGATCAATGATCACCCAGATACTATCTTGTCCTCCTCTAACTTTGGGTAATCCGGTGATAAAATCCATCGTGATTTGCCTCCATTTCCATGTCGGGATCGGTAATGGTTGCAACTTTCCACTCGGCTTCTGGTGCTCAGCTTTAACTTTCTGATAAGTTAAACACTTCTTGACATAGTTGGCTATGTCTCTTTTCGTTCCGTTCCACCAGAAGTGCGTTTTAACATTTTGATACATCTTACTACCTCCAGGATGTATCGTGTACTTAGTCTTATGCGCTTCATCGAGAATCTCTTTCCTCAAAATGGTTGGTACATATACTCGACCTTTGTACCTTAATATTCCATGTTCATCAATCTTGAACTTAGTCTAATCATCTTTCTCCTTAGATTCGAGACATTTCTTGATCCACTCGACGTTCTTTTGAGCTTCTAACATCTGCTCTTTCAACGGTGATATCATCACAACGTTCGCGATTCGAGCTTTAGTTATCACCTCCATTCTTTCCTGCTCAGTGCATCGGCTACAACATTCGCTTTTCCTAGATGGTACTGAATAATACAATCGTAGTCTTCCAGAAATTCCATCCATCTCCTCTGTCGCATATTCAACTCCTTCTGAGTAGGGATGTAAACGAGCCGAGCCGAGCTTAGGTGTTTTTTGTTGGTTCAGGCTCGGGCTCGTCCCTTGAAAGTGTGGCTCGGGCTCGGCTCGCGAGCCTGGCGAACCCTTGAAAACAACTGCCCAACTTCGTACAATAAAGATTCAACTTAATCCACTCACAACATTCAAAGATAGGAGACAGACAGGTAATAGACATCTAAATCCCCATAAAATGCAAAGAAAGGGGAAAAAAAATGCTTTAGGTGAAAAAAATTTAACGCCACTAACACCCATCAATATATTTCTAGATACATCCACAACAAGAATTTGAGAGCAGGTTTAAATTAGCCAAAAAGAATAAAAAATATCTAAATCAAAGAAATTGAGAAGTAGGTTTAAATTAGTTAAAAAAAATAAAAAATACCTAAATCAAATCTGAATTTAAGAACGAAGAAACAGGAAATTTTAGAAAGGGATCTAAAGAAGGCATCTTAAAAGCGGGGAAGATGATGGTGGCGTCAGATTTGGTTGTGGAGGCATCGGCGTCGGCGTCAGCTTGATGCCTGGAAGATGGTGGTGGTGGTGTTTGATGGTCTTGAAGCTGGCGGCTGAGTGGTGGTAGCGGAGTTCGAAGATCTTGAAGCTGGCTGAGTGGTGGTGGCGGAGTTTGAAGATCTTGAAGCTGGCGGCTGAGTGGTGGTGGAGGTGGTGGAGGCGTTCGAAGATCTTGAAGTTGGTGGCTGAGTGGTGGGACTAACCTTGGAGGCAAGCGGCGGCTGGCTTGCTGATGAGAAATGGGGCGATGGTGTTTCAAGAAAGAGAAATAAATGTTTGCTGCAAGTAGGGTTTGTTAGTGGAGGAAATATAAATATAGCGTAAATAATATATACACCTCATATATAAATATATAATATTTTCTTAATAAAATAAGTATAGCTCGTGAGCTGGCTCACGAGCCACGAGCTAGAAAGAAAAGGGTTCGGGCTTGGTTCGATGGCTGCACGAGCCGAGCTATGGCTCGGCTCGGCTCGTGATAACCGAACTCAAGCCCGAACCTTTTCCGAGTCGGCTCGCCAAGCTCGCAAGCCAGCTCGGCTCAGTTACATCCCTACTTCTGAGAGAATAGATAGCGCAGGCTCTTATGATCAGTAAAGATCTCAAACGTAACCCCGTACAGGTAATGTCTCCACTTTCCAAGAGAAAAAATTATCGCTGCTAACTCCAAATCATGTGTCGGGTAGTTAACTTCATGCGTTTTGAGTTTCCTTGATGCATACGCAATCACTTTTCCATTCTACATCAAAACTCCTCGTAGTCCTTCTTTCAAAGTATCGGTGTAGACAGTGTAACCTTCTCTTCCTTCGGGTAACACTAACACGGGTGCAGCTGTTAGCATCTCCTTCAATCTTTGAAAACTTTGCTCACACTTCTCAGTTCATTCAAACTTCCCTTCTTTCTTTGTCAACTTAGTGAGAGGTGTAGCTATCTTCGAGAAATCTTTTACAAACCTTCGGTAGTAGCCAGCTAATCCCAGAATACTCCTTACTTCTAAAGGATTCTTCGGTGATTTCCAATCCATGATCATTTCAATCTTCGAGGGATCTACTTCGATTCCAGATCCTGATATGACGCGTCCGAGAAACGTAACTCTCTCAAGCCAAAACTCACATTTGCTGAACTTTGCATATAGCTTGTGATCCAGCAAAGTGTGTAACACGATTCGAAGATGTTCAGCATGTTCCTCCGTTGTCTTTGAAAACACCAAGATATCATCGAAGAAACAACTGATAACTTCTCTACTTTCCTTTCTGATGTCCGACTTTCATCCTCTTCCAAAATGATCTCTTTCTTGTAACAATCCAATTTAGCTCTGTACTTAAACAACCAATCCATACCGAGTATAACGTCATATCTTATCATCGAAAACTCAATCAGATCCGTCGGGTAACAACGGATATCAATACATATAGGGCAGCGTTTATATAATTGATCCGTAACAAGGCAAGTTCCCAAAGGAGAACTCACTTCAAATTTATATAGCAAGTATTCAAGTGGAAACTGTAAATGCGCACATAATTTAGATGCAACAAATGAATGTGTGGCACCAGGGTCATACAAGACCTTAACTAGCGTGTTAAGAATGTGCACAATACCTTCCACAACAGACAAAGGATTAACCTCCTCATTACCATCCAAAGCATAAGCTCTGCCTTTGACCATCGGTTTGTTCGTTGTACCCACCACTGCTTTTACTTTATCCTGGACCCCAAATCTCCTGATCCTGTTCGGGCAGCTATCCATCTGGTGCTCAGGCGAGCCACACACGAAACACTGTCCGGTTTTCTTGCGACAGTTCTCCTCAGTGTGTCCCGTTCAGCGATAATATCGGCAAACAATTTCGTCTTGAGCCTGTTGGGGTGCTTTCTGTTGCTACTGTGGCGCCCTCTGATACTGATGTGGCGCCTTCTGCTTCTGTGCTTGTTGTTTCTGTGGAGCCTTCTACTGCTGATATTGTGGTGCTACCATTGGCTTCTTCCCGGTTCCTTGGGGAAAAGATCCAGATGGTCGCTTGTTCCCTTGATAAGGCTTAGGGTTAGAAGGTCCTTGACGTGCAGTAGTTATCTTGATGTCCTTGTGTGCAGCTTCAACCCTTACTGCTCCATCAACAGCCCGGTTGTAGGTCTCAATGTCCAAAGAAGCAAGTGCCCAACGAAGTTCGGCCTTCAGTCCATCGATAAATCTCTTCGTTTTGCGACGCTCATCATTCAGAATATGAGGCGCATACTTGATCCGCCTCATAAACCTAGCCTCATACTCCATCACATTCATAGTTCCCTGCACCAAACTCATAAACTCAGCCTCTCGTGCATCACGAGTTACTTGAGGCGTGTACTTCTGCTGAAACTCTCCGATAATCATGAAACAATTCATGCCGAAGGGTCAAAATATCAAGTCAAACAAATGCAATGCGCAGTTATTCCTATGCCGTACGACCTAGACAGACTCAACACGACTCAAGAGCTCGGTTTTGCAACCTAGAGCTCTGATACCACTTAAGGATATAGCACCCCAGATGGAGGATACTACATCCCCCATACTAGGACTCAGACTCGGTCATGAATGTAACGCCCCTGTTTTTTATTTATATTAACATGTTGTATTTGTTTATAAACCTAGCCTCATACTCCATCACATTCATAGTTCCCTGCACCAAACTCATAAACTCAGCCTCTCGTGCATCACAAGTTACTTGAGGCGTGTACTTCTGCTGAAACTCTCCGATAATCACGAAACAATTCATGCCGAAGGGTCAAAATATCAAGTCAAACAAATGCAATGCGCAGTTATTCCTATGTCGTACGACCTAGACAGACTCAACACGACTCAAGAGCTCGGTTTTGCAACCTAGAGCTCTGATACCTCTTAAGGATATAGCACCCCAGACGGAAGATACTACATCCCCCATACTAGGACTCAGATTCGGTCTTGAATGTAACGCCCCTGTTTTTTATTTATATTAACATGTTGTATTTGTTTATAATTTGCGCAATTAAATTATTTAATTAGGTGAGTAATTGTTTATAAGTGTTTTAAATATTTAATTTTAGTATAAATTGTTATTGGTTTATTTTATATCATTTTATTATTTTATTTTTATTACGTTAATTAAATGTTAATCATTATAATCTAACGTTATTAATACTAAATATAGCTGATTTAATGGAATATATGTATCCATGCATTTTAATTTTAAGCCACACCTAAATCGTGCATTTGATTTTATTTCAAATAAATGTGTACATTTTAGTATATAATATGGTCTTTATTATTTAATTAATATGAATTTGAATTTATTTTAATAATTGGCATTTTGTTTTAAATGATATTAAAATCGTGCATGGGGTTATTATGCAAATGTGAATTTTTATTTTGTTTTACTTTAAGAAAATGTTATGAATTTGTATATACCTTGTTTATGAGTGTTATAAACGTGCTTCGTTCTTATATGATTTGATACCGAAATCTCGTGCAAATTTAATATGTCGGAGTTATATGTGTCTTGTATATGAATATATGTTCGTTTCATGTTTTCGGGTTCATATGTATGAGATATGAATTTATTTTGATTTGGAATCCAAATCGGGGGCTAACGAGCAATTAGCGCACCCTTGGTTCCATATTTGATATCTTGAGCTTGGGAACTCAGATTCGAGTTCTGTCAACTTCGTTGAACTCGTATCGAAGATTCGGGTTTAATGAACTTAGCCTTATAATTTTCCGAAATCATTTGAACCTTCGAAATTCAACCGAAAACCGAAACGGATGCAAATCAGCCACCCTTTACTAAAAATGCCATAACTTATGCAAACCTTGAGCAAGTAAACTATGGTTGGATGCTTTAGAACCCTAAATCAACCCTCTAATAGCCCTTGATCAGCCCTAACCGAACCAACCCTCACACATAAAGAAAACTCAGCCAAACATTCTACTCTCCAGAAAATCCCGTAACCTTGCAGGCCTTGGAGATTTTGGAACTCAAATCTCTTCCACCTTCCATCCAATCAACAAGGTAAGCTTAGGGTTGTAATATACATTCAATATGTGTCATTTTAAGCTATGAATCCCCAAATTTGATCATGGTTTCATGAGTTCTTGGCTGATTTTGAAAAATAATAGGTTTAGAGCAATTTTGATGATCTTATTCGATTCTTGATGGATTTGAGTGATTCCAAGCTTGAATATGATTGTTTTGACATCCTCTTCTCATTTATGATCAATGATTACATGGTAGTTGGAGTATTCATAACATATCATTTATGAGACTTTGAGAAAATTTCATGAAATGGTCACTTATGCCTGCGTTTCAAGTTTGAGCTTCGTTGGGACTGATTTATACGTCAAATTGGTGTTGTTTTACTGCGTATGTGTTGGCCTAACTTACATGAACCTGTTGAGATCAAGGAGATCAGTTGTTGCTCTGTTTTGTGGCCTCGTTTTGCCCTGTTTTGGTCTGGTTTAATTGCGGTTAGCTGCTACGTTCTTCCTTGTTTGTTGCTGTGTTAGTTGCTGTCCATTTCCCTTGTCTTTCTGCTGTAATTCCAGTCGTCGGGGGGGGAGAGTTGTTTGTGTCAGTTGCTGCTTGATCTTCTGCCTTACCTGTGTGTTAACTGCTGCTGCTGCGATTGCTTCTGTTGCCTCTCCCCGGCCGGGTAATTTTGGTGTGAAAATCTCCCCGGGCGGGGAGATTGTTTCTGCTTCGCTGCTGCTGTTTGCTGTTGAGTTGCTGCTGCTGCTTCATTTCTTTTCCCCTTTTTCCTTCATGCATGTTATGAATGGTTGAATGTTGCATGCATTTGACTAAGGAATTGCATGAATGTTATTATGGTTGCATGTTACTATACGTATGCATATATATATGTATACTTATATAAGTTAATAGATTGCATGCATGTTGTTGTGGTTGCTGTACATGCATGGAAGATATATATATATATATATATATATATATATATATATATATATATATATATATATATATATTACAATATATGCATGTATATTTATATATATATTATTTATAATTATATATGTTTACTAAATGTTAAATAATATTTGATTTAATTAAATTATGGAAATTAAATTGTTATCTATTTCATGTTATTTAATTTCCGATTATGATTTGAATGTAATTAAACGTTTATTTTCTAAGTATTAACGTGTTATAGTACGGGATATGATCATTATTTGCATTCTTGAATTGAAATGTTATAAAATGTGAAATATATGATTTATGAATTATGAGTTGAAACAATGGGAAACCTTCGTTTATTAATTAGAATTGATTGATTTACTCGACTTGGCATGATTCATGAAAGGATATGAAACAAATGAGTCTGATACCTTCATTTCTTGAAAGTACTTGAATCAATGGCTTATTTATATGCCTTAAATTCCTTAATAGTGCACATGAACATATTTACGACATAATATCATCTTTACGCATTCATATCATGTTCATTGCATTCCGTGCGTCTTATATGGTTCATTTGGAGTCTTAAGTCTCACGAACACATTACGTTGTCTTTTGTACAGTTTGTCTCTAGGACGGAGAAATCTTGATCAACTAGGCACTCGGTAACTCGTAACCTTGTATCGACTTGTTCCAGGTGAGGGTGTTTTCGTTCTAGTTACGTACTAAACCCTACAACCTTATGTGACGAGCTTTGGCCAAAAACCTTATATATATATATATATATATATATATATATATATCTTACTTTTAAAGTCGAGTCATCGAGTAAATATTGATCAAGTAAACCCTTTTCCAAATGAATTATGGATTGTGTTATGTTTCTTATGAATTGAAATGTTTTGGCGAGATTATGCATGTATGTTATGTTCACGGGCCCAGGAATTAGTACATGTGGCTATCCAGGGAGGCAAGGGCCGACGGTGATCCCATGTGCTGATTCCATTATGTTAACGGCGAAACGGACCTCGTCAAGGAGGTTTTGACGAGGAAACGCTAATCGGGCTTTGAGGCCTCATGAACCTCATAGCCACAATGATATGTTTAGGTGGTCGGGCCTTGCAAACCTGTCCACCACCCGGAGGAAGAAGGTTGGAACTTATTTTATGATTATGATTATATTTATGATTGATATGCACCGTGCGGGAAGGCCGGGACATGGATAGCCCAAACGAATATGTTTTATGATATGATATATGATCTGTGTGTATTATGAGATATTGCATGATCACCTAATTAGTATATTAATGATATTTGTCGTACACGGTCGGAGTTTGGTTGGAGATGATGCACGCTCACTCGCCGAGCCTTTATGTTTATGTATGAATTATAAACTTAATAAATTTAATATGATTAGTCGTAAAGTTCGAGCATCGCTTAGTCATTTCCTTGCCCTTTTAGGGAACTAATTCTAAATAAAACCTTGCTCGGGATTTATGACTTGCATGTGCATGTTTTATATATTCATATATCGCTCCTGCTCACTCAGTCTTCTAGAGACTGACCCTCTCCCTCCCCAACCTTTTAGTGCGCAGGTTTAGCGTTGGAGTTCGAGCTAGGCGGAGTTTTGGTCGAGTCTTTGAGTCGGTCAAGCTTAGTTAGAAGAGTCTCTACACTCACATATGTACTTATTTTGCGTTTGATTTGACTCTTTATGTATTTGTTATCTAATTGCCTTGTCGGGCTTTGTTATGATTTAAAAGAGGCCTGAGGAGCCCAAGTCTGCCTGTGGTCGAGTGTTTAATTTCTGCAGGCTCGTGGCCAATGCATGTGTTTGGATTGGGTTCTACGTTGCATTATGTTTTGTTGACTAGTTATATTTGCAGGGTCTAAGTTCCGCCTAGCTTAGGAGGGTTTTCTGTTTGTCTCCCGTTCGCTACGGTTTAATACGGGTGCGAATTTACCATTTCGTTACTCGTGTTGAGCCATAGGACGGGGGATGTGGTGCCTCACGTGCGGGGTGCTACATCCTTAAGTGGTATCAGAGCCCGGTTGCAAAACCAGTGTTCTCGAGTCGTGTTTGAGTCAGTCAAGGTCGTACGGCTTAGGAACTATATGACAATGTGTGCATTGCATTGATCTTGAACCTGAAATTTTATTTCTTTTGAATCTCGTTGAATCATGTGTTGTATTCTCGCATCGAATCCGTGTCTTTTGTGATAAATACGTGACATGAGCATGCACTAATCGCACGCATATATTCTCGAAATGAGTTATGATTTCCAGGTTATAAAGATGATATCAAACCACGGCCAAGTTCTACGATCACAACAATCTATTACAAATTCTTTCTGGGGCATGGAAGATAGGAAGGATGCGGAGAATACTAGTTGTGTGGCTTGGTTAAGATTCGGAATGGGAGGTTGACTTTGAAGATGCGAGGGTAGAGGGATATTTGGTGAAATAGGAGTCAATCGCGGGATGGTTATATTGGAAAACACGAATCAGAAAGCAGCGGAATTTAACAAATTTTCCCAACAAAAGGATCTTGGACTCGCAATCGTGTAACCAAATTCGTAGAGATAGAAAACTTACTTTTCTTTTATTCTTTCTTGAAGCGTTTCAAGCCACCCAAGAACGCTCTTCTCGCGGCTTGATCCCCTCTCCTTGGTAAAGCTCGAATCTTCAAACTTCTAACTTGAAGTCTCTAGAGAAAGTCTACCAACTTGATCACAATCTAACTAGTAAGGATGCTAGTTCTCTAGTTAGTGTTTAGGCTTAACCTAGGGTTTTATTTAATCTTGGAGAAAGAAAGGTGTTCAACACATGAACCAAAAGAATTGTCAATTAGCTCCTAAAGGAGCTCGAGCTCCCCTATTTATAAGAGGGGGAGTGACGAAATTCCTAGTCCTTAATGGGCTAGGATTTTTGGTCTCTCTCTCTCCTATTACTTGATCATCAAGTAATTTTGACTTTGACTTTGATTTCTAATTCAAATCAACTTTTAAGAGAGCTAAAAATATCCAAACTATTTTTGGATAATTTTATACTTTATTTATTTAAAATAAATAACTTATTTTATCTAATTAATTAATTCATAATTAATTAACTAGATTATTTTTCTCCAAAATTAGACTTTCTTTTTAATTCAAAATTAAACCAAAGTCTATTAAATAATTAACACATTTAATTATTTAATATATATATACAATATATATATATACACACACACGTGTGGGACACGTGTCACAAGGACACGTGTCACTCACGTGAGCCACACGTGTGGTTTCACACGTGTGGAACCCTCTAGGCCCGATTAACTCATTTAATCATTTTTGAAGCCTTAACTCATGTAACCAAGTTGTTGTGTGTGACCCTCTAGGTTCTCAATTCAATTAGCAGTGACCCCAATCAATTAATTCACTAATTAATTAATCAGTCCACAGATTAAACGACCATAGTCTAGCAACAGGTGTTTAACCCCTAGCTGAATTGGAATGTTCGGATTTGACAAAAACTTTAAGTCATTGATTCATGTGAGATACAATCCTCCTACTTACTATCTCTCAACCAAGATCTAGGGCAAGGGAATAATCAGAACCCTAATAATCCGGTCTTAAAGCTAAGTGCATTTCATATCCATTTGATCTCAATCCAAGAAACCCTTTTCTTGATGTCTTGATCTACTGCCTTGGCCAAGGACTCCATATGGCATACGAATGACTTACACAATAAGAGATCACCTTGCAAATGCAAGTGTAGGTCCTTTCTTGATTCTCATTCACTTTCATGAACCACTTGTGCAGCCCCAGCATAAGCCTTGAATCAGTTGTCTAAGGTGACACCCTTTAAAGCTTATACCTAAGACTACAGAGTTAACTCATAAAGTGACAAGGAACCTCAAGTCTAAGGATCAATTAATCACATCAATGACTCGTGAGATATTTCCTAATCTGGAAGTTTCCAATTTTTGAAATAGAAACTTCCTTTCCCATTCAGGAATGTTCTCACACGGGGCACCTCAGAGAAATTACTTATTAAAGTAAGCACCCTCATGTATCACGCACGTATCAACTATACACTTTGCACCTCCATGAAACAAGGTGGTCCTTCTTAAGGGCGTGATCCTACAAGCAAGCCTTAGAGGAGTCAGGTTGACACTCCCACTGTCTGTAGGACTCATCGGCTTGGAGTATTTTACTAATCATGACTTATGTGATATAGGGCTCGTTTCATGAACCATTTCACCTAAATGGTAGAGTCCTAAAGTCATCAGGATTAGGGGAGTTCTCATACATGCACAGCTAAAGTAAATACATACCAAACAAGAGCATATAAAGAAGTGTTGCCTCGATTCGTTATTTCATTCAAAGATTGTTTGTGATTACAATAAGGAAAAGCACAAAGCGGATATACAATCGGCTTTCTAGGGTGTTTTCGTTCTAGTTACGTACTAAACCCTACAACCTTATGTGACGAGCTTTGGCCAAAAACCTTATATATATATATATATATATATCTTACTTTTAAAGTCGAGTCATCGAGTAAATATTGATCAAGTAAACCCTTTTCCAAATGAATTATGGATTGTGTTATGTTTCTTATGAATAGAAATGTTTTGGCGAGATTATGCATGTATGTTATGTTCACGGGCCCAGGAATTAGTACATATGGCTATCCGGGGAGGCAAGGGCCGACGGTGATCCCATGTGTTGATTCCATTATGTTAACGGCGAAACGAACCTCGTCAAGGAGGTTTTGACGAGGAAACGCTAACCGGGCTTTGAGGCCTCATGAACCTCATAGCCACAATGATATGTTTAGGGGGTCGGGCCTTGCAAACCCGTCCACCACCCGGAGGAAGAAGGTTCGAACTTATTTTATGATTATGATTATGTTTATGATTGATATGCACCGTGCGGGAAGGCCGGGACATGGATAGCCCAAACGAATATGTTTTATGATATGATATATGATCTGTGTGTATTATGAGATATTGCATGATCACCTAATTAGTATATTAATGATATTTGTCGTACACGGTCGGAGTTTGGTTGGAGATGATGCACGCTCACTCGCCGAGCCTTTATGTTTATGTATGAATTATAAACTTAATAAATTTAATATGATTAGTCGTAAAGTTCGAGCATCGCTTAGTCATTTCCTTGCCCTTTTTGGGAACTAATTCTAAATAAAACCTTGCTCGGGATTTATGACTTGCATGTGCATGTTTTATATATTCATATATCGCTCCTGCTCACTCAGTCTTCTAGAGACTGACCCTCTCCCTCCCCAACCTTTTAGTGCGCAGGTTTAGCGTTGGAGTTCGAGCTAGGTGGAGTTTTGGTCGAGTCTTTGAGTCGGTCAAGCTTAGTTAGAAGAGTCTCTACACTCACATATGTACTTATTTTACGTTCGATTCGACTCTGTAAGATCATGAATTTGACTCTTTATGTATTTGTTATCGAATTGCCTTGTCGGGCTTTGTTATGATTTAAAAGAGGCTTGAGGAGCCCAAGTCTGCCTGTGGTTCGAGTGTTTAATTTCTGCAGGCTCGTGGCCAATGCATGTGTTTGGATTGGGTTCTCCGTTGCATTATGTTTTGTTGACTAGTTATATTTGTAGGGTCTAAGTTCCGCCTAGCTTAGGAGGGTTTTTCTGTTTGTCTCCCGTTCACTACGGTTTAATACGGGGTGCGAATTTACCATTTCATTACTCGTGTTGAGTCATAGTGCGGGCGATGTGGTGCCTCACGTTCGAGGTGCTACAATGAAATCATATTCCCAACTGAGTAAATGATATAAGTACTTAAATAATTACATATTCCGACGAATTACATAAATAATCCAAAGATCACTCCTATAACTGATATAACACCAAACATCAACAGCATCAAATCATATTCCCAACTGAGTAAATGATGTTTACACGTGTTATGCCAATTGTATAAGGACTCATTCCAATTAAGCAACTTACTAATCTGCATGAACTCACACTCTAACCGATTTACCAATTACACAGACAACCATGTAGTTAAATTCATAATATGTCATAATTTAACAAAATATAATATACAGAACACATACAGATTTGTTTATCTACAACTTGTTCATATTCATAACTTTTAGGTTAAACCAGTTATAACGACACATTCACACAATTTCCTTGATATCAACACATAGTCTCGTCTACCAAAGCCATCCAGAATCATTCTAATTACCAAAAACCAAGATTCTGCACTAATTTAGAATTCATTGAAATATCAACTATAAATCAAATTACACAATAACTATACAATTGAGACAGAAATCCAAATTAAATAAGAAACTACTTAAAAGTAACGGAAAATGGGTTTACAATTCATGGGAGTCAACGACTACTGTTGTGGTGTCGCTGCTACCGAATTCGTAATGGGGAAGAAAGGTGACTCGCCGCGGTGGTCGATCGGGGCTGATGGAGGCAAAGCCGATCCGAGAGATGTGAGGAGACGGCGGCACGAAACGCATTTGCTGAAGAAGATCTGGAGTTCCTTCTCCTGCAATCAAGCCGGAATCCATGGCTGTAAGGGCTAGTGGAGGCGGCTTCACCCCTGTTCCGATCTATTGGTGATGCCTGGCTGAAGCGGCGGCGATCCGGTGTCGCCAAAGAAGAGCTGTTGTCGGCGAGTGAAGGTGGAGGTGGTAAACGCGAGAAGGGCTGGTGGTTGAGGGCTGGCTATCCTTCTTGTGGCGAATGGTGAGGTGTGCGGCGGAGATGGTGGTGATTGGTGGCGACAGATCTGCTACTGTTTGTCCTGTTTTCCTTGGTCACAGGGGTGACTCATAGCGGCGGAGGTTGGAGACAAGGGGAGAATGGATGGTGGGGGAGTTCGACGGAGGCAATCGGAATCCATGGCTATCCGAAGCTGGTGGATGGTAGTGGGATAGCCGGTGATAGAGAGAGAGAGAGAGAGACGATTGCTGCTTGTTTCCTTTGGATCTGGAGCGAGAGAGAGATGATTGAAGGTGGTGGTGGCTCTGAATCGCCGACTACACAACAACTCTGGCGGAAGAGGGTTGGTGGTGGTGCTCGCCGGTAAAAATTGTAGCGCCAAGGGGCTTGGCCGTGGTGGCTTTGGTGGTGGGTAGAGTTGGCGCCGGTGCTGCAGATTGAGAGGACAAAAGGGAATGAAGAAACGGGGTGGTGTTGTGGCGGCAGAGGGTGGTGATTGCCGGAAAAGGTGGTGGCGGCACGAAGCTTGTTGTGGTTGTGCCGCTGCTTCTTAGATCTTGAGGGAGAAAAAGAAAGAATGAAATGGCTACTAACGATTAGGGTTGGCTTACAAATAGGGTCTCAAATCCGAAAATTACAATTAGATCCCTCGATAGTTTAAGTCATTCGATTGAGTCCCCACGTTTCCGATAAGATCAATTAAGTCCAATCAAAGATTAGAAAATTATAAAAGTACCCCCAAGATTAAGAGTAGTGACCAATTAAGTCCAATTGAATTTCTTATAATTAGAAAATGATCCCTAATTTCTGATAATTACAATTTAGCCCACATAATTTAAATTAAAGGGCAATTAGATACTAAACACATACTTCAATTAAGTTTACATATTTCCATAGGATTACAATTGAGTCAGTTAAACAATTAAAACATAAATAAAGAAATGCAAACACACGCAGAGTTAAATAAATAATCGTCTTGATCGCATGAAAACGACATCGTATCTTGCTCCGAAAATGTGGTGTGTTACACCCTTCCCCCCTTAAGAGAACCTGGTCCCCATGTTCCACTGCTGAGTTGGAAAAGCTTCAAGTTGTAGTGTCTTAACCCCTTCTCGAGGAATTACGTAAGTTATAGCCTTTGTTGTGAAGTTTACTCTCATTGTCTTTACTGAACCTTTCTCATGATGTCTCGTTGTCATTGGGATCCGTTTGAGTACTGGACCATTACTTTCATCAAGTTGTTCGACCATTCCTATAAGATGAGTAGTTGCCACTGCACTGAACTTCGATGGCGTCGCTACCTCGCTACTTGCAGGCCGTAGCTAGGACAACGCGTAACGTAACCGCAATAAACAAGAGAGAATTCGATCTCTCGGCAAGTAAAGTGAGAGAACCCCGTCTCTCGAGCACAGATTTGAGAGAACCCCGTCTCCCAAGCACAGAATTGAGAGAACCCTGTCTCCCAAGCACAGAATTGAGAGAACCCCGTCTCTCAACCTAAGTTTGACAGATTCCAACATCTCCCAAACATTCTAGTTTGAGAAAATCTAGCATTTCTCAAACCCCTAAATACAAGAGAATCCGGCATCTCCGAATATCTAAGTACAAGAGAATCCAACATCTCTCGTGCAAAAAACTTAGAAAGAATCCAACATCTTTTTACCACGTAAATAGAGAGAATCCTACATCTCTCCAACACGTAAAAAGAGGGAACCTGAGGTCTCTCTTGTACTTAAATCTACTGATCAGTTATTCATACATACACAGATCAGAATGACACTTAATGAGAAAGTATGCGATGCATGTTTAGTATACCTTACACAACTGATATCGGTGTCCCTTAAGCATAGATTCGACACCCTTGCCTCACTCAAGGGGGATATCGCGATGGCATCCCTGTAAAACAAAGTTACAGTATGTATGTATGTGTATGAGAGGTTAATGAGCAATTAAGAAAGTTTTAAACACATAGGTACAAATATTCCACGTAAATATGTAATCAATTCAATTCAGCAAGAGTTCACAACAAGCAGAAAATTCAATTTCTAAATATTAAATCAGGTAGTCCCGTTATCATAATCAAAACAACAACGATCATCACACACATAAAGCAAAATAAGTTAAGGAAACTTAAGTGATGCATGTATGCAAATGCCATGAATGCTTGGTGTACCGTTCACCGTTGTGTCGAAATCTTGGCAAGGAAGTTGAGATGAAATAGTAAGAGTTGGTCAAGCCGATAATGACGCAACCTTCACCATTTGGACTTCTTGTCTTGAACCTTTTGGCGTGAAGAGGTAACTCAGGAAGCATGCCTATCACACAACCCTCTACTAGACCGTAATCCCTGCTCAACTAGAATCATCCTCAGTTTCTCTTAAGAATTCTCATTTATGTGTTAAATCTTAGTCTGCTTGTCCTCAAGGAGTCGTCCATGATTCGTTTATCAGTTAGATATTTACCTCAGAGTTTTGTTGGATGATCGTGGTGTTAAGAACTTCCCAAAGCAATCCATGGTATATGATTCTGAAACTTGGATAAAGTCTTTCGGCATCTAAATGTTCTATTCCCACATCAACAATGTCTTCCATCTCATCTTGAAGAAACACCCAAAGAGCTAACAACCAATCTTGTCTTGTCGTTCGTTAACTCTAAATGGCACCAAACCTTCAACACTCACCGATGGTTTGTAGCTCGTTGCTTAAGTAACATGGTTACTTATCCACATCCCTCAAACTTGGTCGGATCTTATTTGATCGGATTCTTCTTCATTAACTAGTTTCCATCAACAAGGTGACTACTTCCAAATAAAGGAATCATCAAGGCGAAAGCTCATCAAACTCCTTCAAAACGGTTCTACTTGATCAGATTCTTCTCCATTGACTCATTTCCTCAACAAGGTAACTACTTTCAGATGAACGAATCCTCAAGGTTAAAATTCATCAAACTTCATCTTTCAATTGACTTTAAGATAGTAAGTCAACATAGCAAATCTCATTCCTTCAACTCTGAACCTATTCGTGAACATTGATCTTGGTAAGGAATCCTTTCATCTTTGAATTATGGTATGTTTTCGTTGTAGTGCCAATAGGTAGTGTTGACGGAGGGAAATCTCAGTGTTGACTCATAGCGCACCCTGAAATTCGAACACTAAATTCGATGCATGCGGGTTAAAGATGCAATGAAATGTAACACGTATATCACGTAAATGCAACAATTAGTTACAATTTATAAAGCATATAAAATAAGATTTTGCATAATCAAAGTCATAATGTGCACACAATCATATAATCACGAAACAATTCATGTCGAAGGGTCAAAATACCAAGTCAAACAAATGCAATGCGCAGTTATTCCTATGTCGTATGACCTAGACAGACTCAACACGACTCAAGAGCTCGGTTTTGCAACCTAGAGCTCTGATACCACTTAAGGATGTAGCACCCCAGATGGAGGATACCACATCCCCCGCACTAGGACTCAGACTCGGTCATGAAATAGGAAGTCCATGCCCGAATCAGAAGCATAGCGAACGGGAGACCAACTCACACACTAGGCTAGGTGGATCTAACCTGACAAACTCTGAGTGCGGAAACAATTAAAACCAACAACAATAAATAGCGGAACCATTTAAAATAAAACATGCAAAGCAGGTGACGGGTTCAACTAGCATAGATACCTAATCCCGATTATCAATTCATAATCCAACATAGTAATCAACATAAGTATCATCAATATCTAATAACATCCAAATACTAGCTTACTAACCCCACCCGGGTTTAAGTCTAAGTAGAGCATGTAACATAACCTTCGGGTGTGAAACATAAATACATAATATAAGTAAAGTATGCGACAAATGAATCCTAACACCAACTAGACTGACAAGTGTGACTCCAAAGACTCACTTCCGCCTAGCTCAAGCCAAAAGATCCTGCAACTAAAAGATAAAATGAGGTCTCAGTCAACTGACTGAGTGAGGGGGCTAACGCACAGCCACAATATATATATAAAGAGCACAGCACAGAATAAAAGGATGGACTCGTTAACCTGGGATAGGTGTTGCATACTAAAACAGTTCAAAATAACCCAAATAGATATAGATATAAGTTTAGAAACCATTTTCCAGAAAGACTCTATCCCGATTCATAATTCCAAAACAACATAGTCAACTGCTCGGCGAGTACGAGCTTCCAACCTCAACTCCTGATAAAATAGAAATAACATACCAACCTCAACTCCGGGTGATGGTAGGGTTGCGCGACCCTAACCATCGAGAATAAACCGTTTAAAATAGACTCACCCTCAAGGGGTAGCGAACCTACAAGAGTCCTCCCCGGCCTTAGCCGAAGTCTCAAGATACCCCACCTTCCCTACAGCACGGGTCGCGTGAAGATATCTCAAATGGAACTACACACAGACTGATCCCTGACGGCCCTATACCGTTCCAGGGCTGTCTATCCCATATCTCCTTGGATCCACAACAGAACAGATCATAACATAACATAACTTATGCCAATCTTTCATGGCAATCTCGCTACATAATCATAACACAACTGTTTTTCCAAAATAGCTTACATATGCCTCAAAACTGGTTTATATATTTTTATTCCTACGCGATGGAACTTTAAGCCTCATGACATCCACCCACACAGGATTCACGCAAAATCATAAACATATCATATCCAATGCATACGTATTTATAGTAGGGTATACTCGCATGCAAGGTAGACATCAGCATGTAAAGGCCATAGGTCGTATAACTATACAAAATCCTAAACCTCACCTGACAAGCGACGAGAAATGAGAACTGACAAGACGAATGCAAACTTGATTGGGTTGTCTCCGCCTTTGAGATTACTGAACAGAAAAGGAAACACGAAGTACTCATGAGACAAGACTCCGACATCAACCACAAAGACGCACGGCGATGATTGTAAGACGACATGGAACAATATGTCATGTTCATAGAAATTACAAGAATGTCATGAAAGGGCTCATGTGCATAATTAATATTCCACGTTGTGATAGACATGTAATTAATCTCAAACAATTCACACAGACAAGCAAACCAGATAATAAATTCGACAGGTGTTAACCATTAATCTAATCAATTGGCTTAAGTGAATTTGGTCTAGGGATTATAATGTAATAAGTTATTAATAATTTGGGATGCCATAATTCACAAAGTATTCACATACATAATATTTCATAATTTTCACAACTCAAGAGCTTGACTAAGAACAAAACAATTAATCCTGTAGGAAAGTCTGATCCATAATAATACATCTCATACTCCATTCAAGATTCCAGTTCAAATTAACATACTCCTCTTTCAAAAGAGCTACGATTCAGAATGACTAATTCACAATTCAACCGGTTGATAAGATCACACAATCAACATGTGAGTTACACTTCAAATACTAAATTTCCTAAAATTTAAATACTGCTCCACTCACTAGATTAATTACAAGGCACATCAACTAAGTCATACTTTAATTCTCAATTAACAATTATGAACGTACGATTCACTTAGGTGAAATAATTACATATTCTGACGAATTGAATTAGGCTAAACCAAAGTAAAATCATTCCTATAACTGATATAACACCAAACATCAACAACATTAAATCATATTCCCAACTGAGTAAATGATGTTTATACGTGTTATGCCAATTGTATAAGGACTCATTCCAATTAAGTAACTTACTAATCTGCATGAACTCACACTCTAACTGATTTACCAATTACACAGACAACCATGTAGTTAAATTCATAATATGTCATAATTTAACAAAATATAATATACAGAACACATACAGATTTGTTTATCTACAACTTATTCATATTCATAACTTCTAGGTTAAACTAGTTATAACGACACATTCACACAATTTCCTTGATATCAACACATAGTCTTATCTACCAAAGCCATCCAGAATCATTCTAATTACCAAAAATTAAGATTCTGCACTAATTTAGAATTCATTGAAATATCAACTACAAATCAAATTACACAATAACTATGCAATTGAGACAGAAATCCAAATTAAATAAGAAACTACTTAAAAGTAACGGAAAATGGGTTTACAATTCATAGGAGTCAACGGCTACTGTTGTGGTATCATTGCTACCGAATTCGTGATGGGAAAGAAAGGTGACTCGCCGCGGTGGTCGATCGGGGCTGATGGAGGCAAAGTCGATCCGAGAGATGTGAGGAGACGGCGGCACGAAACGCATTTCCTGAAGAAGATCTGGAGTTCCTTCTCCTGCAATCAAGCCGGAATCCATGGTTGTAAGGGCTGGTGGAGGCGGCTTCACCCCTGTTCCGATCTGTTGGTGATGCCTGCCTGAAGCGGCAGCGATCCGGTGTCGCCAAAGAAGAGCTGTTATCGGCAAGTGAAGGTGGTGGTGGTAAACGCGAGAAGGGCTGGTAGTTGAGGGCTGGCTATCCTACTTGTGGCGAATGGTGAGGTGTGCGGCGGAGATGGTGGTGATCGGTGGCGACAGATCTGCTGCTATTTGCCCTGTTTTCCTTGTTCACAGGGGTGTCTCATCGCGGCGGAGTTTGGAGAGAAGGGGAGAATGGATGGTGGATGGTGGTGGTACAGGCGGTGATCGACAGAGAGAGAGAGACGATTGCTGCTTGTTTCCTTTGGATCTGGAGCGAGAGAGAGATGATGGAAGGTGGTGGTGGCTCTGAATCGCCGACTGCACGACAACTCTGGAGGAAGAGGGTTGGTGGTGGTGCTCGCCGGTAAAAGTTACAGCTCCAAGGGGCTTGGCCGTGGTGGCTACGGTGGTGGGGAGAGCTGGCTCCGCTGCTGAAGATCGAGAGGACAAAAGGGAAAGAAGAAACGGGGTGGTGATGTGGCGGCGAAGGGTGGTGATTGTCGGAGAAGGTGGCGGCGGCATGAAGCTTGTTGTGGTTGTGCCGCTGCTTCTTAGATCTTGAGGGAGAAAAAGAAAGAATGAAATGGCTACTAACGAATAGGGTTGGCTTACAAATAGGGTCTCAAATCCGAAAATTACAATTAGATCCCTCGATAGTTTAAGTCATTCGATTGAGTCCCCACGTTTCCGATAAGATCAATTAAGTCCAATCAAAGATTAGAAAATTATAAAAGTACCCCCAAGATTAAGAGTAGTGACCAATTAAGTCCAATTGAATTTCTTATAATTAGAAAATGATCCCTAATTTCTGACAATTACAATTTAGCCCACATAATTTAAATTAAAGGGCAATTAGATACTAAACGCATACTTCAATTCAGTTCACATATTTCCGTAGGATTACAATTGAGTCAATTAAACAATTAAAACATAAATAAAGAAATGAAAACACACGCAGAGTTAAATAAATAATTGTCTTGATCGCATGAAAATGACATCGTATCTTGCTCCGAAAATGTGGGGTGTTACACCCTTCCCCCCTTAAGAGAACCTGGTCCCCATGTTCCACTGCTGAGTTGGAAAAGCTTCAAGTTGTAGTGTCTTAACACCTTCTCGAGGAAATGCGTAAGTTATAACCTTTGTTGTGAAGTTTACTCTCATTGTCTTTACTGAACCTTTCTCATGATGTCTCGTTGTCATTGGGATTCGTTTGAGTACTGGACCGTTACTTTCATCAAGTTGTTCGACCATTCCCATAAGACGAATAGTTGCCACTGCATTAAACTTCGATGGCGTCGCCACCTCGCCACTTGCAGGCCGTAGCTAGGACAACACGTAACGTAAACGCAATAAATAAGAGAGAATCCGATCTCTCGGCACGTAAAGTGAGAGAACCCCGTCTCTCGAGCACAGATTTGAGAGAACCCCGTCTCCCAAGCACAGAATTGAGAGAACCCTGTCTCCCAAGCACAGAATTGAGAGAACCCCGTCTCCCAAGCACAGAATTGAGAGAACCCCGACTCTCAAACACATAATTGAGAGAACCCCATCTCTCAACCTAAGTTTGACAGATTCCAACATCTTCCAAACATTCTAGTTTGAGAAAATCCAGCATTTCTCAAACCCCTAAATTCAAGAGAATCCAGCATCTCCGAATATCTAAGTACAAGAGAATCCAACATCTCTCGTGCACAATATTTAGAAAGAATCTAACATCTTTCTACCACGTAAATAGAGAGAATCCTACATCTCTCCAACACGTAAAAAGAGGGAACCTAAGGTCTCTCTTGCACTTAAATCCACTGATCAGTTATTCATACATACACACATCAGAATGACACTTAATGAGAAAGTATACGATGCATGTTTAGTATACCTTACACAACTGATATCGTTGTCCCTTAAGCATAGATTCGACACCCATGCCTCACTCAAGGGGGATATCGCGATGGCATCCCTGTAAAACAAAGTTACAGTATGTATGTATGTGTATGAGAGGTTAATGAGCAATTAAGAAAGTTTTAAACACATAGGTACAAATATTCCACGTAAATATGTAATCAATTCAATTCAGCAAGAGTTCACAACAAGCAGAAAATTCAATTTCTAAATATTAAATCAGGTAGTCCCGTTATCATAATCAAAACAACAACGATCATCACACACATAAAGCAAAATAAGTTAAGGAAACTTAAGTGATGCATGTATGCAAATGCCATGAATGCTTGGTGTACCGTTCACCGTTGTGTCGAAATCTTGGCAAGGAAGTTGAGACGAAATAGTAAGAGTTGGTCAAGCCGATAATGACGCAACCTTCACCATTTGGACTTCTTGTCTTGAACCTTTTGGCGTGAAGAGGTAACTCAGGAAGCATGCCTATGATACAACCCTCTACTAGACCGTAATCCCTGCTCAACTAGAATCATCCTCAGTTTCTCTTAAGAATTCTCATTTATGTGTTAAATCTTAGTCTGCTTGTCCTCAAGGAGTCGTCCATGATTCGTTTGTCAATGAGATATTTACCTCAGAGTTTTGTTGGATGATCGTGGTGTTAAGCACTTCCCAAAGCAATCCATGGTATATGATTCTGAAACTTGGATAAAGTCTTTCGGCATCTAAGTGTTCTATTCCCACATCAACAATGTCTTCCATCTCATCTTGAAGAAACACCCAAAGAGCTAACAACCAATCTTGTCTTGTCGTTCGTTAACTCTAAACGGCACCAAACCTTCAACACTCACCGATGATTTGTAGCTCGTTGCTTAAGTAACACGGTTACTTATCCACATCCCTCAAACTTGGTTGGATCTTATTTGATCGGATTCTTCTCCATTAACTCGTTTCCATGAACAAGGTGACTACTTCCAAATAACCGAATCATCAAGGCAAAAGCTCATCAAACTCCTTCAAAGCGGTTCTACTTGATCAGATTCTCCTCCATTGACTCATTTCCTCAACAAGGTAACTACTTTCAAATGAACGAATCCTCAAGGTTAAAATTCATCTAACTTCATCTTTCAATTGACTTTAAGATAGTAAGTCAACATAGCAAATCTCATTCCTTCAACTCTGAACCTATTCGTGAACATTGATCTTGGTAAGGAATCCTTTCATCTTCGAATTATGGTATGTTTTCGTTGTAGTGCCAATAGGTAGTGTTGAAGGAGGGAAATCTCAGTGTTGACTCATAGGGCACCCTGAAATTCAAACACTAAATTCGATGCATGCGGGTTAAAGATGCAATGAAATGTAACACGTATATCACGTAAATGCAACAATTAGTTACAATTTATAAAGCATATAAAATAAGATTTTGCATAACCAAAGTCATATTGTGCACACAATCATATAATCACGAAACAATTCATGCCGAAGGGTCAAAATATCAAGTCAAACAAATGCAATGCGCAGTTATTCCTATGTCGTTCGACCTAGACAGACCCAACACGACTCAAGAGCTCGGTTTTGCAACCTAGAGCTCTGATACCACTTAAGGATGTAGCACCCCAGACGGAGGATACCACATCCCCCGTACTAGGACTCAGAGTCGGTCATGAAATAGGAAGTCCATGCCCGAATCCGAAGCATAGCGAACGGGAGACCAACTCACACACTAGGCTAGGCGGATCAAACCTGACAAACTCAGAGTGCGGAAGCAATTAAAAACAACAGCAATAGATAGCGGAAGCATTTAAAACAGAACATGCAAAGCAGGTGACGGGTTCAACTAGCATAGATACCTAATCCCGATTTTCAATTCATAATCCAATATAGTAATCAGCATAAGTATCATCAATATCAAATAACATCCAAATACTAGCTTACTAACCCCACCCGGGTTTAAGTCTAAGTAGAGCATGTAACATAACCTTCGGGTGTGAAACATAAATACATAATATAAGTACAGTATGCGACAAATGCATCCTAACACCAACTAAACTGACAAGTGTGACTTCGAAGACTCACTTCCGCCTAGCTCAAGCCAAAAGATCCTGCAACTAAAAGATAAAATGAGGTGTCAGTCAACTGACTGAGTGAGGGGGCTAACGCACACCCACAATATATATATAAAGAGCACAGCATAGAATAAAAGGATGGACTCATGAACCTGGGATAGGTGTTGCATACCAAAATAGTTAAAAATAAACCAAATAGATATAGATATAAGTTTAGAAACCATTTTCCAGAAAGACTCTATCCCGATTCATAATTCCAAAACAACTGTTAGGAATAGTGCCCTAGAAAGCCGATTGTATATCCGCTTTGTGCTTTTCCTTATTGTAATCACAGACAATCTTTGAATAAAATAACGAATTAAGGCAACACTTCTTTATATGCTCTTGTTTGGTATGCGTTTACTTTAGCTGTGCATGTATGAGAACTCCCCTAATCCTGATGACTTTAGGACTCTACCATTTAGGTGAAATGGTTCATGAAACGAGCCCTATATCACATAAGTCATGATTAGTAAAATACTCCAAGCCGATGAGTCCTACAGACAGTGGGAGTGTCAACTTGACTCCTCTAAGGCTTGCTTGTGGGATCACGCCCTTAAGAAGGACCACCTTGTTTCATGGAGGTGCAAAGTGTATAGTTGATACGTGCGTGATACATGAGGGTGCTTACTTTAATAAGTAAGTTCACTGAGGTGCCCCGTGTGAGAACATTCCTAAATGGGAACGGAAGTTTCTTTTTCAGGAAATGGAAACTTCCAGATTAGGAAATATCTCACGAGTCATTGATGTGATTAATTGATCCTTAGACTTGAGGTTCCTTGTCACTTTATGAGTTAACTCTGTAGTCTTAGGTATAAGCTTTAAAGGGTGTCGCCTTAGACAACTGATTCAAGGCTTATGCTAGGGCTGCACAAGTGATTCATGAAAGTGAATGAGAATCAAGAAAGGACCTACACTTGCATTTGCAAGGTGATCTCTTATTGTGTAAGTCATTCATATGCCATATGGAGTCCTTGGCCAAGGCAGTAGATCAAGACATCAAGAAAAGGGTTTCTTGGATTGAGATCAAATGGATATGAAATGCACTTAGCTTTAAGACCGGATTATTAGGGTTCTGATTATTCCCTTACCCTAGATCTTGGTTGAGAGATAGTAAGTAGGAGGATTGTATCTCACATGAATCAATGACTTAAAGGTTCTGTCGAATCCGAACATTCCAATTCAGCTAGGGGTTAAACACCTGTTGCTAGACTATGGTCGTTTAATCTGTGGACTGATTAATTAATTAGTGAATTAATTAATTAGGGTCACTGCTAATTGAATTGAGAACCTAGAGGGTCACACACAACAACTTGGTTACATGAGTTGAGGCTTGAAAATGATTAAACGAGTTAATCGGGCCAAGAGGGTTCCACACGTGTGAAGTCACACGTGTGGCTCACGTGAGTGACACGTGTCACTGTGACACGTGTCACACACGTGTGAATTTATATATATATATATTAAATGATTAATTAGTTAATTATTTAATAGACTTTGGTTTAATTTTGAATTAAAAAGAAAGTCTAATTTTGGAGAAAATAATCTAGTTAATTAATTACGAATTAATTAATTAGATAAAAATAAGTTATTTATTTTATAATAAATAAAGTATAAAATTATCCAAAAATAGTTTGGATATTTTTAGCTCTCTTAAAAGTTGACTTGAATTAGAATTCAAAGTCAAAGTTGGAAAATACTTGATCATCAAGTAATAGGAGAGAGAGGGACCAAATCCTTTGTCCATTAGGACTAGGTTCGGCCGCCCCTCCCCTTTCCTATATATAGGGGAGCTCATGCTCCCCTTTAGAGCTAATAGACAATTCTTGGTTCATGTGTTGAACACCTTCCTTTCTCCAAGATTAAATTAAACCCTAGGTTAAGCCTAAACACTAACTAGAGAACTAGCATCCTTACTAGTTAGATTGTGATCAAGTTGGTGGACTTTCTCTAGAGACTTCAAGTTAGAAGTTTGAAGATTCGAGCTTTACCAAGGAGAGGGGATCAAGCCGCGTGAAGAGCGTTCTTGGGTGGCTTGAAACGCTTCAAGAAAGAATAAAAGAAAAGTAAGTTTTCTATCTTTACGAATTTGGTTACACGATTACGAGTTCAAGGTCCTTTTGTTGGGAAAATTTTTTAAATTCCGCTGCTTTCTGATTCGTGTTTTCCAACAAGTGGTATCAGAGCCACCTCGTTAATCGTGTTTCTGATTCGTCTCAATTATACTGAATTTGGTAGAAATTCTTAGGCTTGATGCGATTGAGTATTTGTAATTGTTTTAGAAAGCCTGAATTACGAAACTGTATTTTTTCCTGAAAGTTTCTGAAAATTGGTTTTTATAAAATTTAATTTTGAAAAACAATTTTAGATTTGAAACTGTATAAACTGTTTTTGGATTTCTTGGACTGGTTTTGCTTTTGAACGAAAACACGAAACGAAAGCCCGGATCGCGATGAATACGCGAAACCCCGCGCGCGAAGGAGTCCCGCGCGCGGGCTTCGCGCGCCTCCCTCCCGTAACCGCGCGGGAGGCCCTCCCGGGCGCGCCTAGGCGTGCCCGCCCATCATTGCCCAGGGCTGGCCGGAACAGACCGGCCAGTCTCCCGCACGCTGTCCGCCCGTCGTCGCCCACGCCTGGCCGGGACAGACCGGCCAGTCGCCCAGCACCTCCCGCACGCCTGTGCGGGAGCCAAGGCGCGCCCGCCCAGGGCGGCCGAGACTGGCCGCCCAATGCCCGGCAGGAGCTGCGCGCTCCAGCGCGCATGCTGTGCGCACACGCCGTACTTGGGACGGGCAACCCCGTTTTCGTGATCCGGCCTTTTCGTGTTTCGTGCAATCCAGTCCCAATTTTTTTATTTTAATTTTAAAATTTTATTTTTGAATATTTATTTTAATTTTTTTTGAATAAAACTTAAAATTGGGATTTTTGAGAAATTGAGACGGTTTATATTTTGGGAAAATACATCTTGATAAAATTATTAATTTTCAGAAATTAATTGGAATTTTATTTGTTTTGGTAATTTGGGATTTATTGAAAACTTTTATAAATAAGACTCGCATCAAGTCGTGTTTTAAGCTATTAGAGCTTAAAGCGAGAATTTTAATTTATTGGTTAAATTTAAATTCTTGCAAAAGCATGTTAGGTGATCATGGGTTTAGATCTATGTATGGTTTTAATTTATGCACATGGATGGTTTAAATTGGGGTTGGAGCCCTATAGTTGCGTTTTTTCAATTGAGGTTGGAGCCTCACTTATGTGCGTACTGTTATGTGATTTATTATGTGGCTTTCCATATTACTGTTTTTGAGGCCGGGGTATGCCCCGTGTAATTGTCTAAGGCCAATATGAAGATTGAGCCTTATTACTTTATGTCTTTTTCTTTTTTATTGTAATTTGAGAGTAGAGATAGGTGGTGAGGTTTTATTTTCATTTTGGAGACAATGCACCCATGGAGTAAGATGGACCACATTCAAGTAACAAGGAGGCCATAAGTGAAGACCCCTCAAAATGTTAGGGAGGGGAATCTCAATTGTTAAATGTAATAGAGATAGGGCTCGTATTTTGTTACCGCTTTCCCTTATGTGATTTGAACTGTTTATGTGGCATGTATGTTAGAACTTGTGATTGTGGAGTGGCTCCCACATATCACGCATAAGATAGGTAGAACCCATGATCATTACATGTTAGTATCATGCTAGGACATGTTATCTGTTTATGTGCTTGTTTGAAATGCATTTAAGTGTACTTGCATTAATCAAGACTAATAAAATTGGATAACATATATGTTGGTGAGGTCGAACCGGATAACTCTCCGGTTGATTCGAAAATTCCCATTAAATATTAAGCTAATTTCGAACAAATAGGTGTTTAATTCGAGATGCAAATTTTGAATTGAATTCCTAGCATTCCATCAATAGGTTTTAAGTTTAGTAAGTAAAGCTAGTTATTGTCCGCGAGTCGTGGGATAGCTAGTGGAGCTTATTAGTTCTTAGTTACCTAATTAATCATTTTAAATGGTCAATATTTCGTGGTCAATTTTAGCAAGGGCGATGTCCGCGAGTCGTGGGTCGTTCGAACTAAGTTTTGGTCATGATCTTATGATTGATGGGTCTAGCTTAACGCCTAAGTAAATATGGATGTCGTACGAGTCGTGGGTCCATATTGAAAGATAGGTGATGCAAAAACAATTACTAAGAGTTCTAAAGGTGTTAGAATTGGTAAGTTGTACCTACCTAGGGTTCTTACTTAGAATGTCCGCGAGTCGTGGGTTCGAGGTAAAATGCCTAGGATCTTAGTACCCATTGGGAAACGTGTTCCTCTTAGATCTTTGGGAATTCTAGATCTTTGAAAAACAGTGGGAGCTACATTAGATTAAAGACCTTATCTTTTGTATATCGTTATAATTCAGCATGCTCACTAGTTCTCTGTTTTACCATTTAGGTCGTAGATTCTGTGATTCTCTACGTGTTTTGAAATGGCAACCAAAAACCCTCTTGTATCGATCCTCGAGTCAAACAAGTTGACTGGTCCCAACTATTCTGATTGGCTGAGGAATCTAAAAATCATTTTAGATTCTGAGAAGAGAACTTATGTTCTCTTCGAAGGGGAGCCTAGTCCCGAAGGGGAGGCTCCCACTCGGGCCGAGCGGGATGCGATTCAGAAGTGGAAGGATGATAATCTCCAAGCCCGTTGCCTTATGTTGGCTAACATGTCTCCGGACTTGCAAAGGCAACATGAGGCCATGGAATTTGCTTGGGAGATTTACGACCACTTAGAGCAACTTTACCGCCCTCATGAACGTGTTACAAGGTATAACACTTCAAAGGAATTGTTCCACTTGAGAATGAGGGAAGGTTCAAGTGTCCATGAATATGGACTCAAGTTTCTTGCCCTTACTGAGAAACTTGCTTCCATGGACATGCCACTGAAAGATGAGCTTTCAGTGGATTTGTTGCTAGCTTCGCTCCCACCATCATTCAACCCATTTGTCCTTAACTTCAACATGAATCATGCTGGTGCTACCGTAGCTGAGCTGATTAGTCAGCTTGTGACTGCTGAAAGCACGATCAAGAAGGACAATAAGGTTTTGATGGTGAATGCTCCATCTTCCTCTTCTGGGCCTTCTAAAGGTAAGGGCAAGAAAGCCCAAAAGAAGAAGAAGAAACCCCTTAGGCCCACTGGTGGCATTTCGAAGGGGAAGGCCCAATAGAAGAGCGTGATCAGAAAGAGGATGTTTGCTTCCATTGTGGCAAAGCGGGACATTGGAGGAGAAACTGCCCAGAGTACAAGGCTACTCTAAAGAAAGGTATCTTTCTCGTTGAAGTAAATCTTTCTATTAATTCTAGTTCTTGGGTACTTGATACCGGTTGTGGAACTCATATCTGTAATGATGTACAGATGCTAAGTGATGTTCAACAACTAAAAGAAGGAGAATGTGTCTTGAAGATCGGCGATGGCTCAAACGTTGAAGCTCGAGCTTTAGGCACAATTAGATTAGATTTAGGTAGTTTTGAGTTAGTATTAAATAAAGTCGTTTATGTACCGAGCATTACTCGTAATATAATTTCAGTTCCAATATTAGATTGTGAAGGTTATGAAACTTATATTAAGAATGGTAAATATTTTATCAAACGGAACAACTCTTCCATTCACATCGGTACTCTAAGTAATGGACTTTACCTAACTCAAAATATCAATATTATGAATATACAACGAGAAACGAAGCTTAAGAGAGATGACAAAGTTTCAGCTCCCTTATGGCATGCTAGATTAGGACACATTTCCAAGAACAGAATTAGCAAGATAAACACTTTAGGATCATTCTCTGAAAATGATCTTAAAGAGTTAACTTCTTGCGAATCCTGTCTCAAAGGAAAAATGTCCAAAGTCCCTTTTAAGGGAACTGTGGAACGTGCCACTGAGGTTTTGGATTTGATCCATACTGATGTTTGTGGACCGCTTAGTGTAAGCACTAGAAGCAATCATCAGTATTTCATAACCTTTACTGATGACTTTAGTCGGTATGGTTATGTATACTTAATGAAGTATAAATCTGAAGCTTTTGAGAAATTCTTAGAATTTCAAAAGGAGGTTGAGAACCAAACTGGTCACAAGATCAAAGCACTTCGATCTGATCGAGGAGGCGAGTATCTTAGTGAAGAATTCCTTAATCATCTCAAGGATAATGGGATTATCTCTCAGTGGACTCCTCCGGGAACTCCTCAGCTTAATGGAGTTTCTGAGAGAAGGAATCGAACCCTACTTGATATGGTTCGTTCCATGATGAGTTTCACTGACTTACCACCTTCTTTCTGGGGTTATGCCCTAGAAAGTGCAGCAAAGATTTTGAATCTAGTTCCCTCTAAGTCAGTCCCTAAAACGCCCTATGAAATGTGGCATGGTAAAATCCCTAGTTATTCTTACTTAAGAATTTGGGGTTGTCCTGCTTACGTGAAGAGGACAGTGGGAGATAAGTTAGAATCTCGTTCTAACTTATGCTACTTTGTAGGTTATCCTAAGGAATCCATAGGATACTACTTCTATGATCAATCTGAGCAAAAGGTGTTTGTTTCCAGAAATGCTACTTTTCTGGAGGAACCGTTCCTGAAAGAAAAGCAAGGCAAGATCATAGAATTAGAAGAAGTACAAAGTGACCCCATACCACCCACTGAAGAAACGTCCCACTCTGATCAACCACAACCAATCACGAATTTCGATACACATGAAAATCCTCCTCTAAGGCGTTCTGAACGCAATCCTAGACAGCCGGAGAGATGGTATGGATTCTTCCATGAAATCTCTCAAAAGGATAATGATCCTTCAACATATGAGGAGGCACTTTCAGATTCTGAGTCTGAACAGTGGATAGAAGCCATGAAATCCAAAATGGATTCCATGAACTCCAACCAAGTTTGGACCTTGGTAGATTTGCCTGATGGGGTCAAACCCATAGGTTGCAAATGGATCTTTAAGAGAAAGCTTGGAGTTGATGGAAGCATTGCAGCCTACAAAGCAAGACTGGTTGCAAAAGGATTCACTCAGAGACCCGGCGTGGACTTTGACGAAACCTTTTCACCAGTTACAATGCAAAAGTCTATTCGGATCATGCTTGCCATTGCTGCATATTATGACTATGAGATATGGCAAATGGATGTGAAAACTGACTTTCTCATTGGTGACATTGACAAAGACCTTTATATGGAGCAACCCATAGGTTTCACATTCAGTGGGAGTGAGCAAAAGGTTTGCAAACTCCAAAGATCAATCTATGGATTGAAACAGGCTTCTAGGAATTGGAATATTCGATTTGATGAATCGATCAAAGCGTTTGGCTTCATCCAAATTTCGAATGAATCATGTGTGTATAGAAAGGAATTGGAGACCTCAGTGTAATTCTTAGTACTTTATGTTGATGACATCCTTCTTATTGGGAATTCGAAGGATGACATGAAAGTGACTAAGTTATGGTTATCGAACCAATTCGAGATGAAAGATCTTGGTGATGCGTCCTATATCCTTGGAATTAAAATCTATAGAGATAGATCTAGAAGGTTAATAGGACTATCATAGTCGATGTACATTGACAAAGTATTGAAGAGATTCAATATGGAGTCAGCAAAGGTTAAGAACCTTCCTATGAGTGTAGGAACATGTCTTTCAAAGAAGATGTGTCCTAAGACTAACCTTGAGAAGGAAAGAATGACTCATACACCTTATGCATCAGCAATAGGTAGCATAACGTATGCAATGTTATGTACTCGACCGGATGTGGCTTATGCACTTAGTGTGACAAGTCGTTTCCAATCTGACCCTGGAGATGGTCACTGGGCTGCCGTGAAGAATATTCTTAAGTACTTGAAGAGTACTAAAGATTTATTCTTAGTTTACGGAGGTCAGAAAGATCTTACTGTCGAAGGATACTGCGATGCAAGCTTTGCATCTGACTTAGATGATTTTAAGTCAATGTCAGGATACATTTTCTGCCTAAACGGCGGAGCAGTGAGTTGGAAGAGTTCCAAGCAAACAACCACTGCAGATTCGACCACTGAGGCCGAATACTTAGCTGCAAATGATGCAGCTAAGGAAGGTGTTTGGATTAGAAACTTCATTCAAGAGTTGAATGTTGTTCCTAGCATGAAAGACCCCATTACTGTGTTTTGTGACAACACTGGGGCGGTTGCTCAAGCAAGAGAACCAAGATCTCACCAACGGACCAAGCACATTATGAGGAAGTATCACCTAATCCGTGATATTATCAAAAGAGGAGATGTGCAAATTGAGAGGGTCACATCAGCAGAGAACGTGGCAGATCCACTTACTAAACCCCTTAGTCGAGAAGCTTTCCAAGGTCATCTTCAGAAGATGGGACTTAGAGTAACTTTAGAATGGCTTTGACGGGCAAGTGGGAGATTGTTCGGAATAGTGCCCTAGAAAGCCGATTGTATATCCGCTTTGTGCTTTTCCTTATTGTAATCACAGACAATCTTTGAATAAAATAACGAATTGAGGCAACACTTCTTTATATGCTCTTGTTTGGTATGCGTTTACTTTAGCTGTGCATGTATGAGAACTCCCCTAATCCTGATGACTTTAGGACTCTACCATTTAGGTGAAATGGTTCATGAAACGAGCCCTATATCACATAAGTCATGATTAGTAAAATACTCCAAGCCGATGAGTCCTACAGACAGTGGGAGTGTCAACCTGACTCCTCTAAGGCTTGCTTGTGGGATCACGCCCTTAAGAAGGACCACCTTGTTTCATGGAGGTGCAAAGTGTATAGTTGATACGTGCGTGATACATGAGGGTGCTTACTTTAATAAGTAAGTTCACTGAGGTGCCCCGTGTGAGAACATTCCTAAATGGGAAAGGAAGTTTCTATTTCAGGAAATGGAAACTTCCAGATTAGGAAATATCTCACGAGTCATTGATGTGATTAATTGATCCTTAGACTTGAGGTTCGTTGTCACTTTATGAGTTAACTCTGTAGTCTTAGGTATAAGCTTTAAAGGGTGTCGCCTTAGACAACTGATTCAAGGCTTATGCTGGGGCTGCACAAGTGATTCATGAAAGTGAATGAGAATCAAGAAAGGACCTACACTTGCATTTGCAAGGTGATCTCTTATTGTGTAAGTCATTCATATGCCATATGGAGTCCTTGGCCAAGGCAGTAGATCAAGACATCAAGAAAAGGGTTTCTTGGATTGAGATCAAATGGATATGAAATGCACTTAGCTTTAAGACCGGATTATTAGGGTTCTGATTATTCCCTTACCCTAGATCTTGGTTGAGAGATAGTAAGTAGGAGGATTGTATCTCACATGAATCAATGACTTAAAGGTTCTGTCGAATCCGAACATTCCAATTCAGCTAGGGGTTAAACACCTGTTGCTAGACTATGGTCGTTTAATCTGTGGACTGATTAATTAATTAGTGAATTAATTAATTAGGGTCACTGCTAATTGAATTGAGAACCTAGAGGGTCACACACAACAACTTGGTTACATGAGTTGAGGCTTGAAAATGATTAAACGAGTTAATCGGGCCAAGAGGGTTCCACACGTGTGGCTCACGTGAGTGACACGTGTCACTGTGACACGTGTCACACACGTGTGAATTTATATATATATATATTAAATGATTAATTAGTTAATTATTTAATAGACTTTGGTTTAATTTTGAATTAAAAAGAAAGTCTAATTTTGGAGAAAATAATCTAGTTAATTAATTACGAATTAATTAATTAGATAAAAATAAGTTATTTATTTTATAATAAATAAAGTATAAAATTATCCAAAAATAGTTTGGATATTTTTAGCTCTCTTAAAAGTTGACTTGAATTAGAATTCAAAGTCAAAGTTGGAAAATACTTGATCATCAAGTAATAGGAGAGAGAGGGACCAAATCCTTTGTCCATTAGGACTAGGTTCGGCCGTCCCTCCCCTTTCCTATATATAGGGGAGCTCATGCTCCCCTTTAGAGCTAATAGACAATTCTTGGTTCATGTGTTGAACACCTTCCTTTCTCCAAGATTAAATTAAACCCTAGGTTAAGCCTAAACACTAACTAGAGAACTAGCATCCTTACTAGTTAGATTGTGATCAAGTTGGTGGACTTTCTCTAGAGACTTCAAGTTAGAAGTTTGAAGATTCGAGCTTTACCAAGGAGAGGGGATCAAGCCGCGTGAAGAGCATTCTTGGGTGGCTTGAAACGCTTCAAGAAAGAATAAAAGAAAAGTAAGTTTTCTATCTTTACGAATTTGGTTACACGATTACGAGTTCAAGGTCCTTTTGTTGGGAAAATTTTTTAAATTCCGCTGCTTTCTGATTCGTGTTTTCCAACAACAACATAGTCAACTGCTCGGCGAGTACGTGCTTCCAACCTCAACTCCTCATAAAATAGAAATAACATACCAACCTCAACTCCGGGTGATAGTAAGGTTGCGCGACCCTAACCATCGAGAAAAACCGTCTAAAATAGACTCACCCTCAAGGGGTAGCGAACCCACAAGAGTCCTCCCCAGCCTTAGCAGAAGGCTCAAGATACCCACCTTCCCTACAGCACGGGTCGCGTGAAGATATCATAAATGGAACTACACATAGACTGATCCCTGACGGCCCTATACCGTTCCAGGGCTGTCTATCCCATGTCTCCTTGGATCCACAACAGAACAGATCATAAAATAAGATAACTTATGTCAATCTTTCATAGCAATCTTGCTACATAATCACAACACAACTGTTTTTCCAAAATAGCTTACATATGCCTCAAAACTGGTTTATATATTTTTGTTCCTACGCGATGGAACTTTAAGCCTCATGACCTCCACCCACTCAGGACTCACGCAAAATCATAAACATATCATATCCAACGCATACGTATTTATAGTAGGGTATACTGGCATGCAAGGTAGAAATCAGCATGTAAAGGCCATAGGTCGTATAACTATACAAAATCCTAAACCTCACCTGAGAAGCGACGAGAAACGAGAACTGACAAGACGAATGCAAGCTTGATTGGGTAGTCTCCGCCGTGGAGATTACTGAACAGAAAAGGAAACATGAAGTACTCATGAGACAAGACTCCGACATCAACCACAAAGACGCACGGGGATGATTGTAAGACGACATGGAACAATATGACATGTTCATAGAAATTACAAGAATGTCAAGAAAGGGCTCATGTACATAATTAATATTCCACGTTGTGATAGACATGTAATTAATCTCAAACAATTCACACAGACAAGCAAACCAGATAATAAATTCGACTGGTGTTAACCATTAATCTAATCAATTGGCTTAAGTGAATTTGGTCCAGGGATTACAATTTAATAAGTTATTAATAATTTGGGATACCATAATTCACAAAGTATTCACATACATAATATTTCATAATTTTCACAACTCAAGAGCTTGACTAAGAACAAAACAATTAATCCTGTAGGAAAGTCTGATCCATAATAATACATCTCATAATCCATTCAAGATTCCAATTCAAATTAACATACTCCTCTTTCAAAAGAGCTACGATTCAGAATGACTAATTCACAATTCAACCGGTTGATAAGATCACACAATCAACATGTGAGTTACACTTCAAGTACTAAATTTCCTAAAATTTATATACTGCTCCACTCACTAGATTAATTACAAGGCACATCAACTAAGTCATACTTTAATTCTCAATTAACCATTATGAACGTACGATTCACTTAGGTGAAATAATTACATATTCCGACGAATTGAATTAGGCTAAACCAAAGTAAAATCACTCCTATAACTGATATAACACAAAACATCAACAGCATTAAATCATATTCCCAACTGAGTAAATGACGTTTACACGTGTTATGCCAATTGTATAAGGACTCATTCCAATTAAGCAACTTACTAATCTGCATGAACTCACACTCTAACCGATTTACCAATTACACAGACAACCATGTAGTTAAATTCATAATATGTCATAATTTAACAAAATATAATATACAGAACACATACAGATTTGTTTATCTACAACTTCTTCATATTTATAACTTCCAGGTTAAACTAGTTATAACGACACATTCACACAATTTCCTTGATATCAACAAATAGTCTCATCTACCAAAGCCATCCAGAATCATTCTAATTACCAAAAACCAAGATTCTGCACTAGTATTCATTAAAATATCAACTACAAATTAAACTACACAATAACTATGCAATTGAGACAGAAATCCAAATTAAATAAGAAACTACTTAAAAATAACGGAAAATAGGTTTACAATTCATGGGAGTCAGCAGCTACTGTTGTGGTGTCATTGCTACCGAATTCGTGATGGGAAAGAAAGGTCACTCGCCGCGGTGGTCGATCGGGGCTGATGGAGGCAAAGCCGATCCAAGAGATGTGAGGAGACGGCGTGTGACGCCCGGAGCGGTGGGCCACCACATCCCCCGCACCTAAACCCGAACCCACATATGAAATGGATTTCCATACATGAGTCCAAGTCTAAGCGAACGGAACCTACACTCACTCCTTAGGCTAAGCGGGGCTAAAACTCGGACAGAGCGCGCATATATAAACACATAAATGCGGAAGCCATAACATAAGGATCGGAAAGAGCTCTATAACTAACATTTACAATGGCCTCACGGCCCAAAAGATCGAGTATATACATCAAAAGCCCATAATTCAGCAAAATATAATTCTAACATCAAATACATAATAAGAGTAACCAAAATGCAAGAAGTATGGATGCAACTCGACCTAGACACACAAGTACAAGACCAAGACTCGCACTTCCCCGCCTAGCTCGAAACAACCTGCACTGAAGGTGGGAAAAGAGAGGGGTCAGTCAAAACTCGACTGAGTGAGGGGGCTAAACGCACACCCACACCTAAATACATATAGAGCAGAGCATATTACAAAGGTGATAGACATGAATCGAGGCTAGGGTTTTACATACCAAATCATTTTCCAAAGATAGCATATAATATAAAGGAAAACCTATCTCGATCCATAATCTATCAAACATAACATAAACATAAGTCCGGCGAGAACGGACTATCCCTTACTCCATCAAACATAACATAAAATCGAAGTCAAATCACATCCACCCCACATCCATGGTGTATCGGGAATCAAACCCTAACACCTACATTACCAAACACATACGGGGCAGCTAACCCACGATATGCCTTCCCCGGTTATACGCCGAGGGCTCAAGATACCACGCCTTCCCAACCTCCATAGGTCGTACGTGAATATCTCAAATGAGAACGTGCACAGGGGTCATAACCGGCGACCCCGTGGTCGTCCCGGGTCTCCCTTACCCACGTCTCCGGGCCCATCAAACCAAATCAAACCAAACTCCCATCTTTCAGGGTACAACTCGCTCAAACATACCACATACGGATAACGAATTTCAAAGTATAGCTTACTTATGCCAATACTTATACCAATTTCGAAAACGTAAAGCTTATTTCACAAAATCATAACATAACTTAAGCACTCGTATTTAATATATATATACAAGGTATATATTCGCATACAGGGTAAGAAAACAACACGTAATAGGTCTTAGGTTGCTTATCTAGTACAAAGGATCCTAACCTCACCTTTGCAAAAGTAGAAGGAAGGCAAAACGGGCGAACGAACACTTAAACCTCGGGCTCACGAACTTCCGGAAGAGGCTCTGAAACAAAAGAAGACAAGACCCGAGACTTAGACTCAATAATGTACCAAAGAAGACGCCCGGCAAAATGCATAGATCATGTTCACAACAAAATATCACAATCAAGTCATATAATTGCATGGTTATAACAATTAATCATGCAAAAGAGAAGCAATTAAAGTCATAAAAATGCATAATTAAAGCAAAGAGAAGTAGTAGCAACTTCTAGGTTTTGAATTCTTCAAAGGGGAAAATCCACCCCCATGGATTTTTCCAAAGGGGAAAATCCACCCCCATGGATTTTCCAAGAGCTACTGCCTCAAATCCACCCCCATGGATTTTTTCAAAGGAAAAATCCACCCCCGCGGATTTCTTTTCAAAAGAAGGGGTTTCCGGCAATGGGAATGGCCGTTCCCATTCCCAGTACAACTGGGAACGGTCGTTCCCACTCTCGGTCATGAACAGTATGGCCTGGGAACGGTCGTTCCCAGTTTAAAACTGGGCGGGAACGGCCGTTCCGGCCTGGTTCGAAAAGCTGGAGCAGAGTTTTACACAGAAAACAGGGGAAGCTCGAAAATATGCCAAAAATGGCCAAAATCCAACCTTTAAAGTTGCCATAACTTCTCAACTTGCACCCACAATACACGTAATTCATGCTTGACATATGAACACTCAAATAATGCAAGAAAACGGAATTTAAAAGCATGATCAAGGTTAAGCAAAAATTCAAACTAAATTTATGACCACTCATAAATCCTCCACCAACCATGGATTACATGCAATAAATGCAACATATATAACATATACAACTCATACAAAAAGCTAGGAATCAATCATCTCAAGCAAAGAGCAAGAAATCACCATTAAAGCTAAACCCTTACTATTCAAGTATGGGAGCAAAGGCAAAGCAAACTCACACCAAACTCAGAAGTTAAACCATGGAAACGTAGAGCATGACGAGGGGATTCCGAAACCTACCTAAGCTCGAGAAAAGACGAAGAAACGAGAGAGTTATTGGCTTAGAAAGTTGGATGATCAAAGCTTGGGGTTTTGGCTCTCTTGTTGCTTGGCTTGAGCTGAAATAACGTAATGAGGGAAAAGAGAGAATGGTTCAGCCTTTAAGGGCTGGACCGATTGGTTCTCGGGTTCGGTTCAAGGTTCCCGGTTCAAATTGGTTCGGTTTAACAAATACGGGTTCAAATTAAACGAATAATTCACATGCACATTCATTCCAAATAATTCATATAATTCACATATTTCATGTAAATTCAAATAATTCATATAAGAATTAAATTTAAATAATTCAAATAAATAAGTAGAATAAATATAAAATGCGTAAACAATAATTTTAAATGCGCACATACGTCATACCTGTACGGTCTGAAAGTCGGGGTGTCACAATCCTTCCCCCTTAAAAAGGACTTGCCCTCAAGTCCGAACCGAGTCCTCAAACAACTTTGGATATAATTTCCTCATTTTCTCCTCAGTTTCCCAAGTCGATTCCTCGGATTTCTGATCCCTCCAAAGTACTCTGACCAAAGGAATCTGCCGTTTTCTCAATTCTTGCATCTTCCGGTCCTGAATTGCAACCGGATGCTTTTCAATTGTTAAATCCGTCTCTAACTGAACCTCTTCAACTGGAAGGATAGTTGCCTCATCGGGATAGTACTTACGGAGCTGAGAAACATGAAAAACGTTGTGTATCCCGGTCAAACTCGGTGGTAGATCCAATCTATACGCCGTTTCTCCAATTCTTTCCAAAATTTCAAACGGCCCTAGGTATCGTGGACTGAGCTTTCCACCTTTACCTATTCGAGTGAAGCCTTTCCTTGGAGACGCCTTCAGAAAAACTCTATCTCCGACCTCAAACACTAAGGGCCTTCTTCTCTTATCGGCGTAGCTTTTCTGTCGAGCCTGAGCTGCCCTCATTCTTTGTCTAATCGTATGAACCTTCTCAATAGTAGCAACAATGTTTTCTTTAGGCTCGGCCCTCTCAAGCTTATTCTCCTCGGTCCATCTCCAATCCTCGATATCCCAAAACAAAGGCGACCTACACTTCCTTCCATAAAGTGCTTCATAAGGAGCCATCTTAATCGAACCCTGATAACTGTTGTTATAAGCAAATTCAACTAGAGCCAGATGCTCATCCCACTTATCCTGGAAATCCAAAGCACACGACCGAAGCATATCCTCTAAGTACTGAATTAACCTTTCAGATTGACCGTCCGTTTGAGGATGTGAAGCGGTGCTAAACCTGAGCCTGGTGCCCAAACATTTCTGAAGATTCTGCCAGAAGATCGAAGTAAACCGTGGATCCCGATCCGAAACGATACTAGCCGGAATTCCATGTAGTCTCACAATCTCTCGAACATATAACTCGGCTAACTTTGGAACTTTCTCGGACATCCGAACCTTGAGGAAATGGGCAGACTTAGTCAATCTGTCGACAATTACCCAAATTCCATCAAACCCTCCTTTGACTCTAGGCAAGCCGGACACGAAGTCCATAGTCACTTGCTCCCACTTCCACTCGGGAATAGGAAGTGGTTGGAGAG
This sequence comes from Lantana camara, assembly GCA_037501455.1. NCBI lineage: Eukaryota > Viridiplantae > Streptophyta > Magnoliopsida > Lamiales > Verbenaceae > Lantana > Lantana camara. Next base: position 59,624,205 of record CM074861.1, read on the forward strand.
TTCCTCCCGGCTTCTGGTGTTCTGCCTTCACCTTTTGACACGTCAGACATCGCTTCACGAAGTTCGCGACGTCCCTTTTCATGCCATTCCACCAGAATTTCTCTTTCAGGTCCCGATACATCTTAGTACCTCCCGGATGAATCGAGTGCCTCGAGCGATGTGCCTCCTCAAGTACAAGCCTCTTGAGCTCTTCTGGGACACATATTCTCGCTTCGAACCTTAACAAACCGGAATCATCTAATCCAAACTTAGAATTCGGGTCGTTCTTGGAACGAGTTACTAACCTCTGAATCTCTGTATCTGAATTCTGTGCTTCCAACAACTGTCCTTTCAAATCTGGTATTACTGTAAGATTAGCCAACCAAGTTCCCGAAACCAAGATCTCTGATCCCGAACTTGGAGAACCTGCTTCCAAATTAGCCACATTCGCCTTTCTACTTAAGGCATCGGCGACCACGTTTGCTTTACCCGGATGGTATTGAATGGTGCAATCGTAATCCTCTAATAACTCCATCCAACGCCTCTGTCTTACGTTTAAATCCTTCTGAGAAAAGAGATACTTGAGGCTTTGGTGATCTGTAAATACCTCGAACGTGGTACCGTAGAGATAATGTCGCCACTTCATCAAAGCAAACACAACGGCAGCTAATTCAAGATCGTGGGTAGGGTACTTCTTCTCATGCTCCTTCAATTTCCTCGAAGCATAAGCTACCACTCTACCGTGCTGCATCAAAACACAACCAAGACCTTCTTTCGAAGCATCTGTATAAACCGCATAACCCTTGGTACCCTCGGGTAAAGTAAGAACCGGTGCTGAAGTTAATTTCACCTTCAATGTCTGAAAACTCGCCTCACACTTATCATCCCATTCGAATTTCACTTCCTTCTTAGTCAGACGAGTCAATGGAGCGGCAATTTTTGAAAAATCCTTAACAAACCTTCGATAGTAGCCGGCCAACCCAATAAAGCTTCTAATCTCAGAGGCATTTCTAGGTCTCTCCCACCGAAGCACGGATTCAACCTTAGATGGATCAACCTCAATCCCATCACCTGAAATTATATGACCCAAAAATACAACTCTATCGATCCAGAATTCGCATTTGCTGAATTTTGCGTACAACTTGTGTTCCCTCAAAGTTTCCAAAACGATCCGAAGATGCTGAGCGTGCTCTTCAGCGGACTTAGAATACACCAGAATGTCGTCTATAAATATAACCACGAACTTGTCAAGAAACTGCCTAAACACTCGGTGCATCATGTCCATAAATACGGCTGGAGCATTAGTTAATCCGAACGGCATGACAACGAATTCGAAGTGCCCATAGCGCGTATTAAAACCAGTCTTCGGAATATCTTCCTCCCTAATACGCAGTTGGTAGTAACCCTGCCTCAAATCTAACTTGGAATAGACTTTCGAGCCTTGCAGAATATCAAATAACTCCTCGATGTGAGGCAAAGGGTATTTGTTCTTCACTGTCATCCTATTTAGCTCACGGTAATCTATACACATCCGTAACGTCCCATCCTTCTTCTTTACAAATAGAACGGGAGCACCCCACGGAGAAGTGCTCGGACGAATGTACCCGCAAGCCAAAAGCTCATCAAGCTGCGTCTTTAACTCCTTTAACTCTGCAGGAGCCATTCTGTAGGGAGTCTTCGAAAAAGGCTCTGCTCCGGGATAAAGATCGATTACGAACTCGATGTCCCTATCAGGCGGTAGAGAACCCAAAGTCTCAGGGAAAACATCGGTATACTCTCGCACGACCTCCGTCTCCTCAAGTTTGACCTGATCCTTCGGTCTATTCAAAAGATAGGCCACAAAACCTGTCGCACCGTCCCGGACCAGTTTACTCGCCTCAACAAAAGAAATAAACGGGCTTGACTTCACCTTTTCGCCCTTAAACACCACTGAACCAAAAGAAACTTTCTTACCCCGACAATCCATCTGAGCCCCATGTTCATACAACCAATCCATACCCAAGATTACATCATACCTCTGCATCGGCATTTCAATCAAATCTGCGAGGAAAACTCGGCCTTCGAAGCTAACCGGACAACCCCGAAAAACCCTGCAAGTTACTAAACTACCACCAAGAGGGGAGCTAACCACGTAATCATGCGCACACAAGGAAATAGGCAAGCACATAGAAGCGGCAATATCCCGGGAAATAAAGGAATGAGTGGCCCCGGGATCAAATAATGCATGTAATGTAGTGCCATGAATGCTTATAGTACCTTCGATCACGGCATTTGGGTCGATTTCCACAGCTTGCTCTTCCTCAACTCCCAATGCGTAAGCCCTAGCTTGGATTGCAGGCCTCGGGTTATCTTGCTTCTTCGGGCATGTGTTCACCATATGATCATGTGCCCCACAAATGAAACACCTCTTATGAAGCCTAAAGCAATTATCCACGTGATGAGGACCCTTGCAATAGGTACATTGCACTTTAGGTGGAGCCGGAAGTGCTAAGGGTCGATTCAGTTGATTAGGTCCCGCGGGTCGAGGTTGTTTATTTTGAGGCTTGGCTTGTTGAAAAGTTTGAAATGCCGGCCTCTTTCCAAACTTATTGAAATTCCCCGAGCTAGACCCTTGCCCGGTATGAGTACTCTTCCTCCTCATCACAACCCGTTCTTCAACTCTTAGAGCTTTGTCCGTGACTTTCGCCCAAGTACTTGTGTTAGCAGCCTCTAGAGCATCTTTCATATCCTCCCGAAGTCCTTGGAGGAATTGAGAAGCCTTGCTTTCATCATCATTGGCAATGTTCGGGGCATAGCGAGAGAGCCTTTCAAACTCGTTGATATAATCAGTGACGGACATACCCCCTTGTTTGAGCTCCATAAATTCTCTCACCCTTCGATTTCTTGTAGCTTTGGGAATATATTTATTCTTGAATTCACGAACAAACACCTCCCATGTGATCTCTTCCTCGGTAGCCTCTAATCTTCCTTGCAAACTTGACCACCAACTATAAGCTTGGCCCTGGATCATGGTAAGTGTACATTGTAGCTTCTCCATAGGCCCACACGGTATGAGATTCCATATCCGGTTAGTTTGCACGAGCCATTCTTCTGCTTGGACATCATTTCCACCCACGAAAACCGGCGGATTTTGGTTCTTGAACTCCCGGAGAGTAGCTGTAATTAAATTTCCTCCATGATTCCCAGCTGGAGGTGCATTGTTTCTTTCCTGAGCCCTTTGTTCCAAATATACCGCTAACCTCTCCATGAAATTGCCCGGATCCATTTGGGGTGGTGGTGGTGGATTATTATCTTCCGGGTGTGGAGAATGATCTCGGTGATGACGATGTTCCGGAGATCTATCTCGGTGGTGGTGTCTTCGGGGAGGCATATTTCTACAAAAGAAAAGATTCCAATTCATATGCGTGAGGGTTAGTACATGTTCATGTACACGATTAACAAGAAGATAACCAATAATCACATAAATGCATATAACCACGTTGTCCTAAGCCGTACGACCTAGACTCACCCGACTCGACTCTAGAGCTCCGGTTTTGCAACCGAGAGCTCTGATACCACTTTCAGGATGTGACGCCCGGAGCGGTGGGCCACCACATCCCCCGCACCTAAACCCGAACCCACATATGAAATGGATTTCCATACATGAGTCCAAGTCTAAGCGAACGGAACCTACACTCACTCCTTAGGCTAAGCGGGGCTAAAACTCGGACAGAGCGCGCATATATAAACACATAAATGCGGAAGCCATAACATAAGGATCGGAAAGAGCTCTATAACTAACATTTACAATGGCCTCACGGCCCAAAAGATCGAGTATATACATCAAAAGCCCATAATTCAGCAAAATATAATTCTAACATCAAATACATAATAAGAGTAACCAAAATGCAAGAAGTATGGATGCAACTCGACCTAGACACACAAGTACAAGACCAAGACTCGCACTTCCCCGCCTAGCTCGAAACAACCTGCACTGAAGGTGGGAAAAGAGAGGGGTCAGTCAAAACTCGACTGAGTGAGGGGGCTAAACGCACACCCACACCTAAATACATATAGAGCAGAGCATATTACAAAGGTGATAGACATGAATCGAGGCTAGGGTTTTACATACCAAATCATTTTCCAAAGATAGCATATAATATAAAGGAAAACCTATCTCGATCCATAATCTATCAAACATAACATAAACATAAGTCCGGCGAGAACGGACTATCCCTTACTCCATCAAACATAACATAAAATCGAAGTCAAATCACATCCACCCCACATCCATGGTGTATCGGGAATCAAACCCTAACACCTACATTACCAAACACATACGGGGCAGCTAACCCACGATATGCCTTCCCCGGTTATACGCCGAGGGCTCAAGATACCACGCCTTCCCAACCTCCATAGGTCGTACGTGAATATCTCAAATGAGAACGTGCACAGGGGTCATAACCGGCGACCCCGTGGTCGTCCCGGGTCTCCCTTACCCACGTCTCCGGGCCCATCAAACCAAATCAAACCAAACTCCCATCTTTCAGGGTACAACTCGCTCAAACATACCACATACGGATAACGAATTTCAAAGTATAGCTTACTTATGCCAATACTTATACCAATTTCGAAAACGTAAAGCTTATTTCACAAAATCATAACATAACTTAAGCACTCGTATTTAATATATATATACAAGGTATATATTCGCATACAGGGTAAGAAAACAACACGTAATAGGTCTTAGGTTGCTTATCTAGTACAAAGGATCCTAACCTCACCTTTGCAAAAGTAGAAGGAAGGCAAAACGGGCGAACGAACACTTAAACCTCGGGCTCACGAACTTCCGGAAGAGGCTCTGAAACAAAAGAAGACAAGACCCGAGACTTAGACTCAATAATGTACCAAAGAAGACGCCCGGCAAAATGCATAGATCATGTTCACAACAAAATATCACAATCAAGTCATATAATTGCATGGTTATAACAATTAATCATGCAAAAGAGAAGCAATTAAAGTCATAAAAATGCATAATTAAAGCAAAGAGAAGTAGTAGCAACTTCTAGGTTTTGAATTCTTCAAAGGGGAAAATCCACCCCCATGGATTTTTCCAAAGGGGAAAATCCACCCCCATGGATTTTCCAAGAGCTACTGCCTCAAATCCACCCCCATGGATTTTTTCAAAGGAAAAATCCACCCCCGCGGATTTCTTTTCAAAAGAAGGGGTTTCCGGCAATGGGAACGGCCGTTCCCATTCCCAGCATCCCCCGCACCTAAACCCGAACCCACATATGAAATGGATTTCCATACATGAGTCCAAGTCTAAGCGAACGGAACCTACACTCACTCCTTAGGCTAAGCGGGGCTAAAACTCGGACAGAGCGCGCATATATAAACACATAAATGCGGAAGCCATAACATAAGGATCGGAAAGAGCTCTATAACTAACATTTACAATGGCCTCACGGCCCAAAAGATCGAGTATATACATCAAAAGCCCATAATTCAGCAAAATATAATTCTAACATCAAATACATAATAAGAGTAACCAAAATGCAAGAAGTATGGATGCAACTCGACCTAGACACACAAGTACAAGACCAAGACTCGCACTTCCCCGCCTAGCTCGAAACAACCTGCACTGAAGGTGGGAAAAGAGAGGGGTCAGTCAAAACTCGACTGAGTGAGGGGGCTAAACGCACACCCACACCTAAATACATATAGAGCAGAGCATATTACAAAGGTGATAGACATGAATCGAGGCTAGGGTTTTACATACCAAATCATTTTCCAAAGATAGCATATAATATAAAGGAAAACCTATCTCGATCCATAATCTATCAAACATAACATAAACATAAGTCCGGCGAGAACGGACTATCCCTTACTCCATCAAACATAACATAAAATCGAAGTCAAATCACATCCACCCCACATCCATGGTGTATCGGGAATCAAACCCTAACACCTACATTACCAAACACATACGGGGCAGCTAACCCACGATATGCCTTCCCCGGTTATACGCCGAGGGCTCAAGATACCACGCCTTCCCAACCTCCATAGGTCGTACGTGAATATCTCAAATGAGAACGTGCACAGGGGTCATAACCGGCGACCCCGTGGTCGTCCCGGGTCTCCCTTACCCACGTCTCCGGGCCCATCAAACCAAATCAAACCAAACTCCCATCTTTCAGGGTACAACTCGCTCAAACATACCACATACGGATAACGAATTTCAAAGTATAGCTTACTTATGCCAATACTTATACCAATTTCGAAAACGTAAAGCTTATTTCACAAAATCATAACATAACTTAAGCACTCGTATTTAATATATATATACAAGGTATATATTCGCATACAGGGTAAGAAAACAACACGTAATAGGTCTTAGGTTGCTTATCTAGTACAAAGGATCCTAACCTCACCTTTGCAAAAGTAGAAGGAAGGCAAAACGGGCGAACGAACACTTAAACCTCGGGCTCACGAACTTCCGGAAGAGGCTCTGAAACAAAAGAAGACAAGACCCGAGACTTAGACTCAATAATGTACCAAAGAAGACGCCCGGCAAAATGCATAGATCATGTTCACAACAAAATATCACAATCAAGTCATATAATTGCATGGTTATAACAATTAATCATGCAAAAGAGAAGCAATTAAAGTCATAAAAATGCATAATTAAAGCAAAGAGAAGTAGTAGCAACTTCTAGGTTTTGAATTCTTCAAAGGGGAAAATCCACCCCCATGGATTTTTCCAAAGGGGAAAATCCACCCCCATGGATTTTCCAAGAGCTACTGCCTCAAATCCACCCCCATGGATTTTTTCAAAGGAAAAATCCACCCCCGCGGATTTCTTTTCAAAAGAAGGGGTTTCCGGCAATGGGAACGGCCGTTCCCATTCCCAGTACAACTGGGAACGGTCGTTCCCACTCTCGGTCATGAACAGTATGGCCTGGGAACGGTCGTTCCCAGTTTAAAACTGGGCGGGAACGGCCGTTCCGGCCTGGTTCGAAAAGCTGGAGCAGAGTTTTACACAGAAAACAGGGGAAGCTCGAAAATATGCCAAAAATGGCCAAAATCCAACCTTTAAAGTTGCCATAACTTCTCAACTTGCACCCACAATACACGTAATTCATGCTTGACATATGAACACTCAAATAATGCAAGAAAACGGAATTTAAAAGCATGATCAAGGTTAAGCAAAAATTCAAACTAAATTTATGACCACTCATAAATCCTCCACCAACCATGGATTACATGCAATAAATGCAACATATATAACATATACAACTCATACAAAAAGCTAGGAATCAATCATCTCAAGCAAAGAGCAAGAAATCACCATTAAAGCTAAACCCTTACTATTCAAGTATGGGAGCAAAGGCAAAGCAAACTCACACCAAACTCAGAAGTTAAACCATGGAAACGTAGAGCATGACGAGGGGATTCCGAAACCTACCTAAGCTCGAGAAAAGACGAAGAAACGAGAGAGTTATTGGCTTAGAAAGTTGGATGATCAAAGCTTGGGGTTTTGGCTCTCTTGTTGCTTGGCTTGAGCTGAAATAACGTAATGAGGGAAAAGAGAGAATGGTTCAGCCTTTAAGGGCTGGACCGATTGGTTCTCGGGTTCGGTTCAAGGTTCCCGGTTCAAATTGGTTCGGTTTAACAAATACGGGTTCAAATTAAACGAATAATTCACATGCACATTCATTCCAAATAATTCATATAATTCACATATTTCATGTAAATTCAAATAATTCATATAAGAATTAAATTTAAATAATTCAAATAAATAAGTAGAATAAATATAAAATGCGTAAACAATAATTTTAAATGCGCACATACGTCATACCTGTACGGTCTGAAAGTCGGGGTGTCACAATCCTTCCCCCTTAAAAAGGACTTGCCCTCAAGTCCGAACCGAGTCCTCAAACAACTTTGGATATAATTTCCTCATTTTCTCCTCAGTTTCCCAAGTCGATTCCTCGGATTTCTGATCCCTCCAAAGTACTCTGACCAAAGGAATCTGCCGTTTTCTCAATTCTTGCATCTTCCGGTCCTGAATTGCAACCGGATGCTTTTCAATTGTTAAATCCGTCTCTAACTGAACCTCTTCAACTGGAAGGATAGTTGCCTCATCGGGATAGTACTTACGGAGCTGAGAAACATGAAAAACGTTGTGTATCCCGGTCAAACTCGGTGGTAGATCCAATCTATACGCCGTTTCTCCAATTCTTTCCAAAATTTCAAACGGCCCTAGGTATCGTGGACTGAGCTTTCCACCTTTACCTATTCGAGTGAAGCCTTTCCTTGGAGACGCCTTCAGAAAAACTCTATCTCCGACCTCAAACACTAAGGGCCTTCTTCTCTTATCGGCGTAGCTTTTCTGTCGAGCCTGAGCTGCCCTCATTCTTTGTCTAATCGTATGAACCTTCTCAATAGTAGCAACAATGTTTTCTTTAGGCTCGGCCCTCTCAAGCTTATTCTCCTCGGTCCATCTCCAATCCTCGATATCCCAAAACAAAGGCGACCTACACTTCCTTCCATAAAGTGCTTCATAAGGAGCCATCTTAATCGAACCCTGATAACTGTTGTTATAAGCAAATTCAACTAGAGCCAGATGCTCATCCCACTTATCCTGGAAATCCAAAGCACACGACCGAAGCATATCCTCTAAGTACTGAATTAACCTTTCAGATTGACCGTCCGTTTGAGGATGTGAAGCGGTGCTAAACCTGAGCCTGGTGCCCAAACATTTCTGAAGATTCTGCCAGAAGATCGAAGTAAACCGTGGATCCCGATCCGAAACGATACTAGCCGGAATTCCATGTAGTCTCACAATCTCTCGAACATATAACTCGGCTAACTTTGGAACTTTCTCGGACATCCGAACCTTGAGGAAATGGGCAGACTTAGTCAATCTGTCGACAATTACCCAAATTCCATCAAACCCTCCTTTGACTCTAGGCAAGCCGGACACGAAGTCCATAGTCACTTGCTCCCACTTCCACTCGGGAATAGGAAGTGGTTGGAGAGTTCCTCCCGGCTTCTGGTGTTCTGCCTTCACCTTTTGACACGTCAGACATCGCTTCACGAAGTTCGCGACGTCCCTTTTCATGCCATTCCACCAGAATTTCTCTTTCAGGTCCCGATACATCTTAGTACCTCCCGGATGAATCGAGTGCCTCGAGCGATGTGCCTCCTCAAGTACAAGCCTCTTGAGCTCTTCTGGGACACATATTCTCGCTTCGAACCTTAACAAACCGGAATCATCTAATCCAAACTTAGAATTCGGGTCGTTCTTGGAACGAGTTACTAACCTCTGAATCTCTGTATCTGAATTTTGTGCTTCCAACAACTGTCCTTTCAAATCTGGTATTACTGTAAGATTAGCCAACCAAGTTCCCGAAACCAAGATCTCTGATCCCGAACTTGGAGAACCTGCTTCCAAATTAGCCACATTCGCCTTTCTACTTAAGGCATCGGCGACCACGTTTGCTTTACCCGGATGGTATTGAATGGTGCAATCGTAATCCTCTAATAACTCCATCCAACGCCTCTGTCTTACGTTTAAATCCTTCTGAGAAAAGAGATACTTGAGGCTTTGGTGATCTGTAAATACCTCGAACGTGGTACCGTAGAGATAATGTCGCCACTTCATCAAAGCAAACACAACGGCAGCTAATTCAAGATCGTGGGTAGGGTACTTCTTCTCATGCTCCTTCAATTTCCTCGAAGCATAAGCTACCACTCTACCGTGCTGCATCAAAACACAACCAAGACCTTCTTTCGAAGCATCTGTATAAACCGCATAACCCTTGGTACCCTCGGGTAAAGTAAGAACCGGTGCTGAAGTTAATTTCACCTTCAATGTCTGAAAACTCGCCTCACACTTATCATCCCATTCGAATTTCACTTCCTTCTTAGTCAGACGAGTCAATGGAGCGGCAATTTTTGAAAAATCCTTAACAAACCTTCGATAGTAGCCGGCCAACCCAATAAAGCTTCTAATCTCAGAGGCATTTCTAGGTCTCTCCCACCGAAGCACGGATTCAACCTTAGATGGATCAACCTCAATCCCATCACCTGAAATTATATGACCCAAAAATACAACTCTATCGATCCAGAATTCGCATTTGCTGAATTTTGCGTACAACTTGTGTTCCCTCAAAGTTTCCAAAACGATCCGAAGATGCTGAGCGTGCTCTTCAGCGGACTTAGAATACACCAGAATGTCGTCTATAAATATAACCACGAACTTGTCAAGAAACTGCCTAAACACTCGGTGCATCATGTCCATAAATACGGCTGGAGCATTAGTTAATCCGAACGGCATGACAACGAATTCGAAGTGCCCATAGCGCGTATTAAAACCAGTCTTCGGAATATCTTCCTCCCTAATACGCAGTTGGTAGTAACCCTGCCTCAAATCTAACTTGGAATAGACTTTCGAGCCTTGCAGAATATCAAATAACTCCTCGATGTGAGGCAAAGGGTATTTGTTCTTCACTGTCATCCTATTTAGCTCACGGTAATCTATACACATCCGTAACGTCCCATCCTTCTTCTTTACAAATAGAACGGGAGCACCCCACGGAGAAGTGCTCGGACGAATGTACCCGCAAGCCAAAAGCTCATCAAGCTGCGTCTTTAACTCCTTTAACTCTGCAGGAGCCATTCTGTAGGGAGTCTTCGAAAAAGGCTCTGCTCCGGGATAAAGATCGATTACGAACTCGATGTCCCTATCAGGCGGTAGAGAACCCAAAGTCTCAGGGAAAACATCGGTATACTCTCGCACGACCTCCGTCTCCTCAAGTTTGACCTGATCCTTCGGTCTATTCAAAAGATAGGCCACAAAACCTGTCGCACCGTCCCGGACCAGTTTACTCGCCTCAACAAAAGAAATAAACGGGCTTGACTTCACCTTTTCGCCCTTAAACACCACTGAACCAAAAGAAACTTTCTTACCCCGACAATCCATCTGAGCCCCATGTTCATACAACCAATCCATACCCAAGATTACATCATACCTCTGCATCGGCATTTCAATCAAATCTGCGAGGAAAACTCGGCCTTCGAAGCTAACCGGACAACCCCGAAAAACCCTGCAAGTTACTAAACTACCACCAAGAGGGGAGCTAACCACGTAATCATGCGCACACAAGGAAATAGGCAAGCACATAGAAGCGGCAATATCCCGGGAAATAAAGGAATGAGTGGCCCCGGGATCAAATAATGCATGTAATGTAGTGCCATGAATGCTTATAGTACCTTCGATCACGGCATTTGGGTCGATTTCCACAGCTTGCTCTTCCTCAACTCCCAATGCGTAAGCCCTAGCTTGGATTGCAGGCCTCGGGTTATCTTGCTTCTTCGGGCATGTGTTCACCATATGATCATGTGCCCCACAAATGAAACACCTCTTATGAAGCCTAAAGCAATTATCCACGTGATGAGGACCCTTGCAATAGGTACATTGCACTTTAGGTGGAGCCGGAAGTGCTAAGGGTCGATTCAGTTGATTAGGTCCCGCGGGTCGAGGTTGTTTATTTTGAGGCTTGGCTTGTTGAAAAGTTTGAAATGCCGGCCTCTTTCCAAACTTATTGAAATTCCCCGAGCTAGACCCTTGCCCGGTATGAGTACTCTTCCTCCTCATCACAACCCGTTCTTCAACTCTTAGAGCTTTGTCCGTGACTTTCGCCCAAGTACTTGTGTTAGCAGCCTCTAGAGCATCTTTCATATCCTCCCGAAGTCCTTGGAGGAATTGAGAAGCCTTGCTTTCATCATCATTGGCAATGTTCGGGGCATAGCGAGAGAGCCTTTCAAACTCGTTGATATAATCAGTGACGGACATACCCCCTTGTTTGAGCTCCATAAATTCTCTCACCCTTCGATTTCTTGTAGCTTTGGGAATATATTTATTCTTGAATTCACGAACAAACACCTCCCATGTGATCTCTTCCTCGGTAGCCTCTAATCTTCCTTGCAAACTTGACCACCAACTATAAGCTTGGCCCTGGATCATGGTAAGTGTACATTGTAGCTTCTCCATAGGCCCACACGGTATGAGATTCCATATCCGGTTAGTTTGCACGAGCCATTCTTCTGCTTGGACATCATTTCCACCCACGAAAACCGGCGGATTTTGGTTCTTGAACTCCCGGAGAGTAGCTGTAATTAAATTTCCTCCATGATTCCCAGCTGGAGGTGCATTGTTTCTTTCCTGAGCCCTTTGTTCCAAATATACCGCTAACCTCTCCATGAAATTGCCCGGATCCATTTGGGGTGGTGGTGGTGGATTATTATCTTCCGGGTGTGGAGAATGATCTCGGTGATGACGATGTTCCGGAGATCTATCTCGGTGGTGGTGTCTTCGGGGAGGCATATTTCTACAAAAGAAAAGATTCCAATTCATATGCGTGAGGGTTAGTACATGTTCATGTACACGATTAACAAGAAGATAACCAATAATCACATAAATGCATATAACCACGTTGTCCTAAGCCGTACGACCTAGACTCACCCGACTCGACTCTAGAGCTCCGGTTTTGCAACCGAGAGCTCTGATACCACTTTCAGGATGTGACGCCCGGAGCGGTGGGCCACCACATCCCCCGCACCTAAACCCGAACCCACATATGAAATGGATTTCCATACATGAGTCCAAGTCTAAGCGAACGGAACCTACACTCACTCCTTAGGCTAAGCGGGGCTAAAACTCGGACAGAGCGCGCATATATAAACACATAAATGCGGAAGCCATAACATAAGGATCGGAAAGAGCTCTATAACTAACATTTACAATGGCCTCACGGCCCAAAAGATCGAGTATATACATCAAAAGCCCATAATTCAGCAAAATATAATTCTAACATCAAATACATAATAAGAGTAACCAAAATGCAAGAAGTATGGATGCAACTCGACCTAGACACACAAGTACAAGACCAAGACTCGCACTTCCCCGCCTAGCTCGAAACAACCTGCACTGAAGGTGGGAAAAGAGAGGGGTCAGTCAAAACTCGACTGAGTGAGGGGGCTAAACGCACACCCACACCTAAATACATATAGAGCAGAGCATATTACAAAGGTGATAGACATGAATCGAGGCTAGGGTTTTACATACCAAATCATTTTCCAAAGATAGCATATAATATAAAGGAAAACCTATCTCGATCCATAATCTATCAAACATAACATAAACATAAGTCCGGCGAGAACGGACTATCCCTTACTCCATCAAACATAACATAAAATCGAAGTCAAATCACATCCACCCCACATCCATGGTGTATCGGGAATCAAACCCTAACACCTACATTACCAAACACATACGGGGCAGCTAACCCACGATATGCCTTCCCCGGTTATACGCCGAGGGCTCAAGATACCACGCCTTCCCAACCTCCATAGGTCGTACGTGAATATCTCAAATGAGAACGTGCACAGGGGTCATAACCGGCGACCCCGTGGTCGTCCCGGGTCTCCCTTACCCACGTCTCCGGGCCCATCAAACCAAATCAAACCAAACTCCCATCTTTCAGGGTACAACTCGCTCAAACATACCACATACGGATAACGAATTTCAAAGTATAGCTTACTTATGCCAATACTTATACCAATTTCGAAAACGTAAAGCTTATTTCACAAAATCATAACATAACTTAAGCACTCGTATTTAATATATATATACAAGGTATATATTCGCATACAGGGTAAGAAAACAACACGTAATAGGTCTTAGGTTGCTTATCTAGTACAAAGGATCCTAACCTCACCTTTGCAAAAGTAGAAGGAAGGCAAAACGGGCGAACGAACACTTAAACCTCGGGCTCACGAACTTCCGGAAGAGGCTCTGAAACAAAAGAAGACAAGACCCGAGACTTAGACTCAATAATGTACCAAAGAAGACGCCCGGCAAAATGCATAGATCATGTTCACAACAAAATATCACAATCAAGTCATATAATTGCATGGTTATAACAATTAATCATGCAAAAGAGAAGCAATTAAAGTCATAAAAATGCATAATTAAAGCAAAGAGAAGTAGTAGCAACTTCTAGGTTTTGAATTCTTCAAAGGGGAAAATCCACCCCCATGGATTTTTCCAAAGGGGAAAATCCACCCCCATGGATTTTCCAAGAGCTACTGCCTCAAATCCACCCCCATGGATTTTTTCAAAGGAAAAATCCACCCCCGCGGATTTCTTTTCAAAAGAAGGGGTTTCCGGCAATGGGAACGGCCGTTCCCATTCCCAGCATCCCCCGCACCTAAACCCGAACCCACATATGAAATGGATTTCCATACATGAGTCCAAGTCTAAGCGAACGGAACCTACACTCACTCCTTAGGCTAAGCGGGGCTAAAACTCGGACAGAGCGCGCATATATAAACACATAAATGCGGAAGCCATAACATAAGGATCGGAAAGAGCTCTATAACTAACATTTACAATGGCCTCACGGCCCAAAAGATCGAGTATATACATCAAAAGCCCATAATTCAGCAAAATATAATTCTAACATCAAATACATAATAAGAGTAACCAAAATGCAAGAAGTATGGATGCAACTCGACCTAGACACACAAGTACAAGACCAAGACTCGCACTTCCCCGCCTAGCTCGAAACAACCTGCACTGAAGGTGGGAAAAGAGAGGGGTCAGTCAAAACTCGACTGAGTGAGGGGGCTAAACGCACACCCACACCTAAATACATATAGAGCAGAGCATATTACAAAGGTGATAGACATGAATCGAGGCTAGGGTTTTACATACCAAATCATTTTCCAAAGATAGCATATAATATAAAGGAAAACCTATCTCGATCCATAATCTATCAAACATAACATAAACATAAGTCCGGCGAGAACGGACTATCCCTTACTCCATCAAACATAACATAAAATCGAAGTCAAATCACATCCACCCCACATCCATGGTGTATCGGGAATCAAACCCTAACACCTACATTACCAAACACATACGGGGCAGCTAACCCACGATATGCCTTCCCCGGTTATACGCCGAGGGCTCAAGATACCACGCCTTCCCAACCTCCATAGGTCGTACGTGAATATCTCAAATGAGAACGTGCACAGGGGTCATAACCGGCGACCCCGTGGTCGTCCCGGGTCTCCCTTACCCACGTCTCCGGGCCCATCAAACCAAATCAAACCAAACTCCCATCTTTCAGGGTACAACTCGCTCAAACATACCACATACGGATAACGAATTTCAAAGTATAGCTTACTTATGCCAATACTTATACCAATTTCGAAAACGTAAAGCTTATTTCACAAAATCATAACATAACTTAAGCACTCGTATTTAATATATATATACAAGGTATATATTCGCATACAGGGTAAGAAAACAACACGTAATAGGTCTTAGGTTGCTTATCTAGTACAAAGGATCCTAACCTCACCTTTGCAAAAGTAGAAGGAAGGCAAAACGGGCGAACGAACACTTAAACCTCGGGCTCACGAACTTCCGGAAGAGGCTCTGAAACAAAAGAAGACAAGACCCGAGACTTAGACTCAATAATGTACCAAAGAAGACGCCCGGCAAAATGCATAGATCATGTTCACAACAAAATATCACAATCAAGTCATATAATTGCATGGTTATAACAATTAATCATGCAAAAGAGAAGCAATTAAAGTCATAAAAATGCATAATTAAAGCAAAGAGAAGTAGTAGCAACTTCTAGGTTTTGAATTCTTCAAAGGGGAAAATCCACCCCCATGGATTTTTCCAAAGGGGAAAATCCACCCCCATGGATTTTCCAAGAGCTACTGCCTCAAATCCACCCCCATGGATTTTTTCAAAGGAAAAATCCACCCCCGCGGATTTCTTTTCAAAAGAAGGGGTTTCCGGCAATGGGAACGGCCGTTCCCATTCCCAGTACAACTGGGAACGGTCGTTCCCACTCTCGGTCATGAACAGTATGGCCTGGGAACGGTCGTTCCCAGTTTAAAACTGGGCGGGAACGGCCGTTCCGGCCTGGTTCGAAAAGCTGGAGCAGAGTTTTACACATAAAACAGGGGAAGCTCGAAAATATGCCAAAAATGGCCAAAATCCAACCTTTAAAGTTGCCATAACTTCTCAACTTGCACCCACAATACACGTAATTCATGCTTGACATATGAACACTCAAATAATGCAAGAAAACGGAATTTAAAAGCATGATCAAGGTTAAGCAAAAATTCAAACTAAATTTATGACCACTCATAAATCCTCCACCAACCATGGATTACATGCAATAAATGCAACATATATAACATATACAACTCATACAAAAAGCTAGGAATCAATCATCTCAAGCAAAGAGCAAGAAATCACCATTAAAGCTAAACCCTTACTATTCAAGTATGGGAGCAAAGGCAAAGCAAACTCACACCAAACTCAGAAGTTAAACCATGGAAACGTAGAGCATGACGAGGGGATTCCGAAACCTACCTAAGCTCGAGAAAAGACGAAGAAACGAGAGAGTTATTGGCTTAGAAAGTTGGATGATCAAAGCTTGGGGTTTTGGCTCTCTTGTTGCTTGGCTTGAGCTGAAATAACGTAATGAGGGAAAAGAGAGAATGGTTCAGCCTTTAAGGGCTGGACCGATTGGTTCTCGGGTTCGGTTCAAGGTTCCCGGTTCAAATTGGTTCGGTTTAACAAATACGGGTTCAAATTAAACGAATAATTCACATGCACATTCATTCCAAATAATTCATATAATTCACATATTTCATGTAAATTCAAATAATTCATATAAGAATTAAATTTAAATAATTCAAATAAATAAGTAGAATAAATATAAAATGCGTAAACAATAATTTTAAATGCGCACATACGTCATACCTGTACGGTCTGAAAGTCGGGGTGTCACACGGCGGCACGAAACGCGTTTGCTGAAGAAGATCTGGAGTTCCTTCTCCTGCAATCAAGCCGGAATCCATGGCCATAAGGGCTGGTGGAGGTGGCTTCACCCCTATTTCCATCTGTTGGTGATGCCTGGATGAAGTGGCGGCGATCCGGTGTCGCCAAAGAAGAGCTTTTGTTGGCGAGTGAAGGTGGTGGTGGTAAACGCAAGAAGGGCTGGTGGTTAAGGACTGGCCATCCTTCTTGTGGCGAATGGCGAGGTGTGCAGAGATGGTGGTGATGGGTGGCGACAGATCTGCTGCTGTTTGCCCTGTTTTCCTTGTTCACAGGGGTGACTCATAGCGGCGAAGGTTGGAGATGGTGGTGGAGTTCGCCGGAGGCTATCGGAATCCATGGTTGTCCGAAGCTGGTGGATGGTGGTGGGACAGCCGGTGATCGAGAGAGAGAGAGACGATTGCTGCTTGTTTCCTTTGGATCTAGAGTGAGAGAGAGATGATTAAAGGTAGACCTGGCGCCGCTACTGCAGATCGAGAGGACAAAAGGGAAAGAAGAAACGGGGTGGTGCTGTGGCGGCGGAGGGTGGTGATTGTCGGAGAAGGTGGCGGCGACACGAAGCTTGTTGTGGTTGTGCCGCCGCTGCTGAGATCTTAAGAGGAGAAGAAGAAAGAATGAAATGGCTGCTAACGATTAGGGTTGGCTTATAAATAGGGTCTCAAATCCAAAAATTACAATTAGATCCCTCGATAGTTTAAGTCATTCGATTGAGTCCCCACGTTTCCGATAAGATCAATTAAGTCCAATCAAAGATTAGAAAATTATAAAAGTACCCCCAAGATTAAGAGTAGTGACCAATTAAGTCCAATTGAATTTCTTATAATTAGAAAATGATCCCTAATTTCTGATAATTACAATTTAGCCCACATAATTTAAATTAAAGGGCAATTAGATACTAACACATACTTCAATTAAGTTCACATATTTCCATAGGATTACAATTGAGTCAATTAAACAATTAAAACATAAATAAAGAAATGCAAACACACGCAGAGTTAAATAAATAATCATCTTGATCGCATGAAAACGAGATCGTATCTTGCTCCGAAAATGTGGGGTGTTACACGTAGCCTCGAAAATCTTCTCAAGACTAGTAATCCAATTCTCAGCCTTTAGGTCGTTCGGTTCTCCATAGAACTTAGGTGGATTCATCCTCAGAAACTTTTCCAGTGACCTTTCATTATGCGGATTATCTCTCTGATTACAAGCTCTTGCGAATTGTCGTAGCACATCCCTTAATTCTGGAGTTCCCCCCCTTCAGAGGGTGGCGTGACATCTCTTTGGGGTGGCGGTGGTGGTACACGATTCCGGGATGCTCTTCTCGGTGGCATGTTGTTACTGAATTCACAAGCATTCAGATACATATTCGATGCACGACATATAATGATTCACAGAACCCGTAACCACGTATTCACATTTCCACCTAGTCACATATAAGTATGAGAACAACACATTCCCATAACAACATATCAGCAACGATTCCAACATATCATGTAATCAGAAACAATTATCAGACAACATGTAAACGGGAACAGAAGCTCGTGTAACATATCAACATATCAGAAATGTGTATAACATATCCCGAAGTATGATCAACATGTACGGGAACAGAACATGTACTGTCATATCAACCAGAACTGTAACACGTGTAACATGATCGGAAGCATGATCAACACATCCAGAATAATAGCATGCTATCAATAAATGAAATGGCATGATCCTATCAACGGTCCTAATGGTATCTTGAAGCAACTCTAAGACTCATGCAATGACAGTTATGGAAAGCAGTAAACAGATATCCAACATAAAGCCGAAAGTGTTATAACTGTGCAAGGTTTGATAAAATTTACTACAGGCCACATGTTATTAGTATTAATTCAAAATGGAGAGGACCCGATACCATCGAGTTGACTCCCTTACAGGCCTTACCAATCCGTCCAACCCTGCTTAAAATAACCTATAGCAGGTACCAAGTCATCTGAACCGTCATCCTTGGTTCCAAAAGTCGGGGATCATCTATCATAGCTATACATCCCCTCGTCCAAAAGTCAGTCCTGAACTGTCCCGCCATCTATAGATAGATATATATGCATCAGTACTAAATACAGAAACCTCCATCAGCAATCAACCCTGGTAGCTGTGGTCCAAAGAACCCCTAATGGTGTCATCAGAAACAGCAACGACCTCACCCTGTCCGTGTCCTGCAAGATTATCTCCGCCATCGTCATCATCATCATCAGATCCTCCATCAGACTGCTCCTGCATGGGCTCGGGCTCCAGGGAGGCCTTACTGACATCCTGACCCTCGACCTCATCAACTGCCTGCTCATCGGACAAGTGATAGGTATCATACAGGCGAGCTCTCACACGTGCACGGTAGTGCTGGTGACGCTCCATAGAAGTGTCACGGTCAATAGTCATCTGCATAAGATCTGTCTCTAACTCAGCAATACGAGCAGCCCTCTGATCAGCAATATGGGTCATCTCTGCAGCATGCTCGCGAGCAATGTCCCTATCAATCTGGTACTGCAGTAACTGATCCTGATGGCGCATAGACTCCAACCTGACCTCACGGGTCCTCTGATACTCCTGAAAGTAACCATCTCTCTTGGACTCGAGATAGTGCACAACTCTGTTAGGATAGGAATACCAAGGCTTGCCACTGTTCCTAGATCTGCGCCAGGTATAGAAACGAGTGCCTCCACGGCGAGAAACTGCCACAGTACGCGGGGCCTCAAACTGCTTAAAGAAAGCCTCATCCATCTGCTAATGATTAGGATCCTGGTGTAGCTGAACTGCCATAGCTATGCAGAAGATACCACAGATATGAAATCCAGATAACAGAACCATGCACTCCCCAAATATCCTGTCTCGATGCAATATGAGAATGATCTTGGATGCAATGCGTGAACAATCCATGATGTAACAAGAGAGCAATCTGGGTTAAGTCTCTTCTTACTTAACCCGATGCTCTGATACCACCTCAGGCTGTAACGCCCCCACCCGTACTGGAACATTAGGAGAGCGGTGTCTCAACCCCCCGCACTGAAGCACCTCTCAAGTAATGGTGTGAGCCATCACTAAAGAAATACTCCCGCGAACGGCTGTCTATCTCAGAACTATACATGTATAACGATGTGGCTATGCAGAGGAAAATCAGAGTATTTTAAAACTTTTCAAAACATGCACGTGATGGCATATAACAAGCAAGAACATATTGATCGTGCAAGAGAGACTTGGCATATCAGAACATATAACATATTCATATATAAGCACCGATATAGCAGAGTTCAAAATATTGGTAACAGAGTAGCAAAAAGAGTATAACAAGGATACTCAAGTATTCAGAAATATAAAGCAATGCAGCCATAAAACATATGCAGGATACAAAAGAACAGAATACTAAGTCCCGACTGAAACAAAAATGATAATCTAGAGCTTCAAGATACCTCTAGACTACGGTTGCAAGACCTGAAACCACGAGGCAAGAAAACGGGAGAGGTATTAGTCAAAAGGACTAAGTGAGGGAATACTTAAAAGAAAGTACTGAGTGATAAAGAACTTGAGTGTAATTCAGAACTGTTAAGGAAATACTTTAAAGAAGAACTTGAAACAAGTTCGATTGATAAAACTATTTGAATGCAATGTTGTAAAAGAATGCACGTTTTAAAACACTTTCATGAATGCTATCACACGCGCACACATATGTTATAGATGGTTCATAGTTCTTTCATAAAAGGGGATAAGGGTAAAGTGAACTTTTTCAATTATGAACCATCCTTTATGAAATAGAATTTTGCCCGCAAGCCCTCCTCCAACCTTACTCCAGAAAACATGATTTCGTAGAGTATCGGACCGAGGTCAACAATAACTCCACACACAGTAGAGTATCGGACCAAGGTCAACAATACCCCACTCACATACAAACATGCACCATCCTCCACCGGTTGTCACTTCGGGTAGCTAGCCCTAGGCGACCTGTAAACATGTAATGGGAACAGATTTGCGGTCCGTTCCCAGATAGACTGTCCTGACTTAACAAACCTCCTGTTAAAAGTCAGTGTCAATTGCCTAATTGTGGCGGCCGGTATTAGTGATGTCGTTGGCGCACACCTCCCGAACATCACCTCTACACATAACCGCCGGGCCCAAACTATAAACTGTATGCTTGCATTTCAGAATTAGCAGTGACCAGAGTACCACTCCAGTGTGCTAACAATAACATGTGAAACCGTAACTGTAACATGTGATGCTGTCTGTAAAACATGTGATGCTGTCTGTAAAACATGTCAAACTGTACTTTGAAAACATATGCAGATTATGTAACTGTCTTTGAACAAGAATGCAGAACTTTGGAAAACATGTGTTGTAGATCAAGGCATACTATTAAAGTATGAATGATCCTTTCAAAAGAATGTCCCGATAAAAGGGATAGTTCAAAACGAGGTTTAGCTTTGAATTTCAAAACATATGATACGATAGTATAATCGTGGTTCCAGTTGGAAAACATTATAACTTCACCTCACCTAATAGTAACAAAAGGTAGGTCGACAGATTACGCGGTGCCCTGGGGATCCCAGTGCTCGAATTTAACTCCTGTAGGTGGTGTACTAGAGTGAGCTTAAGAACTAAGACCCACTACTAACCAAGATGCACATGAAATGCATGAAACATATGAACGAGGAACATGTAACACAAGAGAGTAATATCATTTAAGGTATTCAAGAAAGGTAACACACAAAGGAATACGTTAAAGTGAGTTACTCTTAACGTGGGACTATGATCTTACTATAATCGAGTAAGCTTTAGTCAAATTATGAATCCTATCGCAAACCTTAAGTTATGAAACAAGTCCTCGAAAGCAAACACATTTTGAAAACACATTTTAGACCCTGGATATGGAAACCCTAGGGGCAAATGTCTATTAAGAAAGCACAAGTTTTATTTCATTTTTACTATTCAAAAGCACTATTCAAAAGTACTATTCAAGATTACTATTCATGATTACTATTCACAGGTTACTATTCACATGTCGGGTCAAAGGGCCGGGTCAAACCCTTACTATACACACACACACGGTACACACACGCACGTACACATACACACACGGCATGCACACACACACATACCCTAATTAAATTATGATCTTGATTATAACCTATAGTTTCAAGTTCATGTCATTATAATCAAGTGTGATCTAGGTTAAAGCTATAACCTATAGTTAAGAGGTCCAATTAAGGCATAAGATCAAGTTATGAAACTCTATTCTATCTTAGGTTATAACATGTGACACTATTAAAGTGTATAACATATGATCAAGACTTTAATCCGTTAATCCATATCATATCACAAGCTCAAATCATAATTCAAGAATCATGTAACCATATAAGAACATGTCTCAACATATATCATATCATATCATAAATCATTTCATGAACCTTGGGCATGTAACATGTAACAATTTAATTCAATACCAACATGTAACAAGTTGTGACATAATTGATCATAGAATACTATTCCATTAGCTAACATGCAAGAATATAATTCAAATTCCATAATCATGCATCAATTCTCATAATATAACAACCATATCACATGATCATAGCATATACTAGAGCATTTCATAACATATTCAAGCATATACTAAACAATTGAAACATATAAACATATATTCAAACATATCATGAAAACTATATAATAAATGCATAAAATAAAATCCTATATGGCTTAGGGAAGACCCTAAGACCCAACCCAACATAATATAAACATACCATAACATAAAAACATAAACTAACTAAAACATAACATAAAAATAAAACAACTAACCTAACAATGGTGGGGGCGACCGACGGCTAAGAGGGGGAAAAGAGGGAGAAGAAAGGGTGTTGTTAACACAACTTTGAGCAAGGAATGAAATGCCTCTTGCCCTCTATTTATAGTTGAAGAGAAGCCCCTCACATTGGAAATAAACTTGAGGTAAGGGTATGAGAGCAAAAGTGGGATATCTTCTCTTGGAAGCTTTAGGCATTATGAAGGTAAAATGGGACTGCTGGGGGTATTTTGGTCATTTCACCTAAAAAATGTGAAGGTACGTGGCTGGAAGTATAACCATTCCGTCCGGGCAAAAATTAGCTTCGAAACGCAAATTCATACATCAAAATCGGATTTACCGTTTGAAAGATACATTAGTTTTAGTGAATAAAAGTTTTGAGCTCGAAACTCAACACGAGTGAAAAACGACTTTCGGGAATGATTTTCAAGTCTGGATTGTTTCCAAAATTCAAGAAATAAATCGAGAAGCGTTTTGAATCTAATATCGACTGTAAAACGTTTTAGCGTTAAAAAGTTGAAAACGTAGAATGAATAGTGAATTCTCACGTACGAACGTACGCTTCAAAATTTCAAGCTAGGGTTTGAATCAAGAGTTGTAAAACATCTCAAAAATCTTGAAATAGCTCAAGTAATGCAAATCCAGAGAGAAAACATTTTCCGAATGAAAATCGTTCGTAGAAGGAATAGTGAACTAGGGTTTTCGTAAACATTTTCAATAAAACAAAGTTCAGAATAGATTTCCAAGTCAAGAATGATTTCAAAAGACTCGTCTCGACTCAAGGGTCACTTTGACTGTAAATTCGGGTAGAAAAGATATCAGAATCAATAGCTCATTTTCAGATGAATAGTAACTTTGGTCGGTAAGTTCCAAAAATGCCCTTATGGTTCAAGAAAGACTCTCTGAGCTCGGGAAACAAGTTCAAACGATAGGAAAACATGTGTGGCGAACCTCTAGGGTTCGAGTAACAATATGAACAAGGTAGGCTCGGGTTATGAATAGTAAACTGTATCAAAGGTCAAGAATTCCCCTTTAAAACATGTTAGATCATATACGAGCACAAAGTTCATGTAAGAATGCAATGCATAAAGGTTCAAAAAGTTGGATCACGGTCTATAAACGCTTTACCAATGCCCTTAGCTTACCGTTTTCATCCAGGCCCTATTTTGGGCTGTTACAGGAAGCATGCATGCACATTAGGGAGCAATAGCGACAAGTTCGTACATAACTCGGAAATTATTCAACCAAAAATCATGAAACTTCATAACACACAAGTTAACATATTATATGACATGTCAAAGAAGTGTATGAACCGGAAACGGACCGAGAAAGCCAAGTACAATAAGTTTGAAAATCAGATTTATGCATGCAATACATGAGGGTCGCGGCATTTTCTTCATGAAATGGTAGCGGCCGCTACCTCCAATTTTCTTCAAATTTTTGCGCTGAAAATCACAACTCAAAACATGGCAACAAACAGGTAGAGGGCATGACCAGAATGCTTGTAAAATAGGTCGCGGGCGCGACCTATAATTCAAACGAAAATGAAAACATGGTCACGGCCGCTACCATGGTTGTTCTTTCCACGATCGCGGCCGCGATCTGCATATAACAGCAGCAGTTCACAACAAAACAGGGGAGAAAACTCACAAAGCTTCATCCAACATTTATCCGACATAATAAGGTGCGAGGGACAACAAAAACTCAGCAAATACACCTCATTTCATACCTTAAACCGCAGCAACAAGCATAAATATGAGCAAGGGGGGAAAGAGTTCAAGTTCATCCATTTCTTTCAAATTTCATTAATGGTAACTCAATAAATTCTCAAATATCAGGTAATACAAGGGCATAAAGAGTATGAATAGAAGTCTTGTGATCAATTTTCATGCATTAAATTCAAGAAAAACACAAGGAAACATGGATGATTCTCATATTGGCATAAACCCTTACTATTCACCATTTTCATCAAAGCATGCTCATTTCTACATGGAATTCAGAAATTCAGGTGTTAAATTAAAGAAGAGAGGATGGAGAACACCATCATGGACTTAGCTTTCAAATATGGAGTGAAATGATGGAGTGTCGAGCTCAAATGGGTGAAAGTGAATAGTATTCTTCTTCTTCTCCCAAGGGATCTCGGTTTGCAGCTGATTTTAGGCTTAGTTTGAAATATGAAATGGAATGAGAGTCATTTTATCTGATTAAATATTGAGTTAGCTTTAAGTGGGTCCCAGTTTCATTCAATTTAGTTAAGTATAGTGTGAGTTATGATATAAAAGGTGGAGGGTGGTCATTTTAGGCGAGATGGCATGTTTCGAGTGAAATTCGGAGGTCTAAACAAGTTTATAAAAATATAAGGCTTGTGAAATTAAACCCGAATCGTCGATACAAGTCCAACGGAGTTAACAGAACTTGAATCTGAGTTCCCGAGCTCAAGATATGCCGCCCGGAACCGAAGGTGCGTAATTGCCCTTTAGACTCCGTTTCGGTCGCATCTCTAAAATAAAATTCAAAACCACACCAAACGAGATTGAAAACATAGAAACGAGTATAAAGACATGTTCATAACACATAAATCTACAACATACTAAATTTGCACAAAAATCGGAATTCAAATCATATACGAACGGCATGCGATCAAGTCACATAAGAGCATAACGTTCAAAATTCATAAATGTTCATATCAAATTAATTCATATAATTCAAAGAATATCAGATAATATAAATATAAAACAACTAAATGCATAATTTAAATAATTTAAATGTGCAGATAATTATAACATATATCATACCTGTACCACTGAAAAATCGGGGCGTTACATACATAACTTGGCGGGTACGAGTATCAAATTCCACTCTGGACTCCTCATACATATCATATCGTAGCAAAACAAATCAAAACATAACATACTTACAGAAAAAACCT
Organism: Lantana camara; assembly: GCA_037501455.1. Lineage (NCBI taxonomy): Eukaryota > Viridiplantae > Streptophyta > Magnoliopsida > Lamiales > Verbenaceae > Lantana > Lantana camara. The sequence goes on from CM074861.1 coordinate 59,649,861, forward strand.
CTTTCTCTGGCGATGGAAGGGTGTATATGCCCTAACTATCCATTTAGTGTGAGGGGAGCGCAAACACTAAAACCCTCAGGGTCCCATCCCCTACCAAACCACCTGGCGATGTAACATCCCGATCGTTCGGATTTCCAGATACGTCATAACGAGAGGGTTTTATGTGCTTTAAATTATTTAATTACGTATTTAATGTTATTTTAATGCTTATATTATTATTTGAATTGATATGAAATTTATTGTTTATATTTATGAACATTGAATTTTAAACGTTTAAGTTTCATATGCTCGTATTTTGCTCGTTATGTGTCGGAATTCAATTCCGATTTTTGTGAAATTTTGATATGCGTGATATATGTGAGTTATGAATATGTTTACATGCTCGTTTTAAGTTTTCGTGTACGTTTGTCGAGGTTTTAAACCTTAAGTATTTGATGAGGGACATGAGGGCCTAACTAGTTTTAGCGTGCCTCGTGTTCCGGAGGCCATAACTTGAGCTCGGGAATTCGGATTCGAATTCCGGAAGATGTGTCGGACTTGTAACGAAGAAAGGAAACTCTTGAACCTATTTTGGTATTTTTCTAAGCTCATTTGGACCCTCGTTTTTTGCCCGGAACGAACAGCTTGCGCCAAAGCCACCATCTTTGACTAGTTTTACACTTGTGGGGCCAATTTAACCATGCTTAAGCCTTAACCCTTGATTTAGTTGACCATAACTCAGCTCTCCCTCTCCCTTACCTGATGCATTTCATCCAACACACCCACAAGAGGAGGAAAAGCTGCTGGAAATGGAGAAAAGAGAAGAGAAGAAGAAACCCTCATCCATGTTTTGAGATTTTGGAGCTTGATCTCTTCCATACTTCATGAACTCTTAAAGGTAAGTATATTTATGTATTCTCCTCTCTTATATGCTTCATTTGATCCTTGAAATCCATGATTTAATTGATTTAGTAAGGGTATGGAAGCTTGCATGAATAGTTAGGGTTAGCTCATATTTTTGAATCCATAGCTTAGCTTAAGTTTGGGGCTGAATTGGTGCATGATTGGTGATTATATGAACTTCTTTGCTTCCATTCTTGATCTATACTTCATGATAGATGTGTTAGGGTTGATTCTCCACTGATAACATGATTGAAACCTTGAGTTTTTGGCCATGAAACTTGAAAACCGAACTGCTGCAAATCTGCTCTTTTTCACTGGATTGCTGTCACGTTTTTGAGACCAAATGTTGGAATTCTTGCCTCCAATTTCGTGTGCTAATGCTTGGTTATGTATTATACATGTTGTTCTATGAATGTGCTTCGTTTTTCCCTGAATTCATGCTTTATTATGGCTGCAAACTTGAGTTCTTGAACCTTAAAAACTGCTCCCCTGTTTTGGAACTGCTGTGCAGATTTGTGCTTTGGTTCTTGAGTTAATGGCTTCCAATTCGTGTGAATTTGCATGGAGATGTTGTATACTAATTTCTTTACATGTTAGCCCTGCTCTTGCAAGTTTTTAGATCCATTTTCAGCTCCTAAACCGCAACATGAAGCCTGTTTGTATGCTATGTGCAAACCTAACTGCTGCTGTGATACTTAAAGTATTTGGTTGATCTCTTGTACTTATTTTCGTGTGAATTTGCATGAGCATGAAGTATATGAGTTGCTCTTTATGTTAGTTTGGCCTTTCCTAGTTTTTAACTTGCATCTTGACCCCAAATTTGAAGTGCATGGCCTGTTTGTCAGCATGGGCAAACTAAACTGCTGCTGTTGCATTTTTGTGATCATTTGATGGTTCTAATATGCTCCAATTCGTGTCAATTTGCATATACATGGAGTACATTAGTTGCTTAACATGTTAGAATTCATTCCCCAAACTTTTAACTCCAAACTCAGCCCCTAAGTTGGTGATCATGACATGAATGCATGGTATGCTCTTCTTTGTCTGATTTTCGTTGCTTGATTTGAATGATCTTTGTTGCTTCATTCTTTGGCCTTTTAATGTGATTCTTTTGTGTGTATTTCATGCATGTTATGTGTGTATTTGAGGCCTGAGTAGTTCCCTCTCTTTCAGCCCTTGATTTGCTCTTTGTTTTTCCCCTTTTTAAACCGCAGCTGTCAGCCCTTTTTCGCCCCTTTTCGCCTCTATACCGAGACACCCCCGTGTCTCGGTTTGTTCTTCTGGAGTGAAACGGGCGTGTCTCCCCCTTTTTCTAGCTTTGTTTCCCGCCTGTACTGAGACACGGGGGTGTCTCAGTTTAGGCTTCTGGGATGACACGGGCGTGTCATTCCCCTCGGTTTGATTTTTAAGTGTAACTCTTTTCCGTTCCCTTGCTTTTCGTTGCTTTCTCTTGTCCCGGTTGTGGTCTATATGCCTTGTATGGTCATTCTTTGCTCCTTGTATGCTATGAATGCTTTGATAACATGTTGTATAGTACGATATGATCGTTATATGAAATCTGTGAATCCGTTTGATATGATTTATGAGACTTATGCATTAAAATGAACTCGTATGCATTATATGTCAATTTGTTAAGCTCCATACGTATCACTTGCATTCATATGCATTCGCCGAGTGTCAATATAGTTCATTTTGAGTCTAAGTTTGCCTCTTGCTCTTTGCTTTGTTCTTAGGTTCGTTTCGATGTGAGGAAGTGGTTCGTTTGACTCCTTTTGGTCCGTTTTGTTTGGATTGGTCGTCCAGGTGAGGTTTTCTTTCCTTTTAGTTATGATGACCTAAAAACCCTATTTGTATTTCGAACCCGTATGCGATATATATATGTATATCTATATAGATATGTGTTTTGATATGTATTTTGGGGGTTTTGTCCCGTTTGTCAAGAGGCTTTGAAAACGCTTTTATAAGTATATAAGCTCTATTTTTGTTTGTTTTGATAAGCTTTGATAAGAAGGTGTGTGTGTAAGCGTGGTATGACTTGTGAATAAGCTTCGTCTGGTAAGTGTGATAAGTATAAGAATATATGTGTGTTATATGTGTGATGGGCCCCGGAGTTGTGGGTAAGGGGGACCCGAGACGACCATGGGGTCGCCGGTTACGACCCCTATGCACTTCTCCACCAACGGGAGACTTAGTTCTCCTATGCCGACGGAGCGCATTTTGGCTGGCCGTCGAAGGAACCGGGCGGGATCCTCCTGTTCACAAGTTTCGTTCTGTGGTGGGTTGAGAGGGGCACTTCTCTTCCCCAAATAGTGTGGAGGTGGGATTGATTTATGATTCGTTTTGTGTTTCGCTTCGCCTTTGTTTCTGGAGTAAGTGGGTTGGATTTAAGCTTTCGGTTCGTTATGTTTCGTTTATGGTTGTGAAAAGGGGACGGATTTCTAAACTCTAAAACTTGACTGAATGTGGCCTTCGGCCCCAAAATTCTTTCTTTATATATATTACCACGAGTTAAATGTTTTAGAATGCCAAAAACCGTTCCCGGTTCATGAACCCTTTCTGCTTTGTATATGCTTTGCTATTATGTATATGTATGGGTGCGTGTGTTAGCCCCCTCACCAGTCTCTAGGACTGACCCTCGTTATTTCTATCTTTTTCCCCCTTTGATTTGAGGTTGCAGGTACCCGTTTTGTGTGAGTTGGAGCTAGGCGGTTGTCTTTGAGTCTTGGTTTTGGGAGAGCTTGAGTCTCATGCATTGTATCTCGGTTATTTTACGCAATTTGTTAATTTCGAAATATGTATTAATTTGCTACTTAGTTCTATCCTGGGATTCAGTTTCGTATAATTGTTTTGTATCTACGGATTTATGAGTATTATGTGGAGAACAAGATATGATTTGTGCTTGCATACTATAAGTTTTAGTTGTTGGCTTCCGCGATTTCGTTTTGCGCGCTCTGAGTAGGGTCTAGACCGCCTAGCTTAGGTTGGATTTTTGTTTGTCACCCATTCACCGTGGCTTGATACGTGGACGGAGTTCCCATCTCGCTTCACGTGTTGGGTTATGGTGCGGGGGATGTGGCGCCCTTCGCTCCGAGGTGTTACAGGCGAGTTCTGGGTTAGTCCCATCAAATTAGAGACCATGTTCAGGCTTATCCCGATGGCCCGTTGCCGTCCCAGGTGTCCTGACTTGTAGACTCCGGGGCCCATCATACCAGAACAGATCATACCAAATCAGAGCATACTATATCATAGCCCGCAACTTATCATGTCATACCTTACCTTGCAAAAACCACACTACTCATACCTCTCAGTGTCATATCCTTAGCTCGTATCTCCAGGTCATAAGAGGCACACAGTTTGAAGCATGGTTTGATGTTGCAAAATGTAACATCCCGATCGTTCGGATTTCCAGGTACGCCGTAACGAGTGGGTTTTATGCGCTTTAAATTATTTAATTATGTAATTGAGTGTTATTTTAATGCTTTTATGATTATTTGAAATTATATGAAATTAATTGTTTATATTATGAACTTTGAATTTTAAACGTTTAAGTTTTACATGCTCGTAATTTGCTCGTTATGTGCCGGAATTCAATTCCGATTTTTGTGAAATTTCGATATGCGTGATATATGTGAGTTATGAGTATGTTCGTATGCTCGTTTTATGTTTTCGGGTTCGTTTGTCGAGGTTTTAAACCTTAAGTATTTGACGAGGGACATGAGGGGCTAACTAGTTTTAGCGCACCTCTTGTTCCGGAGGCCATAACTTGAGCTCGGGAATTCGGATTTGAATTCCGGAAGATGCGTTGGACTCGTAACGAAGAGATGAAGCCAAGGAACCTGATTTGGTATTTTTTTAAGCTCGTTTGAATCTCCGTTTTTCGCCCGGAATGAACAGCTTGTGCTAAAGCCACCATCTTTGACTAGTCTTGTACTTGTGGGCCCAATTTAACCATACCTAAGCCTTAACCCTTGGTTTATATGACCTTGATTCACCCCTCTCTCTCCCTTATCTGCTGAATTTCGGACCACACACCCCAAGGAGAAGGAAAATCTGCTGCAAATGGAAAAAAGAAGAAGAAGAAAGAAGCCCTCTCCCATGTCTTGTGATTTTTGAAGCCAATCTTCTCCATACTTCTTCATATCTTAAAGGTAAGTATATTTGTGTATTCTACTCTCTTCTATGCTTCATTTGATCCTTGAAATTCATGAAATGCATCAGATTTAATAAGTATGTGGGGACTTGCATGAATAGTTAGGGTTAGAGGTCATTTGTTGCTTCCTTGCCTTAGCTTGAATTTGTGGCTGATTTGAGTCTTCTTTGATGATTATATGAACTTCGTTGCTTCCATTATTGATTTATACTTCATGTTAGATGTGTTAGGGTTGTTTTCTCTTTGATAACTTGATTGAAACTTTGAGGTTTTGGGCATGAAAAACTGAAATTATAATCTGCTCTCCCGGTATGAACTGCTGTGATGTTTTGTGCCGTGTTGCTTGAGGTAATGACTTCCAATTCGTGTGAAATTGCATGGAGACGTGGTATACTAATTTCTTTACATGTTAGCCCTGTTCTTGCAAGCTTTTAGATCCATTTTCAGCCCCTAAACCGAAACATGAAGCCTGTTTGTATGCTATGTGCGAACCTAACTGCTGCTGCAAATCTGCTCATTTTCGCCAAGTTGCTGTCACGTTTTTGGGGTTTGTTTGATGAATTCTTCCATCCAACTTCGTGTATTAATGCATGGTTATGTGTTACATATGTTACTCTATGAATATGTTTTGTTTTGCCTTGATTTCATGCTCCATTTCAACCTCAAACGTGACAATATGCCCTGCTCTTCCCGGTTTGAATTACTGTCAGAATTTTGGTCAGTTTGATGACTTCTTGAACTCCATTTTGTGTGAAATTGCATGTACATGAAGTATATGAGTTTCTTTACATGTTAGCTATGTGTTTACAAGCTTTTATCCCCTGTTTTAGCCCCAGACTTGAGGTATATGGCCTGCTGCGTTCCTTCCTTCTTTGTGACAGATTTGATGCATGAATTTTGAGCTGCTTGTTGCTGCGTTTTAAGGCATGATTTGGTGATGCTTTGGTGTTGGTTTTATGCATGTTATGTGTATGTTTGAGGCCTAAGATAGTCCCTAAGAGATGCTACATTAATGCCCTGTTTTTCCTTCCATAACCGAACTGCTGCTGCTGCTGTTATGTCTCTACCCGGCCGGGGAGATATTGCACGGGAAAGTACCCGGCCGGGGGTCTGCTATGCAGAATCATCCTTGCTTCTTTGTTGTTATGCATGTGTGCTTTGCTTCTTTCTAATACATGGCTGCATATTTAATTATAAGGTATGAATTATGTATGTGTGATGGAATGTATGTAGTAATTAGGAAGTTAAGTTACTTCATGCATGAATATAATTTGCATGCATGCTTCTATGCACGTGTATGATTATATATATATATTGTATTATGTGTTAACTTATATTATATGAATTTATGACTTGATTTATGAGCTTGTTTTCGAATTATGACTTCATATGTGCGATATGCTCCTCTAATGTGTGTTTATGACTTCATGCCACGTTTATATGTTTTGCATGATCATTCTTTGCTCTCTCTATGCTATGAATGCTTTGATAACATGTTTTATAGTATGATATGTTCGTTATATGAAATCTATGAATTCGTTTGACATGATTTATGTGACTTATGAAGAAATATGAACTCGTATGCATTACTTGTCAATTCGTTAAGCTTCATAAGCATCATTCGCATTCATATGCATTTTTCGAGCGTCAATATGGTTCATTTTGAGTCTAAGTTTGCCTCTTGCATTTTTCTTTGCTCTTAGGTTCGTTCCGTTCTGAGGAAGTGGTTCGTTTGACTCCTTTTGGATTGTTTTATCCGGTTTGGTCGACAAGTTGAGGTTTTCTTTCCTTTTAGTTATGATGACCTAAAACTCTATTTGTGTTTCGAACCCCCATGCGATATATATATATATATATATATATATATATATATATATATATATATGTAGATATGTGTTTGGATATGTATTTTATGGGTTTTGTCCTGTTTGTCAAGAGACTTTGAAAATGCTTTTATAAGTATATAAGCTCTATTTTCGTTTGTTTTGACAAGCTTTGTAACGCCCCCGTTTTTCAGTTTAAATAATGTGACGTAATTGTCTATAAATTGTGCTATTTAATTATTTAATTATATGATTAATTGTTTATAAATGTTTATATTTGTTTTAAACTATAAACTATTTCTATTTTAATTTAATTCATTTTATTTTACCTTGATACTTAGTGTTTAAATTCTCAATTAGGGTTTTATGTTACCTTAAATATTTCGGTAATTTCGTTAATTAATTTCAACATGTTATTAGTTGGTTTTAATTTAATTAAAATGGAATTTAAGTTTTAGTAAATTATTTATAACAATATGAATTCGTTCATGCGCATGAGTGTTCTAATTGTGCTTCGTTCATATATGTAATGATATCGGATTGGTATGGAAATTTAATATGTCGTATATATGTGTGTTATGAACATGCCTGTATGCTCGGTTTATGTTTTCGGATTCATTTGGCGTGTTTATGAATTTAATTTTGATTGTGGAACCAAATCGGGGGCTAACGAGCAATTAGCGCACCCTTGGTTCCGTGCGTGATATCTTGAGCTCGGGAATTCGGATTCGAATTCCGTCAACTCCGTTGCCTTCGTATCGACGATTCGGAGACAATGGAACAAGACTCACACCTTTTTGAAATCATTAAGACCTCCGAAATCCAACCGTAACGAGCAACTCGTGCAAGAAGAATTCCTTTTGTTGACTAGTCTTCATGGTGGGACCCCATAACCCCTCTTAACTTAACCATACCTTAACCATGACTTATCCACCTTGAGTTAGGCCCTTTATATTCCCTTTAAGCTGCAAAAACCGAGCCAAAATATCTCCTCTCATTCTGCAACTGATCGATATGGAGGAAGAGAAGAAAAGAGAGGAAAACCTTGGCCATCCTTTGTGATTTTGAGCTCAAATCACCATCTTCCTTCACCAAAACTTCAAGGTATGAATATTTATGTCTTCTCTACTCAATTATGCTTGATTTCATCTACTTAAATCATGTTTTGGATCAGATTTGGTTAGGGTTTGGGTTAAGAGCATGAATAGGGTTTTGGGGGAATTTGCCCTTATGATCTTGTTTGCTTGTGTAGCTGATTTTCTTGCTCATACATGATCATATGAACTTTCTTCTTGACCCATTTCTTACCTAACAGATAGTATATGATATTAGGAGGATTTTATCTCTTGACCCTTTGATGAAATTATGAGATATGGAGCTCCAAACTTGATGTTCAAACTGTTTCCCCTGTTTTCGAACTGCTGTGTGAGATTTGGTGTTGTTGCATGATCATATGGCCTCCATTTCGTGTGAAAATGCATGGAGTTGATGTACACTCATTGTTCTACATGTTAGCATTCATGCTTTAAGTATTTGGTTCCATTTGAAGCCTCAAAATCGAAGTACATGGCCTGTTCTTATGCATGATCTTTGACAGAATTGTTGCTGTTGTGTTTGGTAAGTTGTTGGTCATCCTAATATGCTTTAAATTGTACCATTTTGCATATATATGATGTATATTAGTTGTTTGGTATGTTAGCATGCATTCCTTAAAGTTTCAGATCCAAATTCAAGCCCTAAGTACTTGATCAATGCATGATAGAATCATTAGGGCTCATATGTACGATTTTGGCGACCCAGTTTTGTTGCATGGATTCGATGATCTTAACGTGTGATTTAGCCTTTGCATTCTAAATGAAAAATGTTCATAACATGCCAAATATGTTGTATATTAAGTTTCAGAGCATTTGGAGTTCATTTGGTATGTTTTTGGATTGATTTGGTATGAGATCAGTTTTGCCGGAAAAATCTTGTGAACGGGTAAGTTCTGTACCTTGACACCCCCGTGTCTCATTTACTCATAAGAGTGAGACACGGGCGTGTCACACCTTCTGGGCAGCTCTGTACTGAGCCACGCCCGTGGCTCAGTTGGGCTAGGGTTGGTGACACCCCCGTGTCACTTCCCATGTGCAGTCTTCGTTACTTCCTCTTCGGTTTTTGATTTGTTTCACCTCCTTAATGACTTTATCTCCTTTTGTGTTAAACTATGAACTTGTTTTGCTTTGTGTTAGGAGTATTTTGGTTCAATTTCGTGGCATTTGGATGAGTTATAGGTATGCTTTTGCTTATTGCCGTTTACGTGTGTTTATACGTCGTTTATGAATCGCATAGCTTATTTTCTATATCATATGACTTCTTCTTGTTGTCAAACCTTGGATATATGCTATGTTATGTAATATGAAGTATGTGGTAGCATTATGGAAGAGCTTGAATATGTTCTATGCTCCTATTTGAGTTCTTGAAATAAATTGATTGGACATATGAATTGAAGAATTTGAATGATTTATGATTGAACAAGTGAATGAATTGGTTATATGATTTTCATGACTTAATATGATCTTTATGCCTACATATCATGCTTGTGCATTGCCGTGCGTCATATATGGTTCATTAAGAGTCTTGAGTCTCACGAACACGTTTTGTGGTCTTTTGTACAGTTTGTCTCCAGGGTGGAGAGCTTTTGATCGTTCAGGCACTTGGTGCTCGATCCTTGTTTCTTCACGGTTAAGGTGAGGGTGGTTTTCGTTTTAGCTATGTAACAAACCCTACAACCCTTATGTGAAAAGCTTTGGCCAAAACCTTATGATTATATACATATATGGTTTTCAAATGAAGTTATCGAGTAAATTCTTCTGAATTATACGTACGAGCATATATAAGCTTAAAAATGGTTTTGTAATGAGGCTATGCTCCAAACCGTGTGTCTTCATGCTAGCTATGGATTAGGATGACACGGAGAGGTACGTATATAGCATATGCCGAGTTACACGGTAAGGTATGATTTCTTATAGTATGTATCATATGTATGTATGGATATGTTTTGGCGAGATTATGCGAATACGTTATGTTCACGGGCCCAGGGACTTAGTATATGTGGCTAACCGAGGAAGCAAGGGCTGACGGGGATCCCATATACTAGTCCCAACCAAATTTACGATGATACGGACCTCGTTAGGAGTTTTGACGAGGAAACGCAAGTCGGGCTTTTGAGGATTCATGTACCTTACTAGCCATTATGTATGATCCGGTGGCCGGGTCTTGCAAGCCCGTCCACCACCCGGAGGAAGAAGGTGGTTATGATATGATTATGCACCGTGCGGGAATGCCGGGATCCGGATCGCCCAAACGAATATGTTTATGATATGATTTATGGTCTATGTGTATTATGATATATTGCATGATCGCCTAATCAACATATTATTGATATTTGTCGTACACGGTCGGAGTTTGGTTGGAGATTGTGCACGCTCACTCGCCGAGCCTTATATTTATGTATGATTTATGAATGTAATGAATTAATATGATTAGTCATAAAATCCGAGCATTGATTAATCATCCTCTTGCCCTTTCAGGGAACTAATCTCAACTAAAACCTTGTTCGGAATTTATGACTTGCATGTGCATGTTTTTATATATATATCGCTCCTGCTCACTCAGTCTTCTAGAGACTGACCCTCTCCCTCCCCAACACTTTAGTGTGCAGGTTTGGCTTTGGAGTTTCGGGCTAGGCGGAGGTGTTTGGAGTCTTTGTGTTGGTCAAGTTAGGTTAGGAGAGTCTCTGCACTCATATCTGTATTGGAATTATATATATTTAATTCATTTCAGTTATATCATGAAATTGGATACCTATGTATTTATTATGAACTTGACTTTACTGGGTTTTGCCATGATTTAAAAGAGGCCTGAAGAGCCCAAATTCCGTTTATGGCTTGTATGATTGAACTTTGGCTTCGCTATGCAATATATTTTGTTGATTGGTTATCATTGTAGGGTCTAGTTCCGCCTAGCTTAGGAGGTTTTTATGTTTGTCTCCCGTTCGCTATGGTTTGATACGGGTGCGGATTTACTGTTTCGTTACTCGTGTCGAGCCATAGTGCGGGGGATGTGGTGCCTCACGTGCGGGGTGCTACATCCTTAAGTGGTATCAGAGCCCGGTTGCAAAACCGGTGTTCTTGAGTCGTGTTTGAGTCAGTTAGGTCGCACGGCATAGGAACAACTTGCAAATATGTTCATTGCATCGATTTGGCATGAATCTTTGATACTAATTGTTGAAAATGTGTCATGAGCATGCACTAATCGCATGCATCTACTCTTGAAATAAGCTGTGATTTATAGGTTATGGAGATAATATCAAACCACGGCCAAGTTCGACGATAAAGAAGATCGATTGCAAACTTTTCTGAGACATGGAAGATGGGCAGGATACTCTGGGAAGAATGTAGAGAATTAGAGATGTGAGACTTCCCAAATGGAGCTAGAGTCAAGGATGAGGATTCGTAATGGGAAGATTGAATCTAGAGATGCGATGGCAAAGAGACATTTGATGAAATCGGAATGGGAGTTAATCATGGGATTGTTGGGACTCGAAAGACTAAATTATGAGAATTTGCTACTTGGAGTGTTTTAATTGGATTCAGCAAAATCTGTCAACCTAAAGAATGAAGTGAACGAGCCTTGAAGATATTTTGATCCCGGATGAGATCGTTGAAGAGGTCTCAAAAATTAGGAGAGACTAAGATAAAATGGGTCCAGTAGGAACTGTGTGCCTGGGCTCGACAAGAAGGATTTCTGATTAAGCCTAGTGAATTGGAATCAAGTCTATCGAAGTTAAGACCGGGAAGAGTTGGACTTGGGTGCTCTGGATTTCGATCGTGATGGGAAACTCATAAACAATAGTCACGGTAATCTTGAGCAAGGTGCTTAGTGGGAGATGAGCTTGTTTTTCCAAGACCAAGCTGAATTGCCATGTTGTGAAGTAAAATGGAAGATATGAAGCAACAAATGGAAATGGTAAAGAGAGGAAATCATGCGCTCAAATGTAAGCAATTGAAGGTGAATTGAATTCACAAAGGATAGGCACGGGATTTTTGATTAAGGGGACGATTGAAGTAAAGGTCGAATTGCGAGGAGAAGGGTGGATGCTAACTCAGTGGACGTGAAAGAATTAGGGATCAAGAAATTGCAATCTCGGACAGTGGAGGATACACGTTAATTTACAAAGATGCATGGGAATCTCGAAGACCGTGGGAAAGACAAGGAATAGTTGCCAGGTCAAGTGACCTTGGGATCGGAAGAACGAGGAAAGCTACCGAGCTAATAACTTCCTACATCGGTGACAGGTTCCAAGGCATTCATAGCACGTGCATCATATTCTACATTAATTATTTATTCTTTTAACTTTATTATATCCGTGCATTTCTAATGGGTTTCGTTGTGCTAATGTGTGGTATAATTGCTTGATATAAACGTGACCCATGCATGGTCATTTTAACCCAGCATGCATTTTAGCGTTTACTTGATAGGAAGTCCTTCCGCCTCAACTATCAAGTATCAGTACAACTGAGCCGCATCTGAATTATGAGGAAGGTGAATTTGGGAAATAAGAACTTCCATTGAGGGATAGGTTAACGTAAACAAGAATTCAGAAGGAGTTTCGAACATCAAGAGAAATGGGGAAGGAGTTGAAAGGCCAAATCCTTGATTTCTATATCAGTTAAACTTCACCTAACGGGATTTACTCATCAAGAATTTCGATAAAAGAAGAATCAATGGAGTTCAATCGGGAGAGCAAATTTTTAAGGGGGAGAGCACGACCGAGAGATAAAATGGAAGATGGAAGTAATGCTCGAATAAATATGTCAATAGCAACAACGGGGATGCATATTAAGGAGAATCCGGAAATCCACGAAGAAACCAAACCGGAAAAGATGATCATTGGAGGATTTACATCAAACTTCAAAACGCATCAAGAACATTTTATCTTCGACTCAAGGAATGTGGAGCTAGATGCCAAATATAAACCTAAGGGGTCAAAGGGGATGAATGGATACCAGGAACGGATGATGGAAAAGGATTCGTGTTAAGGTAGATCCTAATGACGAATATCTCTAGGTAGGGATTGAATCGTCAAGGGGGTCAGGGGTAGTTATTCTTGAGGATATTTTAAACTCTGATATGAGTAAGATAGTAGCTATGGACCTAACTTCGAGACGGGTGGTCTAAGGGCATTCGGGAAATCAAGCTCGGTTAATTAAAAAGAATGGGACGGTCGAACGAAGATTGTGGGAAATGGTGAAGACTGGAAATAGTACAAGTCAGAACGGATCCAAGCGTATGATCCTTAAAGGATTTATCAATAGCTTCACCGAGAAACTTTGAAGAGATTCAAGACAAGCTGACCACTGAGCTATCTTCAGGATAGATCCTACCCTGGACAACGACAACTCTCAATTCTAAACTTTGAAACTTCGGTGAACGGTACTTATAGCATTCATGATACATGCATCCATGTAAATTTAACTTATATAAATTTTATGTTAGGTGTTTTGATCTGTACAGTGTTAAATTACTTGGAGTAATTGAATATCGATGTGAACGACGTTTATTACTTGTCTTGGGTGACTTCCGTGATTTTAAATTTGGTTTTGCGTGAGTTGCTTGGAAGTATTGGAGACTTCCTTGTTTTATTTTCGGTTGAGAGACGGGGTGCTCTCTTTGTTTGTAAGAGACGGGGATTCTCTTATTTTTGTTGAGAGACGGGTACTCTCTTTACTTGCGAGAGACGGGGTTCTCTCATTGCTGCTCGAGAGACGGGGCTCTCTCCTTGTTGCTTGTGAGGGACGGGGAATCTCTCATTGTTGTTTTCAGGCGTGTTGTGAATCCGAGGACGGATTCTTTTTAAGGGGGAGAGATTGTAACGCCCCCGTTTTTCAGTTTAAATAATGTGACGTAATTGTCTATAAATTGCGCTATTTAATTATTTAATTATATGATTAATTGTTTATAAATGTTTATATTTGTTTTAAACTATAAACTATTTCTATTTTAATTTAATTCATTTTATTTTACCTTGATACTTAGTGTTTAAATTCTCAATTAGGGTTTTATGTTACCTTAAATATTTCGGTAATTTCGTTAATTAATTTCAACATGTTATTAGTTGGTTTTAATTTAATTAAAATGGAATTTAAGTTTTAGTAAATTATTTATAACAATATGAATTCGTTCATGCGCATGAGTGTTCTAATTGTGCTTCGTTCATATATGTAATGATATCGGATTGGTATGGAAATTTAATATGTCGTATATATGTGTGTTATGAACATGCCTGTATGCTCGGTTTATGTTTTCGGATTCATTTGGCGTGTTTATGAATTTAATTTTGATTGTGGAACCAAATCGGGGGCTAACGAGCAATTAGCGCACCCTTGGTTCCGTGCGTGATATCTTGAGCTCGGGAATTCGGATTCGAATTCCGTCAACTCCGTTGCCTTCGTATCGACGATTCGGAGACAATGGAACAAGACTCACACCTTTTTGAAATCATTAAGACCTCCGAAATCCAACCGTAACGAGCAACTCGTGCAAGAAGAATTCCTTTTGTTGACTAGTCTTCATGGTGGGACCCCATAACCCCTCTTAACTTAACCATACCTTAACCATGACTTATCCACCTTGAGTTAGGCCCTTTATATTCCCTTTAAGCTGCAAAAACCGAGCCAAAATATCTCCTCTCATTCTGCAACTGATCGATATGGAGGAAGAGAAGAAAAGAGAGGAAAACCTTGGCCATCCTTTGTGATTTTGAGCTCAAATCACCATCTTCCTTCACCAAAACTTCAAGGTATGAATATTTATGTCTTCTCTACTCAATTATGCTTGATTTCATCTACTTAAATCATGTTTTGGATCAGATTTGGTTAGGGTTTGGGTTAAGAGCATGAATAGGGTTTTGGGGGAATTTGCCCTTATGATCTTGTTTGCTTGTGTAGCTGATTTTCTTGCTCATACATGATCATATGAACTTTCTTCTTGACCCATTTCTTACCTAACAGATAGTATATGATATTAGGAGGATTTTATCTCTTGACCCTTTGATGAAATTATGAGATATGGAGCTCCAAACTTGATGTTCAAACTGTTTCCCCTGTTTTCGAACTGCTGTGTGAGATTTGGTGTTGTTGCATGATCATATGGCCTCCATTTCGTGTGAAAATGCATGGAGTTGATGTACACTCATTGTTCTACATGTTAGCATTCATGCTTTAAGTATTTGGTTCCATTTGAAGCCTCAAAATCGAAGTACATGGCCTGTTCTTATGCATGATCTTTGACAGAATTGTTGCTGTTGTGTTTTGTAAGTTGTTGGTCATCCTAATGTGCTTTAAATTGTACCATTTTGCATATATATGATGTATATTAGTTTTTTGGTATGTTAGCATGCATTCCTTAAAGTTTCAGATCCAAATTCAAGCCCTAAGTACTTGATCAATGCATGATAGAATCATTAGGGCTCATATGTACGATTTTGGCGACCCAGTTTTGTTGCATGGATTCGATGATCTTAACGTGTGATTTAGCCTTTGCATTCTAAATGAAAAATGTTCATAAAATGCCAAATATGTTGTATATTAAGTTTTAGAGCATTTGGAGTTCATTTGGTATGTTTTTGGATTGATTTGGTATGAGATCAGTTTTGCCGGAAAAATCTTGTGAACGGGTAAGTTCTGTACCTTGACACCCCCGTGTCTCATTTACTCATAAGAGTGAGACACGGGTGTGTCACACCTTCTGGGCAGCTCTGTACTGAGCCACGCCCGTGGCTCAGTTGGGCTAGGGTTGGTGACACCCCCGTGTCACTTCCCATGTGCAGTCTTCGTTACTTCCTCTTCGGTTTTTGATTTGTTTCACCTCCTTAATGACTTTATCTCCTTTTGTGTTAAACTATGAACTTGTTTTGCTTTGTGTTAGGAGTATTGTGGTTCAATTTCGTGGCATTTGGATGAGTTATAGGTATGCTTTTGCTTATTGCCGTTTACGTGTGTTTATACGTCGTTTATGAATCGCATAGCTTATTTTCTATATCATATGACTTCTTCTTGTTGTCAAACCTTGGATATATGCTATGTTATGTAATATGAAGTATGTGGTAGCATTATGGAAGAGCTTGAATATGTTCTATGCTCCTATTTGAGTTCTTGAAATAAATTGATTGGACATATGAATTGAAGAATTTGAATGATTTATGATTGAACAAGTGAATGAATTGGTTATATGATTTTCATGACTTAATATGATCTTTATGCCTACATATCATGCTTGTGCATTGCCGTGCGTCATATATGGTTCATTAAGAGTCTTGAGTCTCACGAACACGTTTTGTGGTCTTTTGTACAGTTTGTCTCCAGGGTGGAGAGCTTTTGATCGTTCAGGCACTTGGTGCTCGATCCTTGTTTCTTCACGGTTAAGGTGAGGGTGGTTTTCGTTTTAGCTATGTAACAAACCCTACAACCCTTATGTGAAAAGCTTTGGCCAAAACCTTATGATTATATACATATATGGTTTTCAAATGAAGTTATCGAGTAAATTCTTCTGAATTATACGTACGAGCATATATAAGCTTAAAAATGGTTTTGTAATGAGGCTATGCTCCAAACCGTGTGTCTTCATGCTAGCTATGGATTAGGATGACACGGAGAGGTACGTATATAGCATATGCCGAGTTACACGGTAAGGTATGATTTCTTATAGTATGTATCATATGTATGTATGGATATGTTTTGGCGAGATTATGCGAATACGTTATGTTCACGGGCCCAGGGACTTAGTATATGTGGCTAACCGAGGAAGCAAGGGCTGACGGGGATCCCATATACTAGTCCCAACCAAATTTACGATGATACGGACCTCGTTAGGAGTTTTGACGAGGAAACGCAAGTCGGGCTTTTGAGGATTCATGTACCTCACTAGCCATTATGTATGATCCGGTGGCCGGGTCTTGCAAGCCCATCCACCACCCGGAGGAAGAAGGTGGTTATGATATGATTATGCACCGTGCGGGAATGCCGGGATCCGGATCGCCCAAACGAATATGTTTATGATATGATTTATGGTCTATGTGTATTATGATATATTGCATGATCGCCTAATCAACATATTATTGATATTTGTCGTACACGGTCGGAGTTTGGTTGGAGATTGTGCACGCTCACTCGCCGAGCCTTATATTTATGTATGATTTATGAATGTAATGAATTAATATGATTATTCATAAAATCCGAGCATTGATTAATCATCCTCTTGCCCTTTCAGGGAACTAATCTCAACTAAAACCTTGTTCGGAATTTATGACTTGCATGTGCATGTTTTTATATATATATCGCTCCTGCTCACTCAGTCTTCTAGAGACTGACCCTCTCCCTCCCCAACACTTTAGTGTGCAGGTTTGGCTTTGGAGTTTCGGGCTAGGCGGAGGTGTTTGGAGTCTTTGTGTTGGTCAAGTTAGGTTAGGAGAGTCTCTGCACTCATATCTGTATTGGAATTATATATATTTAATTCATTTCAGTTATATCATGAAATTGGATACCTATGTATTTATTATGAACTTGACTTTACTGGGTTTTGCCATGATTTAAAAGAGGCCTGAAGAGCCCAAATTCCGTTTATGGCTTGTATGATTGAACTTTGGCTTCGCTATGCAATATATTTTGTTGATTGGTTATCATTGTAGGGTCTAGTTCCGCCTAGCTTAGGAGGTTTTTATGTTTGTCTCCCGTTCGCTATGGTTTGATACGGGTGCGGATTTACTGTTTCGTTACTCGTGTCGAGCCATAGTGCGGGGGATGTGGTGCCTCACGTGCGGGGTGCTACAAGCTTTGATAAGAGGATGTGTGTGTAAGCGTGGTATGATCTGTGGATAAGTTTCGTCTGGTAAGTGTGTATGAGTATAAGCTCTGTTTCGTTTGTATCGGATTCAAGCAAGTCTCCGATTTTCTGTTGGTTTTGATCTGTTTGGGCCCCAGAGATTGTGGGTAAGAGAGACCCGGGACGACCATCGGGGTAGCCGGCTACGACCCCTGTACACTTCTCCACCAACGGGAGACTTAGTTCTCCTATGCCGACGGAGCGCTTTTTGGCTGGCTGTCGAAGGAACCGGGCGGGATCCTCCGGTTCACAAGTTTCGTTCTGTGGAGGGTTGAGAGGGGCACCTCTCTTCCCCAATGGTGTGGCGGTGGGATTGTTTATGAGTTTTGCTTCTGTTTATGTTTTGAGCAAGAGTGTGTGTTAAGCGTGAACTCTCCGAGTTGGTAAGTTTATGCTTTAATGTATGGTTATGAAACGGGAGTGGCTTTTAAATTGTAAAACTTGGATAATTTTGGGCTCTTGGCCTTAAACTCCTTTCCTTATATATAGTATCACGTGGCAAATGTCTTAGGTTGCAAAAACCACACCCGGTTCATGAATCCTTTCAGTTTGGTTTATGCTTTGTTATTACGTATATGTATGGGTGCGTGTGTTAGCCTCCTCACCAGTCTTTAGGACTGACCTTCGTTATTTCTATCTTGTTCCCCCTTTTGATTTGAATTTGCTGGTATTTGTTCTGAGGAGTTGGAGCTAGGCGGTTGTCTTTGAGTCTTTGTTTTGGAGAGCTTGAGTCTCATGCATTGTATTTCGTTTATTTTACGCAATTTGTTAATTTTGAAATATGTATTAATTTTGCCACTTAGTTTTGTCCTGGGATTCAGTTTTGTATAATTGTTTTGTATCTTAGGTTGCATGAGTATTATGTGGAGAACACTATACGATTTATGCTTGCATGCTATAAGTTTTTAATTATTGGCTTCCGCGAATTTGTTTTGCGCGCTCTGAGTAGGGTCTAGACCGCCTAGCTTAGGTTGGATTTTGTTTGTCGCCCGTTCGCCGTGGCTTGATACGTGGACGGAGTTCCCATTTCGCTTCACGTGTTGGGTCATGGTGCGAGGGATGTGGCGCCCTTCGCTCCGGGGTGTTACATCTTTAGGTGGTATCAGAGCTCTGGGTTGCAAAACCGGAGCTCTCGTGTCTTGTCAGGTTTGTCTAGGTCGTTCGGCTTAGAATTACATGTTTGTTGGCATTCACTACATCACTTATGTGAATTATTTGATATTAATTGATATTATTTGCATTAATGGTACACATGAACATGTATTAGAAACCCCGCATGCATCGATATCTTCTTGGAATGGTGTTTTATTTCAGGATACTCCTTTAACATCAACAAGTATTACCGGGAAAAGAGCAAGAGAGACAAGTATATTCGGACTACAAAAGGGCTTAGGAATTTTAATCTTTGGAAGTGATTTGAATTGAGCATATCAAGACCAAGTTCTAGGTGATCGAGAGAATGGAGTTGAGATATAAAGAGTCCAAGAAGAATTCTGATGAAGGGGCCCTATTCGAGAACTATGTGCAAGTACCTTTCTTCCGAGTTCGATGATAGGGAGATTTCAAATTGAAGAATGAAAGAAGATGGATGATTTCACATAAAGGTTTGAAAGATTGGGTACCTTTGAGGACTTTCCTAGAGTTCGGAATTAGTTGCAAGGAAGTAGACATGGAATTCGACCAAATTTTCAAATTCCTAGAATATGAGCATGATCCGAGGATGCAAGATATATGGGGCTATGAAGGAATGGGTAATCAAGGGATTGAAACTTACGCGAGAAAAGATCGGTTGGAGTTCGAAGATCAAGCAAGGAATCTAAACTTCAAGAATTTTTGAGAAGCTTGAAGATATCAACAATGTCAAGAAAAGAAAGATTCCAACTCCGAAGTAGAAGGATCAAATTAAGAGGAATTAGGAATTGTTTCAAGTACCATTAATTGGAAAAATATTTCAAGATGAGATATTTGAAGGCAAGATGAGGAAACAAAAAGAATAAGAGGAATTTCTGAAAATTCAAGATTGGAGTGATGCCGTGTATAAGAAGATTTAATTATCGAGGATGTATTTTATATCTCCTCATCGGAAGAAACTTCATATTCACATTGTAGAGACTCGAATTACATGAAGGCAGAAACTCAAGAATCTTATGAGGTCACCAATATCAAACGAGGAAAGATTTTAATACCAAAAGTGGAAGAAATATCAACTATGGGGAAATTTAAAGGTATGATGAAAGTTAACCAAAGAACAAGAATTCAAGATCATCACAGAAATGGCACGACTTCAAGATCCCGGTTCAAGCACAAGATGATCCTCCCGGAAAACAAGGAGATGACACCACACTCAACACAACTCCTATGGTGAACGGTACATAAGGCATTCATGGCATCCCATTTCATACATGTTTTAATATTGGAGAAACCCATGTGTTTATTGTCTTATTCCTTACTCTTCGGTGATCCTTGATTACATTTGTTGTGCAATTACTTTCCTTCTTGTTCGTGCTTGTTGTGTGTTTCCTTCCCTTCATGACTCTTACTTGTAATGTGCTTCCTTCCCTTCTCAGTTTTGCTCGTTGTGTGTTTCTTTTCCTCTTTAGCTCTTGTTTGGAGTGTGCTTCTTTTTCTTCTTTGCTTTGCTCGTTGTGTGTTTCGTTCCCTTCCTGGCTCTTGCTTGTAGTATGCTTTATTTTCTTTTGTGTTAACTTTCTTGTGGAGAGAGCTTTTGGTGTGGAGGGTTCGTGAGTGTTTGGTGAGTTGTGAGGGTCGAGCTGCTTTTGGTAGGCCTGCTTGAAGGAGTCTTGCTTTCGTTGAAGTTGGTTGCTGCTTTCAAGAGGTCCGTCAGGGACTCAACGATGTCTTCGGGTATTAGATGGAAGGCTAACCATTGGTATTCCTCGTAGGAGAACCGAGTATTGCCTCATAGTAAGAGGTACGGTTTTGAGTGGGAGAAGGCGGTTGAAGAGAGTTACCTTCAGTATCGATTTTACCTAACCGGAGGTACAAAAGGCTACCTTGTTTCCAACCGAGGCACAAAGGAAGGCCTTTGTTGTGTGTTGCTTGTAGAAGAACGGTAGCCTACGCCTTAAGGAGTGCAAGGTCACGAGTTTATCCCACTCAGGGTTGAAGTTGTTCAGAGTTTTAGGAAACCGGTTGTTCTGGCATCAAAAAGACGTTATGGACTTTGTGTAGTAATGTCTATGTGCCAAGATTGAGAATTCTCCAACTACTCCCGAGTCTTTATTCGGGAAGTGGGGGCAAACGACTAGGAGTTTGTGTCCGGTTCGCCATTTAAGGAGATAGTGTCTCCAGAAGTATAGGATCAGAGTGGCGCAGCGGAAGTGTGGAGTTGGGCTTGTTTTCAGAGCCGTTCAAGATTCTCCTTAGGACCTGAGGACAAGTCCTTTTGAAGGAGGGGAGATTGTAACATCCTGATCGTTCGGATTTCCAGGTACGCCGTAACGAGTGGGTTTTATGCGCTTTAAATTATTTAATTATGTAATTGAGTGTTATTTTAATGCTTTTATGATTATTTGAAATTATATGAAATTAATTGTTTATATTATGAACTTTGAATTTTAAACGTTTAAGTTTTGCATGCTCGTAATTTGCTCGTTATGTGCCGGAATTCAATTCCGATTTTTGTGAAATTTCGATATGCATGATATATGTGAGTTATGAGTATGTTTGTATGCTCGTTTTATGTTTTCGAGTTCGTTTGTCGAGGTTTTAAACCTTAAGTATTTGACGAGGGACATAAGGGCCTAACTAGTTTTAGCGCACCTCTTGTTCCGGAGGCCATAACTTGAGCTCGGGAATTCGGATTCGAATTTCGGAAGATGCGTTGGACTCGTAATGAAGAGATGAAGCCAAGAACCTGATTTGGTATTTTTTTAAGCTCGTTTGAACCTCCGTTTTTTGCCCGGAACGAACAGCTTGTGCTAAAGCCACCATCTTTGACTAGTCTTGTACTTGTGGGCCCAATTTAACCATACCTAAGCCTTAACCCTTGGTTTATATGACCTTGATTCACCCCTCTCTCTCCCTTATCTGCTGAATTTCGGACCACACACCCCAAGGAGAAGGAAAATCTGCTGCAAATGGAGAAAAGAAGAAGAAGAAAGAAGCCCTCTCCCATGTCTTGTGATTTTTGAAGCCAATCTTCTCCATACTTCTTCATATCTTAAAGGTAAGTATATTTGTGTATTCTCCTCTCTTCTATGCTTCATTTGATCCTTGAAATTCATGAAATGCATCAGATTTAATAAGGATATGGGGACTTGCATGAATAGTTAGGGTTAGAGGTCATTTGTTGCTTCCTTGCCTTAGCTTGAATTTGTGGCTGATTTGAGTCTTCTTTGATGATTATATGAACTTCTTTGCTTCCATTCTTGATTTATACTTCATGTTAGATGTGTTAGGGTTGTTTTCTCTTTGATAACTTGATTGAAACTTTGAGGTTTTGGGCATGAAAAAATGAAATTATAATCTGCTCTCCCGGTATGAACTGCTGTGATGTTTTGTGCCGTGTTGCTTTAGGTAATGACTTCCAATTCGTGTGAAATTGCATGGAGACGTGGTATACTAATTGCTTTACATGTTAGCCCTGTTCTTGCAAGCTTTTAGATCCATTTTCAGCCCCTAAACCGAAACATGAAGTCTGTTTGCATGCTATGTGCGAACCTAACTGCTGCTGCAAATCTGCTCATTTTCGCCAAGTTGCTGTCACGTTTTTGGGGTTTGTTTGATGAATTCTTCCATCCAACTTCGTGTATTAATGCATGGTTATGTGTTACATATGTTACTCTATGAATATGTTTTGTTTTGCCTTGATTTCATGCTCCATTTCAACCTCAAACGTGACAATATGCCCTGCTCTTCCTGGTTTGAATTACTGTCAGAATTTTGGTCAGTTTGATGACTTCTTGAACTCCATTTTGTGTGAAATTGCATGTACATGAAGTATATGAGTTTCTTTACATGTTAGCTATGTGTTTACAAGCTTTTATCCCCTGTTTTAGCCCCAGACTTGAGGTATATGGCCTGCTGCGTTCCTTCCTTCTTTGTGACAGATTTGATGCATGAATTTTGAGCTGCTTGTTGCTGCGTTTTAAGGCATGATTTGGTTATGCTTTGGTGTTGGTTTTATGCATGTTATGTGTATGTTTGAGGCCAAAGATAGTCCCTAAGAGATGCTACATTAATGCCCTGTTTTTCCTTCCATAACCGAACTGCTGCTGCTGCTGTTATGTCTCTACCCGGCCGGGGAGATATTGCACGGGAAAGTACCCGGCCGGGGGTCTGCTATGCAGAATCATCCTTGCTTCTTTGTTGTTATGCATGTGTGTTTTGCTTCTTTCTAATACATGGCTGCATATTTAATTATAAGGTATGAATTATATATGTGTGATGGAATGTATGTAGTAATTAGGAAGTTAAGTTACTTCATGCATGAATATAATTTGCATGCATGCTTGTATGTACGTGTATGATTATATATATATATTGTATTATGTGTTAACTTATATTATATGAATTTATGACTTGATTTATGAGCTTGTTTTCGAATTATGACTTCATATGTGCGATATGCTCCTCTAATGTGGGTTTATGACTTCATGCCACGTTTATATGTTTTGCATGATCATTCTTTGCTCTCTCTATGCTATGAATGCTTTGATAACATGTTGTATAGTATGATATGTTCGTTATATGAAATCTATGAATTCGTTTGACATGATTTATGTGACTTATGAAGAAATATGAACTCGTATGCATTACTTGTCAATTCGTTAAGCTTCATAAGCATCATTCGCATTCATATGCATTTTCCAAGCGTCAATATGGTTCATTTTGAGTCTAAGTTTGCCTCTTGCATTTTGCTTTGCTCTTAGGTTCGTTCCGTTGTGAGGAAGTGGTTCGTTTGACTCCTTTTGGCCTGTTTTGTCCGGTTTGGTCGACAAGGTGAGGTTTTCTTTCCTTTTAGTTATGATGACCTAAAACCCTATTTGTATTTCGAACCCCCATGCAATATATATATATATATATATATATATATATATATATGTAGATATGTGTTTGGATATGTATTTTATGGGTTTTGTCCTGTTTGTCAAGAGACTTTGAAAATGCTTTTATAAGTATATAAGCTCTATTTTCGTTTCTTCTGACAAGCTTTGATAAGAGGATGTGTGTGTAAGCGTGGTATGATCTGTGGATAAGTTTCGTCTGGTAAGTTTGTGTGAGTATAAGCTCTGTTTCGTTTGTATCGGATTCAAGCAAGTCTCCGATTTTCTGTTGGTTTTGATCTGTTTGGGCCCCAGAGATTGTGGGTAAGGAAGACCCGGGACGACCATCGGGGTCGCCGGTTACGACCCCTGTGCACTTCTCCACCAACGGGAGACTTAGTTCTCCTATGCCGACGGAGCACTTTTTGGCTGGCCGTCGAAGGAACCGGGCGGGATCCTCCGGTTCACAAGTTTCGTTCTGTGGAGGGTTGAGAGGGGCACCTCTCTTCCCCAATGGTGTGGCGGTGGGATTGTTTATGAGTTTTGCTTCTGTTTATGTTTTGAGCAAGAGTGTGTGTTAAGCGTGAACTCTCCGAGTTGATAAGTTTATGCTTTAATGTATGGTTATAAAACGGGAGTGACTTTTAAATTGTAAAACTTGGATAATTTTGGGCTCTTGGCCTTAAACTCCTTTCCTTATATATAGTATCACGTGGAAAATGTCTTAGGTTGCAAAAACCACACCCGGTTCATGAATCCTTTCAGTTTTGTTTATGCTTTGTTATTACGTATATGTATGGGTACGTGTGTTAGCACCCTCACCAGTCTTTAGGACTGACCCTCGTTATTTCTATCTTTTTCCCCCTTTTGATTTGAATTTGCAGGTATTTGTTCTGAGGAGTTGGAGCTAGGCGGTTGTCTTTGAGTCTTTGTTTTGGAGAGCTTGAGTCTCATGCATTGTATTTCGTTTATTTTACGCAATTTGTTAATTTTGAAATATGTATTAATTTTGCCACTTAGTTCTGTCCTGGGATTCAGTTTTGTATAATTGTTTTGTATCTTAGGTTGCATGAGTATTATGTGGAGAACACTATACGATTTATGCTTGCATGCTATAAGTTTTTAATTATTGGCTTCCGCGAATTTGTTTTGCGCGCTCTGAGTAGGGTCTAGACCGCCTAGCTTAGGTTGGATTTTGTTTGTCACCCGTTCGCCGTGGCTTGATACGTGGACGGAGTTCCCATTTCGCTTCACGTGTTGGGTCATGGTGCGGGGATGTGGCGCCCTTCGCTCCGGGGTGTTACACAAAACATAACAAATCATACCAAATCAGAACAAGCATACGTAGGCTTGTACATAGTGTATCATACTTGAAAACTCATAGCACAGTCATGAACTTACATATCTCGCACATATTTACTTATACTTAAGGTTATAGTTCGCATACATAGAAAACGGGTACGTTTCAATAGGTTTTAACTATAACCTAACCTCACCTTACACCGAAGGAGCCGAGAACACGACAAATGATCCACCCTGGAATCAACACAACTCATGAAACACCACCCCAGGTGCACCTGGAGTGCACCTGGACAAACTGAAGATAAAACAGAGAACTTAGACTCAAGGATGAACCACATAGACGCACGGCGTATGTATAGGCACTTAAGGCATGCAAACACTTAAGCAGAGCTCGTATTCAAATCAATTACATAAATGAGAAGGCATTTCAAAGCTTAACATAATCATAAAATACATTAAGGGATGTTCATGTGCACAATTAATGCAAATGAGTACAAATGGAAAGCATATGGGAGCACTTATCAATATATGAACACATAACGTGTTTAGACATTAAAACCATATCATATAATTACAAAGCACACCTTAACACATGAATTCATACTCATATTAGGTCATAAATCAAGTTAGGATCATAATCGGGGAGGGATAAAAGCATAAGACAAACGTACGAAACGAACATAGTTCATAAGTTCACACAAAGGGGGGAGACACCCCCAAAGAGCAAACTGAGCCACGGCCGTGGCTCAGTACAGGGGTTCGAGGATTCCAGGGAGGCACAGTCGTATCTCCTTCAATGCCCAAACTGAGACACGGCCGTGTCTCAGTACAGGCGGCCAACCCACAGCTAGACACGACCGTGTCCAAGATTACCTTATGGGGGAGACACGAGCGTGTCTCCCCTTCGTCGCCAAAGAAGCAATCATGGCTGACGAAAAGAGGAGAAAAGGAAGGTAAACTCGGCAACAACACAACCATAACCCCGAATCACACCAAAATACATTTACAAGTCCCAAATTACATGCTTAATAACTTAAACATATTATAAACTCATGAATCAAGGTATGAATCAGTTACCATTGACGCTCTTGCAAGCTCCAACAATGGTGGTTCGAGCAAAAAGCAAGTAATGAGTAAACTTCCAACAATTAAACGACAAGCAGACTCACGGGGAACGACATACTCTGATTCTAACTCGATTAAACCACATATAAGCACATTGGGAGCAAATTTTCATATTATCATACTTTCACATTCTACAAGAAAAGCATGAATTTGAGTAAAAAAACAAGTTACAATCGGAAGGAAACGATGTACTCGAAGAGAGGAATTCAAATCTTACCTCAGATCGTTGATCGGACGAGAGATGAAGTCAGAACTTGAGCTCAAAGAACAGGATGAATAGTGGCTAATTCTCTTCCTCTTCTTCCCCCTTGGTTGGATCAGCACAAGCATGAGAGAAAAGGGGTGGGGTTCGGTCCATATAAGCCAGGAAAATCGGTTCAGTTCTCGGTTCACGACGGGTTCGGTTCAAAATGTTGGGAATTAAATTGGTAAGGGGTTCAAACGGTTTCAAAAAAAGATGAGGCTAGTTCCATTAGACCCGAATCATCGAAACAAATCCAATGGTGGGGCCAGAATTAGAATTCGAATACCCGAGCTCAAGTTAGCCAAGAAACGGCTCAAAAACCGTAATTCTGATTAGGTCCCTAATCTTCAAATAAATGGAATTTCAAGTCCATACACATAATAAACGAGTTCTAAGGCAACCAATAACGTGAAATAAAATTTGCATTGACGCGTTAGGCATGCAACATCACATAATGAAATTAAAACAATTAAATTACGTAATAAAACTCACTCATGATGTCATACCTGGATTGCCGAAAAGACGTGGTGTCACAGTACAGGGTTAGATTTTGCTTAACTAGGACGGTTTTTTTTTCTTGTCTCTCATTCGCTGTGAGTCTGGTTTATGTGTGGATTATTTCATTTCATATGTGGACTGGACTTATAGTGCGGGGGATGTGGTGCCTGACATCACGGGTTCTACACAACAATAACAGCAAAACAACAATGTACAACAGGGGCAAGGGCAGGGCTCCATATTCAATCAAAATCCATGCATAACAAGGTAATTTCCATGCAACTAACGGCATTTACAAGTTAATCCCCATGCAGCAACACATATTCAAGCAATAAGTCTAAGGTTTGATCAAATATTGCATTTTCGATACATATATATCAAGGTACAACAATGGTGGAAGCTCACCTATTCAATAACCATGAAAATAGAGCTCATATAAGTGACAAGGAAGCATAAATGAACACCTTACCTGCCTTAAAGTCCACAAAATCCAAGCTTAAGCCATGAGTTCAAGAATTGAATTTAAACCTAACTATTCATTCATTTCTTCACTCATGCATATTAAGACAATTACAAGACATGAAATGGAGCTTAAATAAAAGCTTAGATCATGAGGAATATGGGGTTTACCTTAAATCGTTGAGAGACGAAGAAAGAAGGGAGAAACTTGAGCTTTTAGGTCAAGAATGGGGGTGAGGTGAATAGTGGTTGCCTTCCCTTGGCTTTCTTGTTGTTGCTGCATCACGTATGAAATGAAGGGAAAAAGTGAAAGATATCAGCTGAAAAAGGGCTGATATCTCGGTCAAAATAGGTTAAAGTGGGGTTGGGTTGAACTTCGGTCCGTTCGGATCGGATTTTAGAGTTTCGAAGGTTGTTTGGCTTTAGAAAAGTACAGGGTTAATTCCATTAGATCCAAATCATCGAAATGAGTCCAACGGTGAAGACAGAATTCGAATCCGAATTCCTTAACTCAAGTTATTCGAAAAAGAGCCCTAAAAAGCCCAAATTGCATTTTAGGCCCTAAACTTTCAAAATTGCCGGTCCAAGACCTCTATCAAATAAATTCCAAAACATATAAATAACATATAGATAAGTTCATAAGACATATAATTCAATTAATTCACATATTATCATGTTCGAAAATTAAATTCGAAGGCAAATGGGTCATAAACGAAGTTAAAACGCAAATAAATCAAGTTTGAGCATTTAAATCATTTAAAAATATCACATTCATCACAAATTAAACGTTTAATAACATAATTAATTTATTTAAATGCGCACATAGCTTACTCGTGACGTCATACCTGTAACACCCGGGACGATAAGCGCCACATCCCCCGCACTATGAGTCTAGTCCACACATGAAATAGATAGTTCAGCATGAACCAGACTCATAGCGAACGGGTGACAAAATAAAAACAACCTTGCTAGGCGGAAACTAACCCCGTACTATATAATCAAAATGTTGTGCGGAAGCATTAATGTGCAATTCATAGATTTCAGCAAAGGCTACAAGCTCGAATTTCCAATACATAAAATTAAATCCATCATGCATCCTAACAACGGGTTCAACTAAGCACACAACCTGTCCCGAATCAATATCCAATAATTCCATAACTAGCACAAAGGCCCAATTACATAGGAATATCCAATTAGAACATAATAATGTAAGATGTGGCTCGAGTGTACAAGTGATCTAACAAAAGAAGTAAAACTTGACCTCCGCCTAGCAAAACCTGCAAGAAACTGAGAAGTGGGAAAGAGGGGTCAGTCTCTAGAAGACTGAGTGAGCAGGAGCGATACATATACTATAGAAACATGCGCATGCAAGCCATAAATCCCGAGCAAGATTTTATTCAAAGTTAGTTCCCACGAAGGGCAAGAAATTAACGAGCAATGCTCGGACTTTATGACTAAATTCATATTAAATTCGTTATATACTTCATACATAATCATAAAGGCTCGGCGAGTGAGCGTGCATAATCTCCAACCAAACTCCGACCGTGTACGACAAATATCAATAATATATTGAATACGTGATCATGCAATATCTTATAATACATGCAATCCATATAACCTAAGATATAGGCGTTTGGGCGATCCGTGTACCAGCCTTCCCGCACGGTGCATAACAATCATAACATAAACATAATCATAATCATAAAATATGTTCCAACCTTCTTCCTCCGGGTGGTGGACGGACTTGCAAGACCCGGCCACCTCATGCATTGACCCAGGGGGGTACATGAATCCCCCAAGGGCGCTCAGCTACCATTCCACGCTAACCTCCTAGCGAGGTCCGGTCTCTGTTAAATGGTTGGGACTAGCACATGGGATCACCGTCGGCCCTTGCCTCCCCGGGTAGCCACATGTGCTAGATCCCGGGCCCGTGCATTCATTCATGTTCTCACCAAAACGTTCAATTCATGAGAAACATAATACATTTATAACATACTTATTCCCTTTCATAATCATTGAGAAAAGATTTACTCGATGACTCCATTTGAAAACAATATATAGATATACATAGGTTTTTGGCCAAAACTTATCACATAAGGTTGTAGGGTTTAATACATATCTAGAACGAAAACACCCTCACCTGGAAGATGACGATTCAAGGATACAAGCTAGGCCGTGAGCCTATCGATCACGATATCTCCACCCTGGAGATGAACTGTACAAGAGAAAGACATAATGTGTACTCGTGAGAAACGACTCAATATGAAACCAATTAGGACGCACGGCATTAACATGAGGTGTTTGTGAAATTCTATGTCATGTTTCAATATACAATAGATCATAAGATGTCATGAGTTGATGTGATCATGTTCATGCACACCAATAAAGCCATTTAGACACATACATGTTTTAATCATTCAATTCATAATATATTACAATACATGACAAGGCATATGGATCAATTAGGCATGTATATAATTCATATAAGTCACATAAGGAGTCTAGGAGGTGCAAGGAAGGCGATAGAACGAGTTTTGGCAAAGTTTAGCAAAAGTTAGGAAAAATTGACAATTTTCGGAAATGCGCAAGCTGTAGAA
Organism: Lantana camara; assembly: GCA_037501455.1. Lineage (NCBI taxonomy): Eukaryota > Viridiplantae > Streptophyta > Magnoliopsida > Lamiales > Verbenaceae > Lantana > Lantana camara. Next base: position 59,679,872 of record CM074861.1, read on the forward strand.
AAATGGGTATATCTTGAGTTTGAGACATTGGAATTAAGTTTTTCTTGTTGGAGGTGAAACTAGACACATAGATGTTTTCAAGGATATGTGGCACGAATCATGGTTCAAAGCGAGGTGAAAATGGCATAGGTTTCAAATTGGACGAATGCAGATTGTCGAAGAAGTGGCGACACCAAAATGAGTTGATCATATCTCATAATTGGGAAAAGATATTAAGATGATTCCAATTGGAGGATGTTCTAGACTTCAATAGGTTTCCTTGGGTTCAAAAATCAGGTCAATCCGAGTTCTTATGAGGGAGAACGAAGCAAAACAATCTCAGGCCGAAACAGGGGAGGGTCCAACGTTTCTGCATCAAATCCACCCCCGTGGATTTTTCCAAAAGGAAAAATCCACCCTCGTGGATTTAGGTCAGTGGCGAAAAACACACAACAAACAGGGCAAAACTCATGCTAAACCATATAAACATCAAATTAACACACATAGGTAAGTTAGGATAGCAAGTATTCATGCATTTCAATCCATTAAAACATCCAAAGATGCAACAATTCAAGCAAGGAATGAAATTGGAACAAACTCATGCTATCTCTTCAAATTCCATAAATGGTAAGGCCATGAATTCTAACCTAGAAACTAAAGAAAGTTCATACATATCACAAATAACATCTTAGGAGCAATATAAATGCATCATAACAAAAGAATCCACAAGGAGACATGCTAGAATTCATCAATTTCCCCCAAACCCTCACTATTCATCATACATGCCATGTCTAACCCAAAGCTTGGAGAAATCATGCAAACCTTAACTTAAAATGACTACAAGAAGATGTACATCACAAATATGGGCTTACCTTTCAATTTGGAGTAGAAATGGTGGGGGTAGGAGCTCAATACCCCAAGGTTTGAATAGTGTCATCTTCTTCCTCCTTCTTTCTCCCTATTTCTTCTTTCTCTCTCCTTTTGGATAAGTTTGGGGATAAATGGGAGGGGTTGGTTCGGTTGGGGGCCAGATATGGGGGAGAGAGAGAGTGTGCAAGTGGTTATAGGTCAAGGGTTAGGGTCTAGGTTCGTTAGGTTAGGTCCGTGAACGTGAAATAGCTATTATTTGTCATTTTTGGCGCAAGGGGCTTGTTTCGGTTAAAATTTGGCAACCCAAATGATCTTAGAAAAATGTGAGGCTTGTCCCATTGGCTCCGATTCATCGATCCGGATCCAATGGAGGTGACGGAACTCGATTCCGAGTTCCCGAGCTCAAGATATGCCGCCCGGAACACAAGGTGCGCTAAATGCTCTTTAGCCCCCTTTTCGGTTCCGATCACACGAACGAATCCAAAACACACACATACGAGAATAAAATCATGCGACGAGCATATAAACATAATCATATGTCACATAGTTCACTCATGCCAAGTTTTCACGAAAAACAGAAATCAAACCAAATAGCAACGGCATCAAACATAAACACACATGCTCAAACGTCTCAAGAATTCACGATCAATTAATAAAATCAATAATGAAGCATATATCGTTAATTAAATTACGCACATTGGTAAACGAATACGTCATGCGGCATCAAACATAAACACACATGCTCAAACGTCTCAAGAATTCACGATCAATTAATAAAATCAATAATGAAGCATATATCGTTAATTAAATTGCGCACATTGGTAAACGAATACGTCATGCTCAAACCTCTGAAAAACTGGGGCGTTACAACCTCACCCCCTTAAAAAGAATCCGTCCTCGGATTCACTACAACCTATTTAAACAAAGAGAGAACTCAGTCTCTCGAAAACAACAAGGAGAGAACCCCGTCCCTCAAATAACAAAGAGAGAGCCCCGTCTCTAAAACAACAAGGAGAGAACCCCGTCTCTCAAAAAACAAAGAGAGAGCCCCGTCTCTGAAACAACAAGGAGAGAACCCCGTCTCTCAAAAAACAAAGCAAGGAAGTCTCCAATACTCCAGAGCCACACAACCCAAACAGAAACATCAAAGAGCAAACATCAAACATGAGGCAACAGAATCAATTACAACAGTTGAAATCATGTAAGACACAAAAGACAGAGCAATATTTATAAAGTAAGCACATAAGTCATTGATCATGCAAAGCAATTATCACGACAGGAAAACAAGGTACACGTCATCAAATTTATTTGAATTGTAATTGCATGTATGCATATGCCATGAATGTTTCCTATACCGTTCACCGAAGCAATGAGGTTGAAAGTTGATAATTCATAATGCGGTAGGAGGCTCCGATTTGGCTCTTGATTAATTCTTGGAATTCCCTTTGCTCGTAGTATTAAGCTTTGAAATCCTCGGCGTGTTGACATCGGAAGAACTACCCCATTCCCATTCCATAGCAAGTCCTTATCCACGAATCATACTCGAACTTTTCTCAAATTCTCGAATATATTCTCTCACCGAAATAGCATCCTCAACTTGCCTCGGAAAACATTTGAAAAGTCGGTAACCCATCTTGATTAAATCATAGTATCCCTTCCCACAACCAATTGTATTAATCCTCACTAAATTAATCACCAATTATAGTGATTGGATCAATTCTTGTTATTCACTACCTTTCTTAACCCCTCGTCTTCAAGTCAGGGAACACGGTAATCCAATTATAATCCGTTCCGCGATTAACCTTACAGTTTCTATCACTTAAAATTTTGACATGGTAGCAAGTGCTAATCCTTCTTATGAATCCTTCCTCATCTCTTGCCATGGTAATTCTTCCTTCTCTTTGAACGGTAGTGATACATCCAGTTTTGATCCATTTACTCCTTTACACTTAGTCCACACAATTTCACCATCTCTACTTCCCGATTTCCCTCAACTTAATATCCTTGGAAGTCTTCATAGAAGAATGACCGACAACTCGGTGAAGTTTGTATGTCGTGTTATCCACATTCCTTCAATACTTGGTGATGTCTTTTGCTATTCTCTCGAATTACTTCCTCTTCAATCTTTATACGTACATTTTATCTCTTTTCGTTTTATTTACCCCTAGAATTCTTTTGTTGAGGACTTAGTTAACTTAGGAGTGGTTACCATCATCTTCAAGCATGACGATTCGATCGAGTTTTCCTTTTTACCAAAGCTATTCTCAGAATCCCTTAGAAATTCCCTGATAATATCATCATTTCGGTATCTGTATCCCATATACACGACTGGCCCAAGAATCTATTTGTAAAGATGCGTTTGGTTTAGGCTCCTTTAAATCCCTAGGGTCCAATTCAAGTCCTTCCATAATTGCTCCCTACTATTCCTTTCTCCTTAACTTCTTTTGAGTCATCATGGAAAATCAACCAGTACATAGTTGGATCTTAATTTGTTGGGTGTCATCCGAGCTCCTTCAACACTCGATCGAAATTATCCTCTAGGGGCGCCATCACGAATTGTGCCAATCTGATTCGGTTCCTTTTCTTTTGAGTTGACATAATGGTCCCACAGAAGCTCCTCCGTAATTCCACCATCTTCAGAGTATGATACCCGATTCTATAGAAAACCCCCTATTTCGAACTATATCCATATCCTTTTCGCCGAAAATCCTAATCTCATTCAACTGAGTAACTCTAGCTAAGAAATGGTTCGGTGAGTTACTCACATGAAATCAAGACGTTTAAATTGGAATAACATCCACTCTCTTTTATCCCCAACTTCTATCTTTCCGGATCTTATTGCAATCTGGAACTCTCCTCTCTTTTCTCATTTGATTCAAATAATTCCAAATCCATTCCAACCCTTAATCTCTAAAATTTAACTTTCATTTCCAACATCTCCCTATCACCCAAAAAATTTCCTTTTTGACCCGCTTCGGTAGAGCTTCGGTAAGGATTCGGTTGAATTAATAGTTGAGGCATTACATTGAGAGAGTATCCTAACAAGTAAACATTCAAACAGTGCATGTTGGGTTAGAATGTTCAATGCGTGCAGCACATATTTCAACCAAGGAGATACAACATCCAATCATTGACTACAATATTAAAACACATAGGTAGGAATTTAAATAAGTAAATTACAACGTATGATGCACGTGCTATGAATGCATTGAACCTGTCACCATCATGATGGATTTTAGTACGATATCTCATCCCTTGATTCCAATCCACGTGTATATTCAATCATTGATGATGCTTCCCATCCTTGCTTGCTTCTTGATATCACCGTGTTCCAAAATTCCAAGAAGTTGATGCGATTTGAATTCTTCGAGACTCCTGGCTATCTTTGCTTTGCATCCATTTGTTAATCCTCAATTGCAACCGTATCTCCCAAGCTTCTTAACTTGACTCTTTTTTGTAAAATCCTACAATTAACGGCTCTCCACTCTTTTCATCTTAGTTGAGTCGAAGCCTCCAACACATCTTGCATTTGGTCCTTTGAAGCTTCCCAATTTGACCTTCCAATTGCTCAACCATCTCGAACTCGGAGGTCTCAATAGTGGACCTTGGAGATTTTGATCTCGTATTGAACGCCTTTATAATTGGGTGGTAAGAAGTTCCACATCCATCTTGTTGTCTCACAACTCCCTTAAATTAGAAATTTTGAGTCTCCACCATACTTGTACTTTGATAATCTTCAAGGTTTGTAAAAAGGATGAAATTGATGAACCTTCCCATGATCCAAGCTTCCTATTACCTTCCTCTCATGATATCTAGCCATGATATGAAATTCCATTTGGCAAGCCGCGAAAATTAAACACCTAGCCTTCAATTCCCTTTTTGCTCCCACAATCCCTCCGTCGATCTAGTAGAAGTAACTTGTAGTTGAAATAGGTTGTAGCTTAATTGACATGATTACAATCTATAATCAAAATTCAACTCAAATATATATGTATGTCGGTTAGGATATGCTTATGGCACATAGTTGAATCAATGAAAGCACACTAAATGCAAAATGCAATACCAAAGTAATGAGATTAAAATTAAGTTATGTATAACGAACAATCTCAACAATTAGCAGCAAATAACAATAAAAGCCAATGCAAAGCATACGTTGACAAGTTGTTCCTATACCGCACGACCTAAACTGACTCAATCACGACACTAGAACACCGGTTTTGCAACCGGGCTCTGATACCAACCGCACGACCTAAACTGACTCAATCACGACACTAGAACACCGGTTTTGCAACCGGGCTCTGATACCACTTAAGGATGTAACACCCGGGACGATAAGCGCCACATCCCCCGCACTATGAGTCTAGTCCACACATGAAATGGATAGTTCAGCATGAACCAGACTCATAGCGAACGGGTGACAAAATAAAAACAACCTTGCTAGGCGGAAACTAACCCCGTACCATATAATCAAAATGTTGTGCGGAAGCATTAATGTGCAATTCATAGATTTCAGCAAAGGCTACAAGCTCGAATTTCCAATACATAAAATTAAATCCATCATGCATCCTAACAACGGGTTCAACTAAGCACACAACCTGTCCCGAATCAATATCCAATAATTCCATAACTAGCACAAAGACCCAATTACATAGGAATATCCAATTAGAACATAATAATGTAAGATGTGACTCGAGTGTACAAGTGATCTAACAAAAGAAGTAAAACTTGACCTCCGCCTAGCAAAACCTGCAAGAAACTGAGAAGTGGGAAAGAGGGGTCAGTCTCTAGAAGACTGAGTGAGCAGGAGCGATACATATACTATAGAAACATGCGCATGCAAGCCATAAATCCCGAGCAAGATTTTATTCAAAGTTAGTTCCCACGAAGGGCAAGAAATTAACGAGCAATGCTCGGACTTTATGACTAAATTCATATTAAATTCGTTATATACTTCATACATAATCATAAAGGCTCGGCGAGTGAGCGTGCATAATCTCCAACCAAACTCCGACCGTGTACGACAAATATCAATAATATATTGAATACGTGATCATGCAATATCTTATAATACATGCAATCCATATAACCTAAGATATAGGCGTTTGGGCGATCCGTGTACCAGCCTTCCCGCACGGTGCATAACAATCATAACATAAACATAATCATAATCATAAAATATGTTCCAACCTTCTTCCTCCGGGTGGTGGACGGACTTGCAAGACCCGGCCACCTCATGCATTGACCCAGGGGGGTACATGAATCCCCCAAGGGCGCTCAGCTACCATTCCACGCTAACCTCCTAGCGAGGTCCGGTCTCTGTTAAATGGTTGGGACTAGCACATGGGATCACCGTCGGCCCTTGCCTCCCCGGGTAGCCACATGTGCTAGATCCCGGGCCCGTGCATTCATTCATGTTCTCACCAAAACGTTCAATTCATGAGAAACATAATACATTTATAACATACTTATTCCCTTTCATAATCATTGAGAAAAGATTTACTCGATGACTCCATTTGAAAACAATATATAGATATACATAGGTTTTTAGCCAAAACTTATCACATAAGGTTGTAGGGTTTAATACATATCTAGAACGAAAACACCCTCACCTGGAAGATGACGATACAAGGATACAAGCTAGGCCGTGAGCCTATCGATCACGATATCTCCACCCTGCAGATGAACTGTACAAGAGAAAGACATAATGTGTACTCGTGAGAAACGACTCAATATGAAACCAATTAGGACGCACGGCATTAACATGAGGTGTTTGTGAAATTCTATGTCATGTTTCAATATACAATAGATCATAAGATGTCATGAGTTGATGTGATCATGTTCATGCACACCAATAAAGTCATTTAGACACATACATGTTTTAATCATTCAATTCATAATATATTACAATACATGTTAACAAGGCATATGGATCAATTAGGCATGTATATAATGCATATAAGTCACATAAGGAGTCTAGGAGGTGCAAGGAAGGCGATAGAACGAGTTTTGGCAAAGTTTAGCAAAAGTTAGGAAAAATTGACAATTTTCGGAAATGCGCAAGCTGTAGAAAAATGGGTATATCTTGAGTTTGAGACATTGGAATTAAGTTTTTCTTGTTGGAGGTGAAACTAGACACATAGATGTTTTCAAGGATATGTGGCACGAATCATGGTTCAAAGCGAGGTGAAAATGGCATAGGTTTCAAATTGGACGAATGCAGATTGTCGAAGAAGTGGCGACACCAAAATGAGTTGATCATATCTCATAATTGGGAAAAGATATTAAGATGATTCCAATTGGAGGATGTTCTAGACTTCAAGAGGTTTCCTTGGGTTCAAAAATCAGGTCAATCCGAGTTCGTATGAGGGAGAACGAAGCAAAACAATCTCAGGCCGAAACAGGGGAGGGTCCAACGTTTCTGCATCAAATCCACCCCCGTGGATTTTTCCAAAAGGAAAAATCCACCCTCGTGGATTTAGGTCAGTGGCGAAAAACACACAACAAACAGGGCAAAACTCATGCTAAACCATATAAACATCAAATTAACACACATAGGTAAGTTAGGATAGCAAGTATTCATGCATTTCAATCCATTAAAACATCCAAAGATGCAACAATTCAAGCAAGGAATGAAATTGGAACAAACTCATGCTATCTCTTCAAATTCCATAAATGGTAAGGCCATGAATTCTAACCTAGAAACTAAAGAAAGTTCATACATATCACAAATAACATCTTAGGAGCAATATAAATGCATCATAACAAAAGAATCCACAAGGAGACATGCTAGAATTCATCAATTTCCCCCAAACCCTCACTATTCATCATACATGCCATGTCTAACCCAAAGCTTGGAGAAATCATGCAAACCTTAACTTAAAATGACTACAAGAAGATGTACATCACAAATATGGGCTTACCTTTCAATTTGGAGTAGAAATGGTGGGGGTAGGAGCTCAATACCCCAAGGTTTGAATAGTGTCATCTTCTTCCTCCTTCTTTCTCCCTATTTCTTCTTTCTCTCTCCTTTTGGCTGAGTTTGGGGATAAATGGGAGGGGTTGGTTCGGTTGGGGGCCAGATATGGGGGAGAGAGAGAGTGTGCAAGTGGTTATAGGTCAAGGGTTAGGGTCTAGGTTCGTTAGGTTAGGTCCGTGAACGTGAAATAGCTATTATTTGTCATTTTTGGCGCAAGGGGCTTGTTTCGGTTAAAATTTGGCAACCCAAATGATCTTAGAAAAATGTGAGGCTTGTCCCATTGGCTCCGATTCATCGATCCGGATCCAATGGAGGTGACGGAACTCGATTCCGAGTTCCCGAGCTCAAGATATGCCGCCCGGAACACAAGGTGCGCTAAATGCTCTTTAGCCCCCTTTTCGGTTCCGATCACACGAACGAATCCAAAACACACACATACGAGAATAAAATCATGCGACGAGCATATAAACATAATCATATGTCACATAGTTCACTCATGCCAAGTTTTCACGAAAAACAGAAATCAAACCAAATAGCAACGGCATCAAACATAAACACACATGCTCAAACGTCTCAAGAATGCACGATCAATTAATAAAATCAATAATGAAGCATATATCGTTAATTAAATTGCGCACATTGGTAAACGAATACGTCATGCTCAAACCTCTGAAAAACTGGGGCGTTACAATACCTGTATGTCCGAACTAACGGGACGTCACATACCCCACGCCACATATAGAAAAAACAAGCCCATCTGATAAAACTTACCCAAATTTTAGAGTATGTACACGTGTCAAATCTTCCTCTTATGATGCGTTTGGAACGCATTCCTTGATAGCCTAAATAATTAATTATGAGGAGGCACTATCCTCAACTATTGTTTTTAACAAATTGCAACCTGATTTCAATGGTGTGACACATACACAAAATTTCTTCCATAAGTCACACGATGAGTGGAATCAGGTTGCAATTTGTTAAAAAAAATAGTTGAGGATGCAAGCATCGACTTTTTATAGTTCAAGATGAGAACTCCAAAATTATGTTTAGTACAAGATGTTCAAAATATTTATCCCTAATTAATATGTTAGATTAAATTTACATTCAAATAATTATAATTCCACCTACTTATAATATTACCTCATTACACCCACTTTCTATTTCCACCAACAAATCACATCAATTTTCCATGATTCGTAATAGAGGTTAATCTCACATGATAGAGGGTTAATCTCACCTAATTAGGTCCAAATAACCTAATATCACATAATTAACACAAAAGTAAATAAAATTATATCAAATAAAAAGGCCTAATCCATTGTATCTAACCCTTCCTCATAAAAAAAAATTAGCGGGCAATTTTATAAATCGATAACTTAATTTTTCACAACCCTATTGGTTTGGAAGCGTGCTTAAGGTCCCAACCTAAGTTCCACATTTTATTCAGAAACCGGAAAGTAGTAATTCCTTTCTCCATTCCACATAGTCCGATTCCCATTGTACGAGTATACAGATACGAAATCTTTTAGTGGATTAAACGTAATTTTGTATACTAGTTTTATTAGCGATTCATCGAGGGCATTTTGTTAAAAGGGACATCCAAATCTTTTTTTAGTTAAATAACTCCAAGTTTTTAAATTTTTACTATATAACCCTTTTTTTGTATTATGTCTAATAAAATAAATATTAAATATAATTATCTTCCACGTGGATATGTCCATCTTTAAGATTTTTTTGTTTATTTCCTTTATTCTTTTCTTCTTTTTATTTTATTTTATTGTTTTTATTCATCTCGTTTTCAAAGAATTTCTTCTCGATCTTCGAAGATCGAGTTCAAAGTATTATTAATTTTTTATTCGTGTGTTTTATCCGATTATCTTTATCATGGTTTTACAAGGCGAGAATACAAGGACAACGAGAAAACAGTAGACTTCTATCGATTTTTGATTCATCCGATTCATGGTTGAAGAAGAGAAGGAAGTAGAGACAAGACAGAGAGAAATAGAGTTTGAGACGAATGGGAGATTGAAATTTAAAACCATGGGGAGATTTCGAGGAGGACCACGTCAGATAATAAAATAAAACAAAAAGAAAAAGAAATTGAGGGTTATATGCTCAAAAGAGTCTTGGGCGTCCCTTGGGAACAAATTGTCTCGCGATTCATCTGGGTAAGGATGAAGAAGCAAGACACGGTGAAATTGATAAGCGCCGAGGGATTTGAATTCATTATCGACAAAAAGGCTGCTATGGTTTCTCAAACCATCCGCAACATGCTCACTTCTCCAGGTCTACTATTTATGAAATTTTCAATAAGAAATAGTTACGTAATTCTGTAACCTATAACTTTTTTCTGTAGAAATTGTGTTTTGAAATGATTGTCTTGCTTAATTGTTTGATCCTTGGCATGTTAGCGCATTCCGAAGGCTGTTTGAGGGATGGATACATCTTTTAATTATTTCCTAGAGTTTATTACAAAATAATATTTGAAGAACAGTACATAGGTCTGTTAATACTTAAAATGGGGACTTTTCTATGTTTTGGCATTTCTTTTGAGTGTTCATGTCCGTTTCAAGGAGTTTTTAGGCCCTTGATCACTGTAAAAAATCTTGATTATTGAGAGAATCGTGATCTTGAAATTGCCAGAAATTTAAGGTTTTTGAGAAAAATTAGAAGTTATTTCAGTGACATGGCTCTCTGTTTATTCGATTTGCTTTTTGTGATGTTGTATTTGAAATAATTTATATATTTGTATTATTTTAGGTAGTTTTGCTGAAACTGAACACGGTGAGGTGACCTTTCCGGAAATAAGCACTACTATTCTGGAGAAAATTTGCCAGTACTTTTACTGGTCTCTTCAATATGCCAGGTTTGTTACATCATTGTAATATTACTGCTAGAAACAAATTATTTGATTTGGTTAATTGTTAGCGGGAGTAATAGCATTTCTCTGAACAAGTTCATCTTAAGTTTTGACAAGTTTTATCTTTGTTTTAACCATACCGGTGACTTTGATGTGTTCTCGTGTGTGAATGATCTAACTAGGTGCTGTTAGAGTTTGTCTCTATAGCTCAATGCAAAAGCTGTCCTGTCTTGAAGCTCTCTTCTCATACTTTTATTTGGTGTGTTTGTGTGTGTGCATATGAGAGGTTATTGGACCAACAGCGTCTCATACCATAGTTCATGGGTGTAAGTTAGTAACTAAAGGAGGTTAGTAAAATGTTGAGTATGATACATATCTCAATTCTTTTTTCCCACTATCTTTTCCAAGGCTCATGCACTAAATCTTTAGAACTTGCTGTAGTATGCTAAAGTTTTGCTCTGAAAGTACTCCCTTTTTCTGTTCCATTCATCCTGTATATTTTAATCCGAATATGCAATTTCCCTCTTCTTCCTTAAAGTGTGGAACATTTTGCACATTTATCGATAAAACCAACTGCCTAATGTCAATTATGGTTGGCTACTGAAATCTTTGAGACCATAGAATTTTGTCATGATATGTGGCCGCAAGTGATCCCCAAATTAGCATTCTGACTAGTCAAAATATGGGAATTCTTGTGCATGCATCTATGAATCAGGCTGCGCATTGAGGCTGTCTAATAAAGGATGACACAGCAGCTATTCTCCAAGTTTAAGGATCTTTCGTATAGGGGCTAACATATTTGCTTGTTGGAGCAAGTTAGATTTGTTCTGTCTAAGGATTACAGTGCTTATGGGAAAGTTGAAAATTTGTAGTTTAATTTGGGAAGGAACTGTTTATAGAAGGAATCCTAGTGGATTGGTTGGGAGAGTTAATACATGTGAACGCATCCTATTATGAGAATGTGTCATACCAGCTTCCTCTCACTCATGGTAAAAAGAAGGGGTTCTTTGGAGATGTGTAATAAAAATTTAGTTGCAACAATTCCTATTTAAGATTTTGAGATTCTCTTGCCTTAGGGTGTATGATTAAAAAAACCCGGCTGTAGCCAGTGCAACTGGTTTTTGAAGTAATTAAGTGGCAATTATTTTCCTTATGGGGATTGGGAAAATATAATATAAAACCTAAATACACAAAATGTTATTTTGGGACATAGATTAGTTTTGACTTCAACTTATGAAAATTACATGAATGACTTCGGTTGATGTGGCCTTCACCATCTTCATCTATGTCCAAGGAGTTGTAACTTGTAAGAGTCTAGTTCTACTTATAAATTAGTGAGTTTGTTGACAATAATGGACCTACATAGGAAGCATTGGCTATTTAATAAATTCTTTATTTAACTAGCACTACTCACGCATAATCTAGTTTAGTTCACAAAATGCATGGTGAATTTTAGAGTACCTCTATGTTAAGTTTGTCTATTGACGACAACCTGAACAGGCAAAAAAGATTGTCAAATTAGCAGCATAAAATACTGTCATGCAAACATATAAGTTGCTAGGGCTCTGCTCGAGTAATCCTAGCAACTCATTCGGACCAATTTCCTTTTCAAAATCACTAATCTGGACAATTTCTCTATTTCAAACATCACTATATCGAATAAAACTGAAAATAAAAGTTTCGAGAACAACAAAATGTAAAGCACACACTTTTGTATCCTATTAAGTATTAACACAAACTCAAGCAACTCAAAAGCCTAAAGCATTAGAGTTACAATCTTCTCATTGGGCTTCCTGTCTCCACTTCAGAAGTAGTCTGTTGTGATTCATTATCTTGCTTCTCGTATTCTTCTCCGTTTCTCTGAGCTTTTGCTCTGAGAAATATGTGAAGAAAGCCTGGTCCAAATATCAGAAAAATCCTCTTATATAAGCCCCTAAACCCTAAAGAGAATAGACATTTCCCCTTTTCTGTCTTTCCCCTTTACGGCTGGCTGGTGGTGTAGCTTCTTTTGGAATGTGTTTCTCTGGTTGCTGCACCAACATTGCTGGGTTGAATACTACTTTACTTTCTTTCTGGCCTGCACCTTTCCTGAGTTGTCTTTCCCTTGTATGAGCTTGTCCAATTACTTTCTTTCTGGCATGCACTTTTCCTGAGTTGTCTTTCCCTTGTATGAGCTTGTCCAATAAATCACATAAAATCATAAAATATACTGTACGTGTAGCTCACGAAGTTTGGCTCAAAAGCCAGATACCGTAAATGATGTGTCTAACATTGATCCATAAGCCAAAGTTCTTAAACTAGCATTTGTAGCTAACTTTGTAGGATTTTGTCATAGTTTTTGGTATGAAACGTGGCAAAAAAGCTCTTGTTTCTGGAAAAGCATCTTCTTTTCCACATGTAAGTGTTCCAGTCCCTTGGGTTTCTGTCAACTACTGCAGAATTTCACCTTGGAGACATAACTAAATTATGGGCCACTTCTGACGAGAGGTTTATATTTTTCATCACTGTTTCCTCTATATTAGTGATAACTCTGTAATATTTATGGTTATAAATGTATCAGAATGGAAAATTTCTTTTACACCAATCTGCTGCATGGCTGCTTCAGGTTATGTACTTATGTCATTAAGAGCCCCTGTAGTACTTGGTTTCGTCAACGATGTTTTTCTGAAAGGAGGTTTTATAGCCCAATTTTATTTCTGTACCGTTACTGTTTTGCTATTCTTTAAGCAATACTCTTAGCAGATTACTAAAGTTGGTGTTTGATGTAACCACAAAAAAAAGAAGAAAAAAAAAAAAAAAAGAAAAGGAAATAAATTTGTAATAATTACAAATAGAAAATGTTATTGCCTGTGAAGGTTATAAGAACTTTCACGGTGGAGATTCATATTCAGTAATAAACTTTTAGTTTTCTCTAATTAGAAAAGAGAATGAACCAAGTTGCATATTAAGATTTAGAAGCTACTGACCTTTAATCTACAGGCCAACTTAGATTTTTGTAGAGAACAAGTCCACTAGGGAATTGACATTCTTGTTAATAACTTCTTTTGGTTTTTGTTGAGGGTGGGTAGTTTGATTAAGATCTTATTAGCATATATTATGGATCATTCTGTTACACTGGAAGTCATCCTTGAGAGGGTAGTTTCAGTAATTAATCTGGTCTTGAGATTAACAGTGGACTAACTTCAGAAGGTAGTTTCTTAGCTTCTTACTCTTTTCTAGTAAAATAGTAGTTTTACTAATTCAAACAAATCCTCCTTTGTACTTTCCCGAGGTTATGCAGCATCTTATCATTTGTTCTAAGCTTTTCCTTCTTTATCAGAGTTTGCTTTCCTCAGACTTACACATAACTTCTAAATATGTTGTATTCGTCAAAGATGGTACCATTAGTGCTTAGGAATCAATCTCAGCTACTTCTTGTAGAGCCTGCGTTGAAAAAAGTTAGAACCTAAAGAAGTGTGGACAAGATTTTGCACCCCATGATTCACATAAAGAATTTCATGCTTGGACAATATTCAAGAGAACTCCCAGTTGATTCATCATTCATTACCATCAACTGATTGTTTGACCGTTTGAGACATATAGAGAGAAAGTATTAGCCACCAAGTTTCATATTGAATGATGATGATGATGATGATAAACTCCCTTAGTACACTTAAAAGTAAAAAGTTCAGTTTATAGGACTTATATACAGCTTATGGAAGGTGCTATTACTGAAATTTTGAATATCTGGCCGGTTACTCATAAGTTTGATAGCCATAACGATGCACAATTTTTCCGATCAAAAGGGGTGGTTTTTTGTGAGATTTTAGGTGGCTGAAAAGAATTCAGGGTTCTGAGAATTGTAGTCTGTATAATGTACCTTATGTTGCTCATTTCTGGTGAATGTTGGATAAGGAAAAGAATAAATAAATTGACAACATAAAATTACTAAGTTTGTGTCATTATACAGTCTAAACTTCGTTGAAACTGTTCTTGCTTGGCATACTCATTGACTATATATGTGCTGAAAACTATTTAAGCACCAGAAACGTATACTTAATCTACGTACTGATCTCTGCCACATAGTATGCAAATTCTTTTTCAGATCTCTGAAACGGTGAAACCTTTATTTTAAGTTATTTTTTTGAATCAGTTCGATATTTCTATTTCTTTTTTCGAAATATACATGCATCTGATTTTGATAAAGAAAATTCAGAAAGATCTATCTATATGATATGCCAGCCAGAAGTATTTCAAAATTATGAAAATGATCAAATTATTCTACTATCACGTGATAAATATGGTGATGCAGGCCCTTAAAAAGTTGGTGTTGTGGGCCCATGTTGAATAATTTGACCAAACAAATCAGCATCCCCAATTTAACATGAATTTGAATTGTTTCAAGGAAGACAACAACTATAGAGAAATAAAACTAAATTCTATATTGACAGTAAGGACTGTTTCATGGACTTATTATGCAGTGGTAAGGAAACTGAGTTCCACATTGAACCGGAGCTGACCTTGGAACTTATGATGGCTGCCAATTACCTGCATACCTGAACCGACCACAAACAATATATGGAAACATCTCCAGTTTAATGATGTAAGTGTTCCCCTCATCATACTCCTTCCTAAGATTCTACAAGTATCCCTGGCATTCTTTGCTGGAATTCCAACAGCTTCCCCATCTTTTTATTATTTTGGTTTCGATTTATTTATGTTCTCTCTCTTTTTCTTCATTGTTTGTTTTTGCGTGCCAGGAAGATTTATGAGATGATGCCCTTATGCAAAAAGTTCCGTGTACTTACATTTGATGCTCCTTTAGTTTCTTAAAGTTTCTGTTTTTCCTTAGTGTTATCGATTCACATGGGACTGGCGAGGTGTTATGATAATGTACTACTTGTAATATCCTAATTGTAGATCTAATGAATTTGTGCAAAGACTCTTTGTAACCTTACATTGTTGTCTTTTTCTTCGTCGGAACGTTCAGGCCCGTCAGGTAGCATTTTGTCCGCAAGGAACTCTATATATTTCTCATTTTCTCTAGTGTTGGGCTAAGGTGTTGGGAAATTATGGGTAAGGAACAAAGAAGTTTCAAAGCTATTAAAACGATAAAGATATTTGGAGATAAGTAATTACATGTCAGGGGAAAAGATTTTTTTTTCCATCCGAATTTTGCGTATTTTTATGATTTACCATCCCAACAAATTTTCATTGCAAATCAACATCTAATTTTTGCATTTGTAACATACCGTTATCTAAATTTCTTTTTGGTGGTTTTGGTGAATATACAATTGACGTGTATGTTTATAAGCATGTCACGTTTTGTAAACATGTCATGTGTCATATTTTTTAGCCAAAATCACTAAAAAAAAAAAAAGTTTAGATGAAGGTATATTACAAATGCAAGATTGGATGGCGGTTTGTAACGAAAATTTGTTGGGATGGTAAATTGTAAAAATATGCAAAGTTCGGATGAAAAAAATCTCTTACCATATTTTTTCTATAGTATTGTTAGGAACTCCCGCTCATTCCATACGTTTAAAAAAAAAAGAAGTTAATATGTAAGTATATTAACATAAAAATCTTTTAATTAGTATATATATTATAATTATTTTTAATATAATTACTAAAACCAATAAATTAATAGGTAGAGTAAGATATTGTTATATTAGTAATAAAAATAAAATATTAAAAATATAATTGAAAAGTGATAAAAAATTATATATAAAAAAAGAAAAAGAATTAAAGTGAGAAAAGAGAAAAAAGAAGTTAATATATGGTTGGAGATAAGAAATAGATAAACAAAAGAGTAGAGTGCAAGAGATAAAATCAGATAAAAAAAATTAATAAATAAATAGAAAAAAAATATTTTTAGAGTCAAGAGTCTAAACTCGGATATCTCACTTAATAAATACTAGTACTTATGCATGCGTGTGCCGAAAAAAGATATTACTATTGAAATCTATGAAAATTAAACTTTTTATATCAATAAAAATTGAATAATTACTAAATTATAATAAATAAATTTGATAGTATCATATTGATAAAAAGAAAAATATATTAAAAATATTAAAAAGTTATTAAAAGAGAAAATTAACATGAAGTGAGAGAAAAAAAAAATTTAAAAGATAATATGTGCTACCCGCCGATGAACACTGAATTTCCCGCACTAAAGTCTCGACACATATATGAAACGGAAGCCCATATACACAATGAAAGCCTAAGCAAGCGGAGACCCATGAAAACTCAAAACCTAGCCAGGCGGTAACTAAGTAAGACAATTCAAAACAAGAAAGTAAATCGTCATATAAGTGAAAGTATGACAAATAAATTTCCAACATAAAAGTCATGCTAACAATAAATTCCACGAGGACAATTCCAAAAAAGTGACCCGACACGGTTCAGCTAGCAATTCCCAACTATTCAAGATTCAATTCTAAGTGACCGCCAAGGTCCAATACATGGCCAAAAACAAGAGATAGAAATAACAATGCTTCATCGTACTTGGTCATTACAAAATACAAACCATAATCAATAACAATAGAGTATGCTTTAAACGTTTGCTTAAAGAGCACATGCTAGAACCGACACTTCCACAAGCCAAACGGATTAATACACATTGCCTAGCACCACATCAAGACCTGCAAACAATACAAATTTGAAGAAATCAGTCCAAATGAACTAGTGGGAGTTACATATAAAATATAAGGTACGAATGCATTCTATACAAGTTCGTTCATAATCCGTTAACTTTTCAAAATACAATGTAAGGTTTTCAATAAAACTAAAGGCCCATGAACTACAATCAATCTTACTAAAATGCTCAACGAGAATGAGCTAACTCCATCCAACCACTACTAGAAAATCTGCAAATTGTGACACGATAAAGTGAACAAATGGATATCGTGACATTTTAGTTTTTGTGACTGTAGCACCCCGCACGTGAGGCACCACATCCCCCGTACTATGGCTCAACACGAGTAACGAAATGGTAAATCCGCCCCCGTATCAAACCATAGCGAACGGGAGACAAACAGAAAACCCTCCTAAGCTAGGCGGAACTTAGACCCTGCAAAATAGTCAACCAACAAAACATAGTGCCGCGGAGGAAATCTAAACCCAAATACATGCATTGGCCATAGGCCTGCAGAAATTAAACACACGAATTACAAGCAGACTTGGGCTCCTCAGGCCTCTTTTTAGTTCATAACAAAGCCCTGGCAAGGCAATTCAATAACAAATTCACAAGGATTCAAATTCATAATCATACAGAGTCGAATCATACAAAATTTAAATACATATGCGAGTGCAGAGACTCTTCTAACTTAACTTGACCGACTCAAAGACTCAACACAACTCCGCCTAGCTCGAAACTCCAAAGCCAAACCTGCACACTAAAGTATTGGGGAGGGAGAGGGTCAGTCTCTAGAAGACTGAGTGAGCAGGAGCAATATACGTATGTGTAAAACATGCACATGCAAGTCATAAATCCCGAGCAAGATTTTATTTAAAATTAGTTCCCAAAAAGGGCAAGAAAAAGGCTAAGCAATGCTCGAACTTTACAACTAATCATATTAAATGCATTAATTTCATAATTCATACATAAACATACAGGCTCGGCGAGTGAGCGTGCATTATCTCCAACCAAACTTCGACCGTGTACGACAAATATCATTAATATATTAATTAGGTGATCATGCAATATGTTATAATACACACAGATCATATATCGTATCATAAAACATATTCGTTTTGGGCAATCCATGTCCCGCCCTTCCCGCACGGTGCATATCAATTATAACATAATCATAATCATAAAAGAAGTTCCAACCTTCTTCCTCCAGGTGGTGGACGGGTTAGCAAGACTCGACCACCTCATACATAGGCCAATGGGGTTTCATGAATCCCCCAAGGGCACTCAGCTCCCATTCCCCGCTAAACCTCCTAGCGAGGGCCGGTATCACCGTAAAACATAGTGGAACTAGCACATGGGATCACCGTCGGCCCATGCCTCCCCGGATAGCCACATGTACTAAGTCCCTAGGCCCGTGAACATATCATACATGCATAATCTCGCCAAAACATTTGATTCATAAGAACATAACATATTTCATAATTCATTTGAAAAGGGTTTACTCGATCAACATTTACTCGATGACTCTACTTGAAAAGTGACATATATATATATACATAAGGTTTTGGCCAAACTTGTCACATAAGGTTGTAGGGTTTAGTACGTAACTAGAACGAAAACACCCTCACCTGGTACAAGACGATACGAGGATACGAGTTACCGAGTGCCTAGTTGATCAAGATTTCCCCGTCCTGGAGACAAACTGTGCAAAGGACAATGTAACGAATTTGTGAGACTCAGGACTCCAAATGTACCATATATGACGCACGACAATGTATGATCATGATGTAAATGCATAAGAAATGATGTTATGTCATGAACACGTTCATGTGCACTATTAATGCATTTAAATCCCATAAACGAGCCATTCATTCATTCAAGGAAGCGTTCATAATCATTTAAGTTATGAAGTTCATATTTCATGGCAATTCAATACAAGAATTCAGATAATGAACTTATCACGTACCATAACATGTTTACGCTTAGAAAATAAATAATTAATTACATTCAAATCAAAAATCGGAATTTAAATGACGTGCAATAGATAGCAATTTAATTTCCAAGAGTTTCAATTATGATCAAAGCACACATTAAATCGCATTTATAATTAGAAAATAGACAATTAAATACGTTCAATTCAAGATCGAAAATTAAATAAAACATGAAATAGGTAACAATTAAATTCTAGAACTAAATTAATACGTTATAATATTAATAGAGCAAAACATTAATCATGCATAAAACAAAATGATTCATATATATATATATATATATATATATATATATATATATATATATATATATATATATATATAAAATTATAAGTAGCATGCATGTATTTTATAACAAAATATATATTAAAATTATTACATGCATGCAAACTACCTAAACCCATGCATAATAGATATTTCAGGCATGCATAATTAAATTAAATTATATAAAATATGCATGCAAATATATCTAAATATATATATGTAACATGCATGCACATGCAAACCTCACCAAATAATTATGCATGAAATTTCATGCATTTATTACATATGTCTAAATATATAGTTATACGTATTGCATGTAACATAAGCATTAGGAAATTCAATTAACAATTTAAAAAATGCATCTAAATTATATAAACACACCTCATTCATGCGGTAATACGTAAAGTATATATAGTTACCATGCACACACAACCATAACTGTACATGTTGGAAAACACGAATCAGAAAGCAGCGGAATTTAAAAAATTTTCCCAACAAAAGGACCTTGAACTCGCAATCGTGTAACCAAATTCGTAAAGATAGAAAACTTACTTTTCTTTTGTTCTTTCTTGAAGCGTTTCAAGCCACCCAAGAACGCTCTTCTCGCGGCTTGATCCCCTCTCCTTGGTAAAGCTCGAATCTTCAAACTTCTAACTTGAAGTCTCTAGAGAAAGTCCACCAACTTGATCTCAATCTAACTAGTAAGGATGCTAGTTCTCTAGTTAGTGTTTAGGCTTAACCTAGGGTTTATTTGATCTTGGAGAAAGGAAGGTGTTCAACACATGAACCAAAAGAATTGCCAATTCGCTCTAAAGGGGAGCATGAGCTCCCCTATATATAGGAAAAGGGAGAGGGGCGCCGATCCTAATCCTTGTTGGGCAAGGATTTGGTTCCTCTCTCTCCTATTACTTGATCATCAAGTATTTTCCAACTTTGGCTTTGAATTCTAATTCAAGTCAACTTTTAAGAGAGCTAAAAATATCCAAACTATTTTTGGATAATTTTATACTTTATTTATTATAAAATAAATAACTTATTTTTATCTAATTAATTAATTCGTAATTAATTAACTAGATTATTTCCTCCAAAATAAGACTTTCTTTTTAATTCAAATTTAAACCAAAGTCTATTAAATAATTAACACATTTAATTATTTAATACATATATATATAATATATATATATTCACACGTGTGTGACACGTGTCACAGTGACACGTGTCACTCACGTGAGCCACACGTGTGATTTCACACGTGTGGATCCCTCTTGGCCCGATTAACTCGTTTAATCATTTTCAAGCCTCAACTCATGTAACCAAGTTGTTGTGTGTGACCCTCTAGGTTCTCAATTCAATTAGCAGTGACCCTAATTAATTAATTCACCAATTAATTAATCAGTCCACAGATTAAACGACCATAGTCTAGCAACAAGTGTTTAACCCCTAGCTGAATTGGAATGTTCGGATTCGACAGAACCTTTAAGTCATTGATTCATGTGAGATACAATCCTCCTACTTACTATCTCTGAACCAAGATCTAGGGCAAGGGAATAATCAGAACCCTAATAATCCGGTCTTAAAGTTAAGTGCATTTCATATCCATTTGATCTCAATCCAAGAAACCCTTTTCTTGATGTCTTGATCTACTGCCTTGGCCAAGGACTCCATATGGCATATGAATGACTTACACAATAAGAGATCACCTTGCAAATGCAAGTGTAGGTCCTTTCTTGATTCTCATTCACTTTCATGAATCACTTGTGCAGCCCCAGCATAAGCCTTGAATCAGTTGTCTAAGGCGATACCCTTTAAAGCTTATACCTAAGACTACAGAGTTAACTCATAAAGTGACAAGGAACCTCAAGTCTAAGGATCAATTAATCACATCAATGACTCGTGAGATATTTCCTAATCTGGAAGTTTTCATTTCCTGAAATAGAAACTTCCTTTCCCATTTAGGAATGTTCTCACACGGGGCACCTCAGTGAACTTACTTATTAAAGTAAGCACCCTCATGTATCACGCACGTATCAACTATACACTTTGCACCTCCATGAAACAAGGTGGTCCTTCTTAAGGGCGTGATCCCACAAGCAAGCCTTAGAAGAGTCAGGTTGACACTCCCACTGTCTGTAGGACTCATCGGCTTGGAGTAATTTACTAATCATGACTTATGTGATATAGGGCTCGTTCCATGAACCATTTCCCCTAAATGGTAGAGTCCTAAAGTCATCAGGATTAGGGGAGTTCTCATACATGCACAGCTAAAGTAAACGGCTAAACGCATACCAAACAAGAGCATATAAAGAAGTGTTGCCTCAATTCGTTATTTTATTCAAAGATTGTCTGTGATTACAATAAGGAAAAGCACAAAGCGGATATACAATCGGCTTTTAGGGCACTATTCCTAACAGTACATATATATATCTATTCACACACAAACCATTATATATATATATATATATACACACACACACACTACAAGAAGAAAGGAGCACAGTAGCAGCAGGTCACTAAATAAACAACACACACACATACACAGCAGAACCAGGAGAAAAGACGCAGCAAAAGGAGAAGGAAAAAGAAAAGAAGCAGCAGGAGATAGCAGGGAAGAAGCAGAGCAACCAAGGGGGAAAGAAACAGAAGTTGCAGTGGCAGAAGGCTACCCGCCCGGGCAAAAACTCAAAGCCAATTTCCCCGGCCGGGTAGAATGAGTACAGAAGGTTTCTGCAGCAGGAGTACCCGGCCGGGTACTTCCACGTTCAAACTCTCCCCGCCCGGGGAGAGTGTTGCAGTTCAGCAGACAGCAGCAGTAGCTTGTACCGAAACAGGGGAAAGAACAAGGGAAGAAGAACGGGGCAAGACAACCACATAAACTTCAACCAAGTCATGCCAACATAACAAGGGAAAAAAGGCAACAAGTACACATCAAATCAAGCTTGAAAACAATCTCACACATGCAGCAGCAACAAGAAATTAAGTAGCAGTTCACATGAGGAAAGAACAGGGGAAAACCGAAAAAAACAGGGCAAGACTTTTCATGATCAATCAACTATCAATTACATGACAATAAATGAAATAAAGGAAGTAAGGTGATCATGCTCATGCTTTAAAATCAAGAAAACATCAAGTATTCAAGAAGATCAAGAGAATCAACTTAAACCTAGCTATTCAATCAATCTTGCAAATCTCCAAGAAAGTTGACTCAAAATTAGGGATGAATGGATCAAAATGACCAGAGATGTATGTATATCATAATCCTAACTCACCTTGTTGATTGGATGAAAGTTGGAAGAGATTTGAGCTCCAAAATCTCAAGAAAAGCCAAAGTGATGGGAGAACTGGAGTGCTGGGGATTTTTGCTGAATTTCTTGCTTTGTTAAGGGTTGGTTCAAGCTGAGATAGTTAAGGGATGATATAGGGTTGAACTAGGGTTACAAGGACTCCAACCATAGTTAATTTGGTTAAGAATTGAAAGAGTTATGGCTATTTTAATGAAAGGTGGTAGTTTTGGTGCCGTTTCGTTTTTTGGTTGGATTTCGGAGGTCCAAATGATTTCAGAAAATTATAAGGCTAGATTTATTAAATCCAAATCGTCGATACAAGTTCAACGAAGTTGACGGAACTCGAATCCGAGTTCCCGAGCTCAAGATATCACGTACGGAACCAAGGGTGCGCTAATTGCTCGTTAGCCCCCGACTTGGTTCCACAATTCAAATTAAATTCGTTAACACGTCAAACAAGATCGAAAACATGAAACGAGCATACGAACATGTTTATAACACATAAATGTACAACATACGAAATTTTCACAATTTTTCGAATTCAATTCAAATAGGAACGACACTCAAACGTGTCACACATGCGCATATAGTTCAAGAATTCAATTAAATTCAAATAATCCAAATATTTATAAAATAAACTAAAATTAAAATAAATAAATAAATAAAACTTAACGGCCTAATTTAGTATAATAAAATAACAGTTAAGCTTATAAAAAATGAAACAACTAAATTCCATTTCCAATTAAGTTCAAAAGTCACGAATTAGATTAAATTAAATATTAGCAAAATTTAAGATATAACTAAATATCAATAACACTTAATTATCAAATTAATTATTTGAATTAACATAATAAAATAGAATAATAAAATGAAATAAAATAAAATAATAACAATTTATATTAAAATTAAATATTTAAAACACTTATAAACAATTAATCACATACTTAAATAATTTAATTGCGCAATTTATAAGCAAATACGACACATTAGTATAAATGAAAAACCGGGGCGTTACAATCTCTCCCCCTTAAAAAGAATCCATCCTCGGATTCACTGCACGCCTAAAAACAACCAATGAGAGATTCCCCAACTCTCACAAGCAATCAGGAGAGAGCCCCGTCTCTCGAGCAGCAATGAGAGAACAACAATCAGGAGAGAGCCCCGTCTCTCGGGCAGCAATGAGAGAACCCCGTCTCTCGCAAGCAAAGAGAGTACCCCGTCTCTCAAACAAAATAAAGCAAGGAAGTCTCCAATACTCCCAAGCAACACATGCGAAACCATAACTAAAATCACGCAAGACACTCCAAGGCAAGTAACAGATATCTTCCACGTTAATCATCAATTACTTCACGTAGTTTAACTTGATAAGAAATCGAAGCACATAACTAAGAAATTATTTGAATTATATTTGCATGAATGTATGTATCATGGATGCTATAAGTACCGTTCACCGTAGTTCCGAAATTTAGAATTGTGAGTTATCGTTGTCCAGTGTATGATCTGTCCCGAAGATAAACTCAGTGCTCAGCTTGTCTTTAACCTCTTCAGGGTACCCCGGTGAAGCAATTGATGAATCCTTTAAGGATTATACTCTTAGATCCCTTCTGACTTTTATTGCTACTCAACGTCTTCGATCCTTCCTCAATCCCTATTACATTCTTTCAGTTGGACTAACTCTTCCAAGTAATCCCATTAACATTCACTTTTGCTTTTAGAATATTTGTTCCGATGTCCAATCCATATCTTCCATCCTTACCCATATCGGTGTTTAACATATCCCCGAGGATAACCACTCTTGACAATCTTGACGATTCTTAGAGTCTAATTTAGTTTTTCCAATTTTCATCCTCTCTGATTTGGTTTCTTTTTAACTCCTTCTGAAGTCATTGAACCAAGCTTTATTGACTGCATCCCTTTCTATGATAATTTGAATCGATTTCCTCTCGACAATTCAACTAGAGAGTTTCCTTTACCTTCTTCATAACTTCTTTGCCTCCAAATCGCACTTGCATCTATGGAAAGATTCGATAAGCTATTCTCTAGTCCTCATGATAATCTTCTACCCAAATTTAGTGACTTAGCCCTCGCTTTAGTGATTAACCTTTAAGGTTATATTATTCCTCTTCGCTCACCACCATAAAATTCCCCGATCTTCCTTAATTAAATTTCTATTATTTCTACTAATTATTTCTTTGGCACGACCTCTAATTTCTAATTCGTCTCTTGTCAGCTCTCCCCCTTAAAAATTTTCCGCCGTTACATGTTGAACTCCGTCGATCCTTCTTTCGTCGACATTTTTGGTGGAAATTTCATTGGAGAGGGTTTTAAATAACATAGCAACCCAAAGACTTGTCTTTTTTGCGTCCCCCTAACTCTATTAATATTCGAAACCCTTTTTCTTCATTCTTGTTCGATCCGGATACTCCAAAGCCAACTCCGGTTGTACTTTTCTTTCTGAAACTTCTTTCCCACCAACCTATCCCTTACTTGAAGTTCGTTATTTCTCGAAGTCACCTTCCTTAAAATGCTCCATCCCATTAATTCTTTTCCTCTTAACTCAAATGCGGGCCGTTTACAGAGATACTTGATATATGAGATGACAGAACTTCCTATCAAATAAACACTAAAATTGCATGTCGGGTTAAAATGATAGTGCATGTGACACACTTGCAATGTAGCACCCCGCACGTGAGGCACCACATCCCCCGCACTAAGGCTCAACACGAGTAACGAAATAGTTAATCCGCTCCCGTATCGAACCCTAGCGAACGGGAGACAAACATAAAAACTTTCCTAAGCCAGGCGGAGCTAGACCCTGCAGCGAATACCAATCCACAATATATAATGCATGGCCAAGCCCAACCACAAACATACAAACCATAAACGGAATTTGGGCTCTTCAGGCCTCTTTTAAATCATAACCAAACCCAGTAAAAGCAATTCACTAATAATTACATAGTTATTCAGTTCATAAACTGCAGAATCAAATCGAACATAAATCCAATACATGAATGAGTGCAGAGACTCTCCTAACCTAACTCGATCAACTTAAAACTCCCAAAACCTCCGCCTAGCTCGAACTCCAAAATCAAGCCTGCACACTAAAAGATTGGGGAGGGAGAGGGGTCAGTCTCTAGAAGACTGAGTGAGTAGGAGCAATACATATATATAAACATGCACATGCAAATCATAAATTCCGAACAAGGTTTTGTTTGCAATTAGTTCCCTAAAAGGGCAAGAGAAGGATTAATCAATGCTCGGATTTTATGACTAATTCATATTAAATTTATTCCATTCGTAAATCATACATAAATATAAGGCTCGGCGAGTGAGCGTGCACAACCTCCATCCAAACTCCGATCGTGTACGACAAATATCAATAATATATTGATTAGGCGATCATGCAATATATTATAATACACACAGACCATAAATCATATCATAAAACATATTCGTTTGGGCGATCCGGATCCCGGCATTCCCGCACGGTGCATAATCATATCATAACATATACATAAGAAAAGCCTAATTCTTAACCAACCTTCTTCCTCCGGGTGGTGGACAAGTTAGCTAGACCTGCCCACCGATAAATACATAGGCCAATGGGGGTACATGAATCCCCCAAGGGCACGCAGCTCCCATTCCCCGCTAAATCTCCTAGCGAGGGCCGGTATCACCGTAGTTTGGTTGGGACTAGTATATGGGATCCCCGTCAGCCCTTGTTTTCTCGGTTAGCCACATATACTAAGTCCCGGGGCCCGTGAACATAACAACTTAGCATAATCTCGCCAAAACATATCAATACATACATATGATACATACTATAAGAAATCATACCTTACCGTGTAACTCGGCATATGCTATATACGTACCTCTCCGTGTCATCCTAATCCATAGCTAGCATGAAGACACACGGTTTGGAGCATAGCCTCATTACAAAACCATTTTTAAGCTTATATCTGCTCATACGTATAACTCAGAAGGATTTACTCGATAACTCCATTTGAAAATCATATATATATATATAATCATAAGGTTTTGGCCAAAGCTTTTCACATAAGGGTTGTAGGGTTTGTTACATAGCTAAAACGAAAACCACCCTCACCTTAACCGTGATGAAACAAGGATCGAACACCAAGTGCCTGAACGATCAAAAGCTCTCCACCTGGAGACGAACTGTACAAAAGACCACAAGACGTGTTCGTGAGACTCAAGACTCTTAATGAACCATATATGACGCACGGCAATGAAGTGAATATGATATGAATGCATAAATGATCATGTTATATTATAAAAATGTTCATGTGCACGATTAAGGAATTTAAAACATATAATTCAAATCATTCATTCATATGTTTCATTTGATTTCATAATTTCATAAATTCATACCATTCATATAATCTTCATAAATTCATATAAATTCCATAAATTCATAACATTCATAGGTTCATATAAATTTCATAAATTCAAATCATTCATAATATTCATAAATTCATAAATTCATAATGCATATCAATTAACCTAAAATTCATTGAAGAAGCATAACACATATTATTCAATCTCACATTTAGGAATAAAACAAATAAAACGTTCAATCAAAAGTCGATAATTAAATACGCGAAATGAAATTCAATTAATTTCAATAATTAAATTAAATCAAATAATAATTAAGATATATATAATAAATATATATAATATAATATAATATAATATACTATATATATATAATATATACATGCATATACGTACTCACTCACGCACACATGCATGCATATATATATATACTTCATGCATGCTTAGCCTTATATATATATATATATATATATATATATTACATAAGTATGCATGCAAACTCCACAATCAAAGCATACATAACAGCATTTCCATGCATGCACACGTACAAACACACAGCAGCTAGGATGGATACATATACAGCAGTAACAGCAGTTGAAAGAAACAGAAAAAAGAATTCTGAAAAACGGGGTGACACCCCCGTGTCACCTCCCAGGCCTGGACCGAGACACCCCCGTGTCTCGGTACAGAAAGCTCAGCCCACGCAACACCCCCGTTCCTCGCTGGAACGGGCAGAAACAACACGCCCGTGACGTGCAGCATCAGTTTCCCTGTCGACAGCCGAAACACGCAGAAACAGAGCAGCTATGTACGCAGGAATAGCAGGCCATACGAGCAACAAAACAAGGCATGAAAGGCAGCAAAATTCAACAAGAATACATGCTACAAGATCACGAAATGGACAGCAAGAAGAAGGAAGGAAATGAGCAGCTTTTGACAGCAAAAATAGTCCAGAAAAACAGAGCAAAAATCGATGAAAACAGGGCAAGCTTGAACTCGAACCTTCTCCATCTATACAACTCAGTTAAGGCCATCAAATACGCAGCAAAACATCAAATATTCAACAAGGGAAACAGCTCCAAAAGTGATCAATCAAAGCATGGAGCATACGTGACATATATGTGGGATTTTCTGAAAATTGTCATAAATGATAGATCATAAATACCTCAACAACCATGTAATCAATGATCATAAATGAAATGAGGATGTCAAAACAATCATTCTCATGCTTGGAATCGATCAAAACCATAAAGAATCAAAGGAGATCAAGAATTTGTACAAAACTCTACTTTTCGGTAAAATAGTCCAGAAATGATTAAACCAAGCTCAAAATCATGAATGAAAGGATGAAAATGCTCAGAATTAATCATGTATTACAACCCTTAACTTACCTTGATGATTGGTTGAAGTTTGGGGAAGATTTGAGCTCCAAAATCTCCAAATGGTGAAGGGTTTCGGGACTGGACTGAGAGCAGTAACTTTGGCTGAGTTTTTGGGGATGGTATGAGGGTTATCTCGGTTAGGGCTTGAAATATCTAGATAGGTGGTTGAGTTAGGGTTAAAAGGAATCAAACCATAGTTAATTTGGTTGTGGTTTGGCCAAGTTATGGTTGAATTAGTGCCACAAGGTCAAATTGATCTCCGTTTCGTTTTTCGGTTGGATTTCGGAGTTTCAAATGAATTAGGAAAATTATAAGGCTAAGTTTGCTAAACTCGAATTTTCGTTACGAGTTCAGCGGAGTTGACGAAACTCGAATCCGAGTTCCCGAGCTCAAGATATTAAATTCGGAACCAAGGGTACGCTAAGTGCTCGTTAGCTCCCGTTTTGGTTCCTCAAAACAAATTAAATTCGTTAACTAATCAAATGAATTCGAAAATGTAAATTGAGCATAGAATCATGTCCATAACACATATATGTACGACATATTACAAAATCGTAGCAATTTGATATCATATCATATAAGAACGAAGCATAAAATAAACGAACAAACTATACATACAATTCATGCACAATCATATAAATTTCCATGCAAATATAATAATCTCCATGCATAATTCATTCAGAAATAATAATCCCATGCAGAAATGAAATTCATGCATAATTATGATTTGCATGCATGCATATTAATTTCCCATGCATAAATATGATTTAAAACCATGCAAAACATATTAATTTGCATGCATAATAAAAATCCTCATGCATAAGTTATTATACGTAAATATATATAGAATAATCAATTAATTAATTAAAACATGATTAACATATAATTAGTATAATCAATGAATTAGTAATAATAATTAAACATATATATATATATATATATATAATACGAAACATATATATAAAATTTAATAATATTATAATAAGATAATATAATATAGTGTAATAAAATAATAACAATTATAATAAAATTAAATATAAAACACGTAAAAACAATTAATTCGCGCAATTAGGTAAACACATACGTTCTACCTTTACGTCCGAAAAATCGGGGCGTTACAATCTCTCCCCCTTAAAAGAATCCGTCCTCGGATTCAAAACACGCTTGAAATCAAATAATGAGAGATTCCCCGTCTCTCACAAACAACAAGGAGAGAGCCCCGTCTCTCAAGCAGCAATGAGAGAACCCCGTCTCTCCAACAGTAATGAGAGAACCCCGTCTCTCGCAAGCAAAGAGAGTACCCCGTCTCTCAAACAAAAATAAGAGAATCCCCGTCTCTTAACCGAAAATAAAGCAAGGAAGTCTCCAATACTCCCAAGCAACTCACGCAAAACCCAAATTTAAAATCACGTAAGGCACCCAAAGCAAGTAATAAACGTCGTTCACATCGAAATTCAATTACTCCAAGTAATTTAACACTGTACAGATCAAAACACCTAACATAAAATTTATATAAGTTAAATTTGCATGGATGCATGTATCATGAATGCTATAAGTACCGTTCACCGAAGTTTCAAAGTTTAGAATTGGGAGTTGTCGTTGTCCAGGGTAGAATCTATCCTGAAGGTAGCTCAGTGGTCAGATTGTCTTGAATTTCTTCAAGTTTTTCGGTGAAGCAATTGATAAATCCTTTAAGGATCATACGCTTGGATCCGTTCTAACTTGTACTATTTCCAGTCTTCACCATTTCCCCCAATCTTCGTTCGACCATCCCATTCTTTTTATTTAACCGAGCTTGACTTCCCGAATGCCCTTAGATCATCTGTCACGAAGTTAGACCTATAGCTTCTATCTTACTCATACCAAAGTTTAAAATACCCTCAAGGATAACTACTCCTGACAATCTTGACGATTCGATCCCTACCTTGGGGTATTCGTCATTAGGATCTACCTTAACAAATCCATTCATTCCCTTTTTGACCCCTTCAGGTTATATTTGGCATCTAGCTCCATTTTTCTTGAATCGAAGATAGAGTGTTCTTGATGACTCTTGAAGTTCGAGGTAAATCCTCCAATGATCATTTTCTCCAGTTTGGTTTCTTCGTGGATTTCCTTCCGGATCACCTTTGATAGAACCGATACTTAATAATGTTGTCTCGGGTCCCTTAATACCTCTACTAAATAATCTTGGTCGATAACATCACATCATCTAATAGCTTGATCAACTTTTCCTTTAGTTAATTCCATCTTAGGAGGTCACAAAAACTCCCATATAATTTCATCACTCCCAAATTCGGAATTCCAGGCATAGAGTCGTTTAGTAAATTTTCTTCTTTATATCTCGAAAAAAAAATCTCTCCCCGAATTTGGCATCACCACTCCTCTCTTAACAACTTAACCATTACCATCCTCTTATTCATTTTCAATGGCCACCATTAGGATATCCGGATTCTCCTTAATTTGCATCCTCGTTGTTGCTATTGACATATTTATTCGAGCACTATTTCCATCCTCCATTTTATCTCTCGGTCGTGCTCTCCCCCTTAAAATTTTGCTCTTTCATGTCGAACTCCCTCAAACCTTCTTTCCTATTCTTATACGATCCGAACACTCCATTACTTCCTTTCCTTTAAATCAGGTATGGTTCGGTTGAACTGACACTTGATAGTTGAGGCGAAAGGACTTCCTATCAAGTAAACACTAAAATGCATGTTGGGTTGAAATGACAATGCATGTGTCACGTTTACATCAAGCGATTATACAACACATTAGCGCAACGAAACCAATTAGAAATGCACGGATAAACATAAGGTCAAAAGAATAAATAATTAATGCAAAATATGATGCACGTGCTATGAATGCTTTGGAACCTGTCACCGATGTGGGATGTTATTATTAGCTCGGTAGCTTTCCTCGTTCTTCCGATCCCAAGGTCACTTGACCTGATAATTATTCCTTGCCTTTCCCACGGTCTTCGAGACTTTCATGCTTCTTTGTAAGTCAACTTGTATTTTCCACTGTCCGAGATTGCAATTTCTTGATCCCTAAATCTTTCACGTCCACTGAGTTAGCATCCACCCTTCTCCTCGCAATTCGACCTTTACTTCTAATTGTCACCTTAATCAAAAATCCCGTGCATCCAATCCAAGGCACCTTATGTGACAGAGCCATATCGGTCAATCTTCTAGATCATAACCATCCCACAATCAATCCTCATTTCACCAAGTGTCCTTCTGCCATCGCGTCTCTAAATTCAATCTTCCCATCCTGAAGCCTAATCCTTGATCTCTAGCCCTATTTGGGAAGTCTCGCATCTAGCATTCTCCACATTCTTCCCAGAGTATCCTGGCCATCTTCCGTGTCTCAGAGAGGTTCGCAATCGATCTTCCTTGTCGTAGAACTTGGCCGTGGTTTGATATTATCTCCATAACCTATAGATCATAGCTTACTTCAAGAGTAGATGCATGCGATTAGTGCATGCTCATGACACATATTCAATACGAAAGACAAGAATCCATAGAAAAATGCAACAAGTAATTCAACGAAATTCTTAAGGAAACCAAATTCCAAATTCAAGATCGATGCAATGCACATAATATCACATAGTCCCTATGCCGTTCGACTTAAACTGACTCCGACACGACTCAAGAACACCGGTTTTGCAACCGGGCTCTGATACCACTTAAGGATGTAGCACCCCGCACGTGAGGCACCACATCCCCCGCACTAAGGCTCAACACGAGTAACGAAATAGTTAATCCGCTCCCGTATCGAACCCTAGCGAACGGGAGACAAACATAAAAACTTTCCTAAGCCAGGCGGAGCTAGACCCTGCAGCGAATACCAATCCACAATATATAATGCATGGCCAAGCCCAACCACAAACATACAAACCATAAACGGAATTTGGGCTCTTCAGGCCTCTTTTAAATCATAACCAAACCCAGTAAAAGCAATTCACTAATAATTACATAGTTATTCAGTTCATAAACTGCAGAATCAAATCGAACATAAATCCAATACATGAATGAGTGCAGAGACTCTCCTAACCTAACTCGATCAACTTAAAACTCCCAAAACCTCCGCCTAGCTCGAACTCCAAAATCAAGCCTGCACACTAAAAGATTGGGGAGGGAGAGGGGTCAGTCTCTAGAAGACTGAGTGAGTAGGAGCAATACATATATATAAACATGCACATGCAAATCATAAATTCCGAACAAGGTTTTGTTTGCAATTAGTTCCCTAAAAGGGCAAGAGAAGGATTAATCAATGCTCGGATTTTATGACTAATTCATATTAAATTTATTCCATTCGTAAATCATATATAAATATAAGGCTCGGCGAGTGAGCGTGCACAACCTCCATCCAAACTCCGATCGTGTACGACAAATATCAATAATATATTGATTAGGCGATCATGCAATATATTATAATACACACAGACCATAAATCATATCATAAAACATATTCGTTTGGGCGATCCGGATCCCGGCATTCCCGCACGGTGCATAATCATATCATAACATATACATAAGAAAAGCCTAATTCTTAACCAACCTTCTTCCTCCGGGTGGTGGACAAGTTAGCTAGACCTGCCCACCGATAAATACATAGGCCAATGGGGGTACATGAATCCCCCAAGGGCACGCAGCTCCCATTCCCCGCTAAATCTCCTAGCGAGGGCCGGTATCACCGTAGTTTGGTTGGGACTAGTATATGGGATCCCCGTCAGCCCTTGTTTCCTCGGTTAGCCACATATACTAAGTCCCGGGGCCCGTGAACATAACAGCTTAGCATAATCTCGCCAAAACATATCAATACATACATATGATACATACTATAAGAAATCATACCTTACCGTGTAACTCGGCATATGCTATATACGTACCTCTCCGTGTCATCCTAATCCATAGCTAGCATGAAGACACACGGTTTGGAGCATAGCCTCATTACAAAACCATTTTTAAGCTTATATCTGCTCATACGTATAACTCAGAAGGATTTACTCGATAACTCCATTTGAAAATCATATATATATATATAATCATAAGGTTTTGGCCAAAGCTTTTCACATAAGGGTTGTAGGGTTTGTTACATAGCTAAAACGAAAACCACCCTCACCTTAACCGTGATGAAACAAGGATCGAACACCAAGTGCCTGAACGATCAAAAGCTCTCCACCTGGAGACGAACTGTACAAAAGACCACAAGACGTGTTCGTGAGACTCAAGACTCTTAATGAACCATATATGACGCACGGCAATGAAGTGAATATGATATGAATGCATAAATGATCATGTTATATTATAAAAATGTTCATGTGCACGATTAAGGAATTTAAAACATATAATTCAAATCATTCATTCATATGTTTCATTTGATTTCATAATTTCATAAATTCATACCATTCATATAATCTTCATAAATTCATATAAATTCCATAAATTCATAACATTCATAGGTTCATATAAATTTCATAAATTCAAATCATTCATAATATTCATAAATTCATAAATTCATAATGCATATCAATTAACCTAAAATTCATTGAAGAAGCATAACACATATTATTCAATCTCACATTTAGGAATAAAACAAATAAAACGTTCAATCAAAAGTCGATAATTAAATACGCGAAATGGAATTCAATTAATTTCAATAATTAAATTAAATCAAATAATAATTAAGATATATATAATAAATATATATAATATAATATAATATAATATACTATATATATATAATATATACATGCATATATGTACTCACTCACGCACACATGCATGCATATATATATATACTTCATGCATGCTTAGCCTTATATATATATATATATATATATATATTACATAAGTATGCATGCAAACTCCACAATCAAAGCATACATAACAGCATTTCCATGCATGCACACGTACAAACACACAGCAGCTAGGATGGATACATATACAGCAGTAACAGCAGTTGAAAGAAACAGAAAAAAGAATTCTGAAAAACGGGGTGACACCCCCGTGTCACCTCCCAGGCCTGGACCGAGACACCCCCGTGTCTCGGTACAGAAAGCTCAGCCCACGCAACACCCCCGTTCCTCGCTGGAACGGGCAGAAACAACACGCCCGTGACGTGCAGCATCAGTTTCCCTGTCGACAGCCGAAACACGCAGAAACAGAGCAGCTATGTACGCAGGAATAGCAGGCCATACGAGCAACAAAACAAGGCATGAAAGGCAGCAAAATTCAACAAGAATACATGCTACAAGATCACGAAATGGACAGCAAGAAGAAGGAAGGAAATGAGCAGCTTTTGACAGCAAAAATAGTCCAGAAAAACAGAGCAAAAATCGATGAAAACAGGGCAAGCTTGAACTCGAACCTTCTCCATCTATACAACTCAGTTAAGGCCATCAAATACGCAGCAAAACATCAAATATTCAACAAGGGAAACAGCTCCAAAAGTGATCAATCAAAGCATGGAGCATACGTGACATATATGTGGGATTTTCTGAAAATTGTCATAAATGATAGATCATAAATACCTCAACAACCATGTAATCAATGATCATAAATGAAATGAGGATGTCAAAACAATCATTCTCATGCTTGGAATCGATCAAAACCATAAAGAATCAAAGGAGATCAAGAATTTGTACAAAACTCTACTTTTCGGTAAAACAGTCCAGAAATGATTAAACCAAGCTCAAAATCATGAATGAAAGGATGAAAATGCTCAGAATTAATCATGTATTACAACCCTTAACTTACCTTGATGATTGGTTGAAGTTTGGGGAAGATTTGAGCTCCAAATTCTCCAAATGGTGAAGGGTTTCGGGACTGGACTGAGAGCAGTAACTTTGGCTGAGTTTTTGGGGATGGTATGAGGGTTATCTCGGTTAGGGCTTGAAATATCTAGATAGGTGGTTGAGTTAGGGTTAAAAGGAATCAAACCATAGTTAATTTGGTTGTGGTTTGGCCAAGTTATGGTTGAATTAGTGCCACAAGGTCAAATTGATCTCCGTTTCGTTTTTCGGTTGGATTTCGGAGTTTCAAATGAATTAGGAAAATTATAAGGCTAAGTTTGCTAAACTCGAATTTTCGTTACGAGTTCAGCGGAGTTGACGAAACTCGAATCCGAGTTCCCGAGCTCAAGATATTAAATTCGGAACCAAGGGTACGCTAAGTGCTCGTTAGCTCCCGTTTTGGTTCCTCAAAACAAATTAAATTCGTTAACTAATCAAATGAATTCGAAAATGTAAATTGAGCATAGAATCATGTCCATAACACATATATGTACGACATATTACAAAATCGTAGCAATTTGATATCATATCATATAAGAACGAAGCATAAAATAAACGAACAAACTATACATACAATTCATGCACAATCATATAAATTTCCATGCAAATATAATAATCTCCATGCATAATTCATTCAGAAATAATAATCCCATGCAGAAATGAAATTCATGCATAATTATGATTTGCATGCATGCATATTAATTTCCCATGCATAAATATGATTTAAAACCATGCAAAACATATTAATTTGCATGCATAATAAAAATCCTCATGCATAAGTTATTATACGTAAATATATATAGAATAATCAATTAATTAATTAAAACATGATTAACATATAATTAGTATAATCAATGAATTAGTAATAATAATTAAACATATATATATATATATATATAATACGAAACATATATATAAAATTTAATAATATTATAATAAGATAATATAATATAGTGTAATAAAATAATAACAATTATAATAAAATTAAATATAAAACACGTAAAAACAATTAATTCGCGCAATTAGGTAAACACATACGTTCTACCTTTACGTCCGAAAAATCGGGGCGTTACAATCTCTCCCCCTTAAAAGAATCCGTCCTCGGATTCAAAACACGCTTGAAATCAAATAATGAGAGATTCCCCGTCTCTCACAAACAACAAGGAGAGAGCCCCGTCTCTCAAGCAGCAATGAGAGAACCCCGTCTCTCCAACAGTAATGAGAGAACCCCGTCTCTCGCAAGCAAAGAGAGTACCCCGTCTCTCAAACAAAAATAAGAGAATCCCCGTCTCTTAACCGAAAATAAAGCAAGGAAGTCTCCAATACTCCCAAGCAACTCACGCAAAACCCAAATTTAAAATCACGTAAGGCACCCAAAGCAAGTAATAAACGTCGTTCACATCGAAATTCAATTACTCCAAGTAATTTAACACTGTACAGATCAAAACACCTAACATAAAATTTATATAAGTTAAATTTGCATGGATGCATGTATCATGAATGCTATAAGTACCGTTCACCGAAGTTTCAAAGTTTAGAATTGGGAGTTGTCGTTGTCCAGGGTAGAATCTATCCTGAAGGTAGCTCAGTGGTCAGATTGTCTTGAATTTCTTCAAGTTTTTCGGTGAAGCAATTGATAAATCCTTTAAGGATCATACGCTTGGATCCGTTCTAACTTGTACTATTTCCAGTCTTCACCATTTCCCCCAATCTTCGTTCGACCATCCCATTCTTTTTATTTAACCGAGCTTGACTTCCCGAATGCCCTTAGATCATCTGTCACGAAGTTAGACCTATAGCTTCTATCTTACTCATACCAAAGTTTAAAATACCCTCAAGGATAACTACTCCTGACAATCTTGACGATTCGATCCCTACCTTGGGGTATTCGTCATTAGGATCTACCTTAACAAATCCATTCATTCCCTTTTTGACCCCTTCAGGTTATATTTGGCATCTAGCTCCATTTTTCTTGAATCGAAGATAGAGTGTTCTTGATGACTCTTGAAGTTCGAGGTAAATCCTCCAATGATCATTTTCTCCAGTTTGGTTTCTTCGTGGATTTCCTTCCGGATCACCTTTGATAGAACCGATACTTAATAATGTTGTCTCGGGTCCCTTAATACCTCTACTAAATAATCTTGGTCGACAACATCACATCATCTAATAGCTTGATCAACTTTTCCTTTAGTTAATTCCATCTTAGGAGGTCACAAAAACTCCCATATAATTTCATCACTCCCAAATTCGGAATTCCAGGCATAGAGTCGTTTAGTAAATTTTCTTCTTTATATCTCGAAAAAAAAATCTCTCCCCGAATTTGGCATCACCACTCCTCTCTTAACAACTTAACCATTACCATCCTCTTATTCATTTTCAATGGCCACCATTAGGATATCCGGATTCTCCTTAATTTGTATCCTCGTTGTTGCTATTGACATATTTATTCGAGCACTATTTCCATCCTCCATTTTATCTCTCGGTCGTGCTCTCCCCCTTAAAATTTTGCTCTTTCATGTCGAACTCCCTCAAACCTTCTTTCCTATTCTTATACGATCCGAACACTCCATTACTTCCTTTCCTTTAAATCAGGTATGGTTCGGTTGAACTGACACTTGATAGTTGAGGCGAAAGGACTTCCTATCAAGTAAACACTAAAATGCATGTTGGGTTAAAATGACAATGCATGTGTCACGTTTACATCAAGCGATTATACAACACATTAGCGCAACGAAACCAATTAGAAATGCACGGATAAACATAAGGTCAAAAGAATAAATAATTAATGCAAAATATGATGCACGTGCTATGAATGCTTTGGAACCTGTCACCGATGTGGGATGTTATTATTAGCTCGGTAGCTTTCCTCGTTCTTCCGATCCCAAGGTCACTTGACCTGATAATTATTCCTTGCCTTTCCCACGGTCTTCGAGACTTTCATGCTTCTTTGTAAGTCAACTTGTATTTTCCACTGTCCGAGATTGCAATTTCTTGATCCCTAAATCTTTCACGTCCACTGAGTTAGCATCCACCCTTCTCCTCGCAATTCGACCTTTACTTCTAATTGTCACCTTAATCAAAAATCCCGTGCATCCAATCCAAGGCACCTTATGTGACAGAGCCATATCGGTCAATCTTCTAGATCATAACCATCCCACAATCAATCCTCATTTCACCAAGTGTCCTTCTGCCATCGCGTCTCTAAATTCAATCTTCCCATCCTGAAGCCTAATCCTTGATCTCTAGCCCTATTTGGGAAGTCTCGCATCTAGCATTCTCCACATTCTTCCCAGAGTATCCTGGCCATCTTCCGTGTCTCAGAGAGGTTCGCAATCGATCTTCCTTGTCGTAGAACTTGGCCGTGGTTTGATATTATCTCCATAACCTATAGATCATAGCTTACTTCAAGAGTAGATGCATGCGATTAGTGCATGCTCATGACACATATTCAATACGAAAGACAAGAATCCATAGAAAAATGCAACAAGTAATTCAACGAAATTCTTAAGGAAACCAAATTCCAAATTCAAGATCGATGCAATGCACATAATATCACATAGTCCCTATGCCGTTCGACTTAAACTGACTCCGACACGACTCAAGAACACCGGTTTTGCAACCGGGCTCTGATACCACTTAAGGATGTAGCACCCCGCACGTGAGGCACCACATCCCCCGCACTAAGGCTCAACACGAGTAACGAAATAGTTAATCCGCTCCCGTATCGAACCCTAGCGAACGGGAGACAAACATAAAAACTTTCCTAAGCCAGGCGGAGCTAGACCCTGCAGCGAATACCAATCCACAATATATAATGCATGGCCAAGCCCAACCACAAACATACAAACCATAAACGGAATTTGGGCTCTTCAGGCCTCTTTTAAATCATAACCAAACCCAGTAAAAGCAATTCACTAATAATTACATAGTTATTCAGTTCATAAACTGCAGAATCAAATCGAACATAAATCCAATACATGAATGAGTGCAGAGACTCTCCTAACCTAACTCGATCAACTTAAAACTCCCAAAACCTCCGCCTAGCTCGAACTACAAAATCAAGCCTGCACACTAAAAGATTGGGGAGGGAGAGGGGTCAGTCTCTAGAAGACTGAGTGAGTAGGTGCAATACATATATATAAACATGCACATGCAAATCATAAATTCCGAACAAGGTTTTGTTTGCAATTAGTTCCCTAAAAGGGCAAGAGAAGGATTAATCAATGCTCGGATTTTATGACTAATTCATATTAAATTTATTCCATTCGTAAATCATACATAAATATAAGGCTCGGCGAGTGAGCGTGCACAACCTCCATCCAAACTCCGACCGTGTACGACAAATATCAATAATATATTGATTAGGCGATCATGCAATATATTATAATACACACAGACCATAAATCATATCATAAAACATATTCGTTTGGGCGATCCGGATCCCGGCATTCCCGCACGGTGCATAATCATATCATAACATATACATAAGAAAAGCCTAATTCTTAACCAACCTTCTTCCTCCGGGTGGTGGACAAGTTAGCTAGACCTGCCCACCGATAAATACATAGGCCAATGGGGGTACATGAATCCCCCAAGGGCACGCAGCTCCCATTCCCCGCTAAATCTCCTAGCGAGGGCCGGTATCACCGTAGTTTGGTTGGGACTAGTATATGGGATCCCCGTCAGCCCTTGATTCCTCGGTTAGCCACATATACTAAGTCCCGGGGCCCGTGAACATAACAGCTTAGCATAATCTCGCCAAAACATATCAATACATACATATGATACATACTATAAGAAATCATACCTTACCGTGTAACTCGGCATATGCTATATACGTACCTCTCCGTGTCATCCTAATCCATAGCTAGCATGAAGACACACGGTTTGGAGCATAGCCTCATTACAAAACCATTTTTAAGCTTATATCTGCTCATACGTATAACTCAGAAGGATTTACTCGATAACTCCATTTGAAAATCATATATATATATATAATCATAAGGTTTTGGCCAAAGCTTTTCACATAAGGGTTGTAGGGTTTGTTACATAGCTAAAACGAAAACCACCCTCACCTTAACCGTGATGAAACAAGGATCGAACACCAAGTGCCTGAACGATCAAAAGCTCTCCACCTGGAGACGAACTGTACAAAAGACCACAAGACGTGTTCGTGAGACTCAAGACTCTTAATGAACCATATATGACGCACGGCAATGAAGTGAATATGATATGAATGCATAAATGATCATGTTATATTATAAAAATGTTCATGTGCACGATTAAGGAATTTAAAACATATAATTCAAATCATTCATTCATATGTTTCATTTGATTTCATAATTTCATAAATTCATACCATTCATATAATCTTCATAAATTCATATAAATTCCATAAATTCATAACATTCATAGGTTCATATAAATTTCATAAATTCAAATCATTCATAATATTCATAAATTCATAAATTCATAATGCATATCAATTAACCTAAAATTCATTGAAGAAGCATAACACATATTATTCAATCTCACATTTAGGAATAAAACAAATAAAACGTTCAATCAAAAGTCGATAATTAAATACGCGAAATGGAATTCAATTAATTTCAATAATTAAATTAAATCAAATAATAATTAAGATATATATAATAAATATATATAATATAATATAATATAATATACTATATATATATAATATATACATGCATATACGTACTCACTCACGCACACATGCATGCATATATATATATACTTCATGCATGCTTAGCCTTATATATATATATATATATATATATTACATAAGTATGCATGCAAACTCCACAATCAAAGCATACATAACAGCATTTCCATGCATGCACACGTACAAACACACAGCAGCTAGGATGGATACATATACAGCAGTAACAGCAGTTGAAAGAAACAGAAAAAAGAATTCTGAAAAACGGGGTGACACCCCCGTGTCACCTCCCAGGCCTGGACCGAGACACCCCCGTGTCTCGGTACAGAAAGCTCAGCCCACGCAACACCCCCGTTCCTCGCTGGAACGGGCAGAAACAACACGCCCGTGACGTGCAACATCAGTTTCCCTGTCGACAGCCGAAACACGCAGAAACAGAGCAGCTATGTACGCAGGAATAGCAGGCCATACGAGCAACAAAACAAGGCATGAAAGGCAGCAAAATTCAACAAGAATACATGCTACAAGATCACGAAATGGACAGCAAGAAGAAGGAAGGAAATGAGCAGCTTTTGACAGCAAAAATAGTCCAGAAAAACAGAGC
Source organism: Lantana camara (assembly GCA_037501455.1). Lineage (NCBI taxonomy): Eukaryota > Viridiplantae > Streptophyta > Magnoliopsida > Lamiales > Verbenaceae > Lantana > Lantana camara. The sequence goes on from CM074861.1 coordinate 59,721,521, forward strand.
AAAAATCGATGAAAACAGGGCAAGCTTGAACTCGAACCTTCTCCATCTATACAACTCAGTTAAGGCCATCAAATACGCAGCAAAACATCAAATATTCAACAAGGGAAACAGCTCCAAAAGTGATCAATCAAAGCATGGAGCATACGTGACATATATGTGGGATTTTCTGAAAATTGTCATAAATGATAGATCATAAATACCTCAACAACCATGTAATCAATGATCATAAATGAAATGAGGATGTCAAAACAATCATTCTCATGCTTGGAATCGATCAAAACCATAAAGAATCAAAGGAGATCAAGAATTTGTACAAAACTCTACTTTTCGGTAAAATAGTCCAGAAATGATTAAACCAAGCTCAAAATCATGAATGAAAGGATGAAAATGCTCAGAATTAATCATGTATTACAACCCTTAACTTACCTTGATGATTGGTTGAAGTTTGGGGAAGATTTGAGCTCCAAAATCTCCAAATGGTGAAGGGTTTCGGGACTGGACTGAGAGCAGTAACTTTGGCTGAGTTTTTGGGGATGGTATGAGGGTTATCTCGGTTAGGGCTTGAAATATCTAGATAGGTGGTTGAGTTAGGGTTAAAAGGAATCAAACCATAGTTAATTTGGTTGTGGTTTGGCCAAGTTATGGTTGAATTAGTGCCACAAGGTCAAATTGATCTCCGTTTCGTTTTTCGGTTGGATTTCGGAGTTTCAAATGAATTAGGAAAATTATAAGGCTAAGTTTGCTAAACTCGAATTTTCGTTACGAGTTCAGCGGAGTTGACAAAACTCGAATCCGAGTTCCCGAGCTCAAGATATTAAATTCGGAACCAAGGGTACGCTAAGTGCTCGTTAGCTCCCGTTTTGGTTCCTCAAAACAAATTAAATTCGTTAACTAATCAAATGAATTCGAAAATGTAAATTGAGCATAGAATCATGTCCATAACACATATATGTACGACATATTACAAAATCGTAGCAATTTGATATCATATCATATAAGAACGAAGCATAAAATAAACGAACAAACTATACATACAATTCATGCACAATCATATAAATTTCCATGCAAATATAATAATCTCCATGCATAATTCATTCAGAAATAATAATCCCATGCAGAAATGAAATTCATGCATAATTATGATTTGCATGCATGCATATTAATTTCCCATGCATAAATATGATTTAAAACCATGCAAAACATATTAATTTGCATGCATAATAAAAATCCTCATGCATAAGTTATTATACGTAAATATATATAGAATAATCAATTAATTAATTAAAACATGATTAACATATAATTAGTATAATAAATGAATTAGTAATAATAATTAAACATATATATATATATATATATAATACGAAACATATATATAAAATTTAATAATATTATAATAAGATAATATAATATAGTGTAATAAAATAATAACAATTATAATAAAATTAAATATAAAACACGTAAAAACAATTAATTCGCGTAATTAGGTAAACACATACGTTCTACCTTTACGTCCGAAAAATCGGGGCGTTACATGCAACAATTAAATGTGCAGCACATTAGAGCAACGAAATCAGATAGGAATACACGCACGAACCAAGGTAAAGAAAATAAACAATTGATGCAAGGTATGATGCACGTGCCATGAATGTTTTGAACCTGTCACCAATGTAGTAAGCCGTTAGCTCAGTAGCTTTTCTCGGGCCTCCGATCACGAAATTACTTTGACTTGCTAATCATGCCTTGCCTTTACCACGGTCTTCAAGTTTTTCCATGGGTTATTGTGCATCACTTGTATCTTCCATGGTCCGAATCAACCCCTGATTTCTTGACATCCACTGAATTAGCGTCTGGGTTTCTCCCCAAGAATCACCCTTCTCCATTGCCTAAGTTCTCTTATATAAATGAACCCTAATGTAGTTCGGAACCCTACTTCTCATCATCACCGTGATCAAGACTCCCGTGCTTATCCGTTACAAGTGGAGATTCGTGAATCAACCTCGTTTTCCGATTGCTTATACTGTAGCACATGATTTCCTCCCAATGAGTCTTTGCCCTTCTTTACCGTTTCAATTTGTTGCTCCATATTTCCAATTTCAACCTTCCATGAAGTATTCTCCACGTTAATTGACTCCTTCTAATCCTCTTCTGACTCATTTTTCATCTTGATCAAAATCTACAGCTCCCGAATTCGGACTCTTCCAGGTCCTGACTTCTACCGCTCGATACCTTCAAGATTCATTCCTTAGATTAAATGATCTCATTGCGTCCAATTATCGCATCCTATGTAGGAGGGCTACATACATCAATCTTCGGAGTCAAAGACATTCCCCGAAAAACTCTCATTTCATCAATTGCCTCTCTACCCCTGTATCTCCAAAACGGTCCTCCATTCTGATTCCTAGCCCTTAACTCTAACTCCATCTATGAAGATCACGCATCCCGAATTCCCTATATTCTCCCCCCGGTGGTTTTTCCATTCTTTCATGCCTCAGAAAGGATTTTTAGGAGATTGTTGTGATCGTAGAACTTAGCTGTGGTTTGATATCATCTTCATAACCTAAGAATCATAACTCATATCGAGAATATATGCATGCGATTAGTGCATGCTCATGGCTTATATTCAACACGAAGGGCAAGCATCCATAGAACAATACAACAGATAATTCAGCAAAATTCAAAAGGAAATCCAAATTTCATAATCAAGATCGATGCAATGCATACATTGTCACGTAGTTCCTACGCCGTACGACCTAGACTGACTCAAACACGACTCGAGAACACTGGTTTTGCAACCGGGCTCTGATACCACTTAAGAATGTAGCACCCCGCACATGAGGCACCACATCCCCCGCACTATGGCTCAACACGAGTAACGAAATGGTAAATCCGGCCCGTATCAAACCATAGCGAACGGGAGACAAACAGAAAACCCTCCTAAGCTAGGCGGAACTTAGACCCTGCAAAATAGTCAACCAACAAAACATAGTGCCGCGGAGGAAATCTAAACCCAAATACATGCATTGGTCACAGGCCTGCAGAAATTAAACACACGAATTACAAGCAGACTTGGGCTCCGCAGGCCTCTTTTTAGTTCATAACAAAGCCCTGGCAAGGTAATTCAATAACAAATTCACAAGGATTCAAATTCATAATCATACAGAGTCGAATCATACAAAATTTAAATACATATGCGAGTGCAGAGACTCTTCTAACTTAACTTAACTTGACCGACTCAAAGACTCAACACAACTCCGCCTAGCTCGAAACTCCAAAGCGAAACCTGCACGCTAAAGTGTTGGGGAGGGAGAGGGTCAGTCTCTAGAAGACTGAGTGAGCAGGAGCAATATACGTATGTGTAAAACATGCACATGCAAGTCATAAATCTCGAGCAAGGTTTTATTGAAAATTAGTTCCCAAAAAGGGCAAGAAAAAGGCTAAGCAATGCTTGAACTTTACAACTAATCATATTAAATGCATTAATTTCATAATTCATACATAAACATAAAGGCTCGGCGAGTGAGCGTGCATTATCTCCAACCAAACTCCGACCGTGTACGAAAAATATCATTAATATATTAATTAGGTGATCATGCAATATCTTATAATACACAAAGATCATATATCGTATCATAAAACATATTCGCTTTGGGCAATCCGTGTCCCGGCCTTCCCGCACGGTGCATATCAATCATAATATAATCATAGTCATAAAAGAAGTTCCAACCTTCTTCCTCCTGGTGGTGGACGGGTTAGCAAGACCCGACCGCCTCAAACATAGGCCAATGGGGTTTCATGACTCCCCCAAGGGCACTCAGCTCCCATTCCCCGCTAAACCTCCTAGCGAGGGCCGGTATCACCGTAAAACATAGTGGAACTAGCACATGGGATCACCGTCGGCCCATGCCTCCCCGGATAGCCACTTGTACTAAGTCCCTAGGCCCGTGAACATATCATACATGTATAATCTTGCCAAAACGTTTGATTCATAAGAACATAACATATTTCATAATTCATTTGAAAAGGGTTTATTCGATCAACATTTACTCGATGACTCTACTTGAAAAGTGACATATATATATATATACATAAGGTTTTGGCCAAACTTGTCACCTAAGGTTGTAGGGTTTAGTACGTAACTAGAACGAAAACACCCTCACCTGGTACAAGACGATACGAGGATACGAGTTACCGAGTGCCTAGTTGATCAAGATTTCTCTGCGCTGGAGACAAACTGTACAAAGGACAATGCAACGAATTTGTGTGACTCAGGACTCCAAATGTACCATATATGACGCACGACAATGTATGTTCATGATGTAAATGCATAAGAAATGATGTTATGTCATGAACATGTTCATGTGCACTATTAATGCATTTAAATCCCATAAACGAGCCATTCATTCATTCAAGGAAGCGTTCATAATCATTTAAGTCATGAAGTTCATATTTCATGGCGATTCAACACAAGAATTCAAATAATGAACATATCACGTACCATAACATGTTTACGCTTAGAAAATTAATAATTAATTACATTCAAATCAAAAATCGGAATTTAAATGACGTGCAATAGATAACAATTTAATTTCCAAGAGTTTCAATTATGATCAAAGCACGCATTAAATTACATTTATAATTAGAAACTAGACAGTTAAATACGTTCAATTCAAGATCGAAAATTAAATAAAACATGAAATAGGTAACAATTAAATTCTAGAACTAAGTTAATACTTTATAATATTAATAGAGTAAAACATTAATCATGCATAAAACAAAATGATTCATAAATAAATAAATAAATAAATAAATAAATAAATATATATATATATATATATATATATATATATATATATACAATTATAAGTAGCATGCATGTATTTTATAACAAAATATATATTAAAATTATAACATGCATGCAAACTACCTAAACCCATGCATAATAGATATTTCAGGCATGTATAATTAAATTAAATTATATACAATATGCATGCAAATATATCTAAATATATAAATGTAACATGCATGCACATGCAAACCTCACCAAATAATTATGCATGAAATTTCATGCATTTATTGCATATGTCTAAATATATAGTTATACGTATTGCATGTAACATAAGCATTAGGAAATTCAATTAACAATTTAAACCATGCATCTAAATTATATAAACACACCTAATGCATGCGGTAATACGTAAAGTATATATAGTTACCATGCACACACAACCATAACTGTATATATATATCTATTCACACACAAACCATTATATATATATATATATATATATATATATATATATATATACACGCACACTGCAAGAAGAAAGGAGCACAGCAGCAGCAGGTCGCTAAATAAACAACACATACACATACACAGCAGAACCAGGAGAAAAGACGCAGCAAAAGGAGAAGGAAAAAGAAAAGAAGCATCAGAAGAAAGAAGGGAAGAAGCAGAGCAACCAAGGGGGAAAGAAACAGAAGTTGCAGCGGCAGAAGGCTACCCGCCCGGGCAAAAACTCAAAGCCAATTTCCCCTGCCGGGTAGAATGAGTACAGAAGGTTTCTGCAGCAGGAGTACCCAGCCGGGTACTTCCACGTTCAAACTCTCCCCGCCCGGGGAGAGTGTTGCAGCTCAGCAGACAGCAGCAGCAGCTTGTTCCGAAACAGGGGAAAGAACAAGGGAAGAAGAACGGGCCAAGACAACCACATAAACTTCAACCAAGTCATGCCAACATAACAAGGGAAAAAAGGCAACAAGTACACAGCGAATGAAGCTTGAAAAGAATCTCATACACGCAGCAGCAACAAGGAATTAAGTAGCAGTTCACGTGAGGAAAGAACAGGGGAAAACCGAAAAAAACAGGGCAAGACTTTTCATGATCAATCAACTATCAATTACATGACAATAAATGAAATAAAGGAAGTAAGGTGATCACGCTCATGCTTTAAAATCAAGAAAACATTAAGTATTCAAGAAGATTAAGAGAATCAACTTAAACCTAGCTATTCAATCAATCTTGCAAATCTCTAAGAAAGCTGACTCAAAATTAGGGATGAATGGATCAAAATGATCAGAGATGCATGTATATCATAATCCTAACTCACCTTGTTGATTGGATGAAAGTTGGAAGAGATTTGAGCTCCAAAATCTCAAGAAAGGCCAAACTGACGGGAGAACTGGAGTGCTGGGGATTTCTGCTGAATTTATTGCTTGGTTAAGGGTTGGTTCATGATGAGGTAGTTAAGGGATGATAGAGGGTTGAACTAGGGTTACAAGGACTCCAACCATAGTTAATTTGGTTAAGAATTGAAAGAGTTATGGCCATTTTAATGAAAGGTGGTAGTTTTGGTGCCGTTTCATTTTTTGGTTGGATTTCGGAGGTCCAAATGATTTCGGAAAATTATAAGGCTAAATTTATTAAACCCGAATCATCGATACGAGTTCAATGAAGTTGACGGAACTCAAATCCTAGTTCCCGAGCTCAAGATATCACGTACGGAACCAAGGGTGCTCTAATTGGTCGTTAGCCCCCGATTTGGTTCCACAATTCAAATTAAATTCGTTAACACGCCAAACAAGATCGAAAACATGAAACGAGCATACAGAAATGTTTATAACAAATAAATGTACAACATACTAAATTTTCACAATTTTTCGAATTCAATTCAAATAGGAACGACACTCAAACGTGTTACACATGCGCATATAGTTCAAGAATTCAATTAAATTCAAATAATCCAAATATTTATAAAATAAACTAAAATTAAAATAAATAAATAAATAAAACTTAACGGCCTAATTTAGTATAATAAAATAACAGTTAAGCTTATAAAAAATGAAACAACTAAATTCCATTTCCAATTAAGTTCAAAAGTCACGAATTAGATTAAATTAAATATTAGCAAAATTTAAGATATAACTAAATATCAATAATACTTAATTATCAAACTAATTATTTGAATTAACGTAATAAAATAGGATAATAAAATGAAATAATATAAACTAGTAACAATTTATATTAAAATTAAATATTTAAAACACTTATAAACAATTAATCACATACTTAAATAATTTAATTGCGCTATTTATAAGCAAATACGACACATTAGTATAAATGAAAAATCGGGGCGTTACAGTGACACTAGCAAACAGTGTCATCCCAGAAAGGTATCATGACACTTTGCAATGTCTCAATAAATACAAATATGTGACATTTTTTGATGTCAGAATAACGTTCATATTATGACACTTTTAAGTGTCACGTTATACTTTTTCAACTATAAAACATATCAAGATTGGTACGGGGCTATACTTTCCACTTTTTTAATTAATCAAGATTAGAAAAGTCCAAGAGAAAGCCCAAACACAAGAGGAGTCCAAGAAGATCTTTAAACGAGATTTGACAAGGGTACTGAAGAAAAAGGGGGTTGAGAGAAAAGAGGGAAAAGAGGTCAAAGAGAAGAACGTGAGGAGTGGGGTTTGAATTTTGAAAACTCTCAAGTGCCTAAAGAAACGAATTTCTACCACCACCAGAGAAAGATATGAATCAGAAAGAGAGAGAAAAAGAAGATACGTCACATCCACTTTGCAGAATTACTTCGACCACTGAAACTCTCCCAATCCTATCTCTTGAGAAAATCTTTAGGTTACCACGCTTATTTTTCATTATTCTTAGGGGATTCTTTTATAAATTTCAGAGATTGAGAGCTAGAATATACATTTGGATTATTATCAAGATTATCGTTGTATTTCGGAGTTTACGACAGAGGAGGATTTCCAGATTCTTACAACCAATCTCTGAATTTTCGGATCATTAGATTGAGCTTCAATCAACCTTTGCTTCAACTCGGGTTGAACAGAGATATTCGCCAAATGAGCCTTTGAAACCACAATCTCGGAACTATGTTTACTCGAACCCACTTCCAAACCCGAAACACTAGCCTTTCGGCTCAAAGCATCGGCTACGATGTTAGCCTTACCCGGGTGGTATTGAATCTCGCAATCGTAGTCCTCGAGAAATTCCACCCAGCGCCTTTGCCTCATATTTAACTCCTTCTGAGTGAATAAATAATTGAGGCTTTTGTGGTCGGTAAACACCTCAAAAGTAGCTCCATAGAGATAATCTCGCCACTTTGCCAATGTGAAAACAACCGTTGCGAGCTCCAAGTCATGACTGGGATAGTTCTTCTTGTGATCTTTCAACTTTCTACAGGCGTAGGCTACAACCTTGCCATCTTGTATCAACACACAACCGAGGCCTTCCTTAGATGCATTAATGTAAACTGCATAGCCCTCGGTACCCTCGGGTAGGGTAGGAACCGGTGTCGTAGTCAACTTCTCTTTAAGAGTTGGGAAACTTTTCTCACAAGCCTCATCCCACTTGAACTTCGCCTCTTTTCTTGTCAACCGACTCAACGGAGTGGCGATCTTAAAGAAATCTTTCACAAACCGCCTATAGTTCCCTGCCAACCAGAGAAAACTTCTCATTTCTGAGGCATTCTTCGGTTGCTTCCAAAGCATGACTGTCTCAATCTTCGCCGGATCGACTTCCACACCATTCCCCGAAATGAAGTGACCCAAGAAAGAAACCCGATCGATCCAAAACTCACACTTGCTGAACTTGGCAAACAGTCGATGCTCTTAAAGCATAGTCAATACCGTTCTTAGGTGTTGCGCATGCTCTTCAACGGACCTCAAATACACCAAAATATCATCAGTAAAGATGACCACAAATTTATCGAGGTAAGGCTGGAATTCGGTGGATCATGTCCATAAATGTTGGCGGGCATTTGTAAGGCCAAATGGCATAACCACAAACTCAAAATGCTCGTACCGGGTGTTGAAACCCATCTTCGGTATGTCTTCTTCCCGGATACGCAATTGATAAATTACCCTTGCCTCAAATCCAACTCGGAGTAGACACACAAACCTTGGAGGAGATCGAACAACTCTTCAATATGAGGTAGGGGGTATTTGTTCTTAACCGTTAACCTATTCAGCTCATGGTAGTCAGTACACATCCGTAAATCCCATCCTTCTTCTCTACCAATAGAACGGGAGCACACCACAGAGAAGTGCTCGGACGGATGTAACCTCATTCTAAGAGCTCATCAAGTTGCGCCTTCAGCTCCTTCAACTGTGTCGGAGCCATCTGAGAGGGAGTTTTCGAATACGGTTTAGCTCTGTAACATCCCGCTCGTCCGGCCGTACATGTACGCGGTTTTGAGAGTGATATGTGTGTATTAAAATTATTTATTTATGTAGTTATATGTTTATTATAATGTTTAAGTGTTATTCTTCAATTTATTTGAATTGTTTGTTACGTATATCTTTAAATATTTGAACGTTTTGCCCCTTTTGATCCCGCTTTTAATTCGTTTGACCCCGTACTTGTTTTCGATTTTCGTGACTATGTGATATGCATAAAATATATATGTTATGAACTTTCTTGCATGCTCATTTTATGCTTTTAAGTTCATTCGTTACGGTTTTTAAAACCGTTTTATTTGTTAGGGACTTGAGGGCCTAACTTATTTTAGCGCACCTTGGGTTCCGAAAGGCATATCTTGAGATCAGGGATTCGGATTTGAATTTCAGAAGTGGCTCTGGACTTGTAATGAAGATACGGAGCTAAGGAACCTAGCCTTGTATTTTTCTAAGCCCGTTTGAGCCTAAATTTGTCCGAACCGAGCCGCACTCGCAGATTCCCCACCTTGGAGTATTTTGGCCATAACTAATTCATTTCTTATCCAAATAACTTGATTCTTGAGCCTAATTAACCCTAGTTAAACCCTCTAAACATCCCTTACCCTCGCATTTTGAACTGAGACCTGGAGAGAGAGAAAGAAGCAACTGAACCGAGAGAGAGGGATAAGAGAAAACTGTACTATTCACTTTACCTCTTTCAAGCTCAATACTTCATAATTTCGCCTCAAATTCGAAAGGTAAGTCCATGGTTTTGTTCTCCATCTTATCCTCTTTCTTTTAAGTGTTTGTTTGCTGAATTTCATGGAGGTTTGAGCATGATATGATTCATATGATGAATAGTTAGGTTTTAGCTTCAATTCTTGAATCCATGGCTGTTGTTCGTTTTTGCGTGATTTGAGGCATGAAATGTGATCAAACTTGCTGCATTTATGTGTATATATACTTGAATTTGATGAACATGAAGTGTATGAAGCTCCACCATTTTTGTACTATAATGCCCTGGCTTTTTCGGTCGTATAATATGCCGTATGTGTTTACCAATTTGCGCAAATTAATTGTTTATAAGTGTTTTATATATATTTATACCTTATTATTAAATTGTTAATATGTGATTAATTGAAATATTTGAATATGAAATTATTTGAAATCCTTGAATGTTATGCATGAAGTGATATTTTTCGGGTCCGGTTTCTGTTTGATTTGAATTCGGAATTTTGTGTAATATTAGTATGTTGTAGATTTATGTGTTAGGAACATGTCTATGTTCTCGTTTCATATTTTTGATCTTTTTTGGTGTGTTAACGAATTTTATTTTGGGAACAAGACCAAGTCGGGAGATTAAGAGCATTCCGCGCACCTCTGATTCAGGACGGCGTATCTTGAGCTAGAGAATTCGGATTCGAATTCCGGAAGAGGCGCCAGACTCGTAACGAGGATAGGAAACCAAGGAACCTAGATTCATATTTTTCTATGCCCATTTGAATCCCCGAATTTCGCCCGAATCGAGCCTCACGCGTGAAACGTACCACCTTTGATTGTTTTAGCCATAACTTGAGCAATCCTTGACCAAATTACATGAGACTTGGACCCACATCTTCTTGACTCAATACCCTATCCTCCCATCAGCCCCTTACTTCGTTTCAAGCCAGAAAAAAGAAGAAAAGGGCACTCTCTCAGCTGCTACCCTTAACCCCAAAAGAAAGAAGAGGAACACTATTCAATTTTCAAGTTTTGAGCTCAATACTCATCCGATTCGCCCCAAATTCGAAAGGTATTTTCATGAATATATTCTCCATCCTTTTCTCCTTAATTGGACACGTTAATTGCTGGATTTCATGAAGAGTTGAGCATGATATGATGATTTTGGTGAATATTAAGGGTTATAAGAGATTTGATGAATTTACTTGATTCCTTGTGCATTCTTTGGATATTATGCAACATAATAGATCCTAAGACAAGTTTGAGTGTTAATTTGAATTGATTTCATAAGTTGGTTAAGGAGATTTTGAGCCACCATGATTGTTCTTGAAGTTTGCCATGAAGAGATTTGATGAACTTTGCTTTGCGTTCCTTTACTTCTTGTTTGATGTTTGGCCCAGAAAATTACATGTAATGAATGAATTCTTGTAATATTATCTGACTTTGATGTGTTAGCATGGAGATAGAATGGTTTGGATGGGGTTTTTGTTAAGTTTTTGGCCTGAAATCGTGATTTTCCCCTGCTGCCGCCAGTGTTCCTGACCGCGATCACGACCAGTTTATTTTTGTTCGCGACTCTTCCTCTTGTCTCTTGGTCGCGACTGCGACCATTTGTAGTTCATTTTTTGTCGCGGCTGCGACCCTGTTTTGCCCCAGTTTTGAGTTGTGTTTGTGTATTGTGTTGTTTTTGCTTCGTTTGCATTTTTCGTGAACTTCTTTCTCCTTTTTCACTCCTTATGAATTATATACTTGATGAATTATGTGTTATATGAATTGTTAGGAATTTATTATGTGTCACCCCGCTTTTTCGGTCGTCCGAGCAGACGCCACGTGTAATGCCCCGGTACCGGATAAACAGGTAAGCACGCCACGTGTGAGTTTTGAGCATAGGATTTAATTTAATTCTTTTAATTTTATATTTTTCCTACATGACATCACATATTTTTATATAAAATTCATGATACATTATTTATGTGAATTATATGAAATCATATCATTGGAAAATTATTTCATGTCATGGAAAATATTTATTACGTGAAATAATTACAGAGAGTGCTTTAATTACCGAACTTGTCCCTACTTGATCATTTTCTAACTTTAGGGACCAAATTGCATAGCTTTCTCATGGATTCAATCGATCAATTACCAAACAAAGCATACTTGATTGGATGACTTAAACTCTTGAGGGATTGAATTGCAAGTTGTGCCTTTCACATTTTTCAAAATTGGATGAATCACGTAATATACATCTCCAAGCTTCCTTGCTCCATTTTTCATCAAAACTCCATCGGTATTTGCATCCTCTCTCCACCGAACCATAAGCTCCAAGCAAGAAAGAAGAGATTTCATCAAATCATCCAAGATGTCAAGAAATATTTCAAGCTTTGAAGCATAATCATCATCATCATCTTCCTTCTTCATTTCTTTAGCTCAAGGTGGGTGCTTGCATGGATTGATGATTCTTGATCATTTATGTGTAAGTTAGGGTTTGAGAAATCATTGAATATATGGATTATTGTTTGTTTGATGAATACATGATTATAGCATGATTTATGGCATGAATTCTTGAAAAATATGGAATAATATATTGATATGAGCTTGAACTTGAAAACTTGAATTCTTGATGATCTTGCATGGCTAAGTATTTAAATGGAGGGTAATGGCTTTGTTGAACATGTATGCATCTTATATTGTCAGAATTATGGGTTTTGAGGGATTAAACTTGGGACTTTGTTACTTGATTTGTTGTTGCCATAGCCTTCCCCTGTTCTGCTCTGTCTTTCAAATTTACAGAAACGAGGAACGACCCTCCCCGCCTTAAGGCATTTTGGGAACGGTCGTTCCCACGCTTCTGAGTCAGGATAGGCCAGCGAGCCAGGGAACGACCGTTCCCATTTTGGCCTGAGTGCCGGAAGGGCCGTTCCCAGCTAAAACGCAATTTCAAATGTAAAAACGCTGGCCTGATCTTGCATGACATGGGAACGGCCCTTCCCATTTTTAAAGGGGAGCCGAAACGGCCGTTCCTCGTCGTCTAGCAGAGCAAAAGCTACTGCATAAATTTCAATTTTTGAGATTTTGTTCCAATCAATTCTTTGATCTCAATTTGCTATTATATGATAGAATACATGCTAAAACAAGATATTTTCATGCTACATTGTTCATTGCTCATCATCTCGTTGCATTTTCTCCGTTCGTCCTATTTGGTCCATTTTGAGTCATGTCTCACGTATACACGTCGTGTTTGCACAGGTCACGAGGTCGGGGACGAGGAGCAGACTCTCTAGAGCATATCCCTGTTTATTTTGGTTGTACAGGTGAGGTTTTGTTTTAGGCACATAGAACCATTACAACCCTTATGTGATGTTTTCGGCCAAAACTTATTATAGCTATAAACGTTTTCTAAAATATAAACATTTTCAAGCAAGTAAGCCATGATTGTTCATGATTTCAAGCATGTTTTGGCGAGTTCATGATTGCACTTGGGCCCGAGGGTAGTGTCTTGAGCCAACCGGGAAAGCAAGGGCTGACGGGTAACTCTTGAACTATCCTCACCTCATTGGGATCACCCCCGAAGCCACTAGGAGATTGGTGGTGGAAGGAGTTCCGTGCGTGGGAGTCATGTTCCCGACGTACACCATGTCATGGATAGCCGGGCCTTGCAAACCCATTATCACCCGGAGGAAGAAGGAGACTGGGGACGGATCCGGCACCATGGATTGCCCTCGGGTTATTGCATGTTTCAAGCATGATTATGTCTAATTGAGCACTAAAGGAAATTTATGATCACGTATTAAATTAATCATGCAAGCACGTGTTGTTACGATTGCTGTAAAGGTTGGAGAATTACCCTCACTTGCCGGGCCACGTATTTCATGAAAATGAGAAGTAACATGTTAAATTGGATAGTTGTAATCTCGGGCAAAGAACAAGCTATTCTTGAACTTTATATTTATTTCATTTCCAAGTCTTCACCCGAGACTATAACTTGCATGTGACGTGTGTTATATATATATTGCCCCTCACTCAGTCTTCGGTAGACTGATACTTCACTTTTCAGGTACACGGTCGTGCTAGGCGGGTTTCGAGTCAGGTCTTGCATTCCACCGAGTCTAGCACTTTATCTTCCATGTATAGAACTTTTGTGTAACAGCCCAAAACAGGGCCTGGATGAAAACGGTAAACTAAGGGCATTGGTAAAGCGTTTATAGACCGTGATCCAACTTTATAAACCTTCACGCATTGCATTCTTACATGAACTTTGTGCTCATATGTGATCTGACATGTTTTAAGGGGGAATTCTTGACCTTTGATACAGTTTACTATTCATTTCCCAAGCCTATTATACCCAATGCTTGAATGGAACCCTATAGGTTCATATCACATGTTTTCCTATCCTTTGAACTTGTTTTCCAAGCTCCGGAAACCTTCCTTGAACCATAAGGGCATTTTGGGGAACTTACCGACCAAAGTTACTATTCATCTGAAAATGAGCTTTTGATTCTGATATCTTTCCTACCCAAGTTTACAGTCAAATCGATCCTTGAGTCGAGAAGAGTCTATTGAAATCAACCTTGACTTGAAAATCTATTCCGAACTTCGTTTTATTGAAAATGTTTACGAAAACCCTAGTTCACTATTTCTACTACGAACGGTTTTCATTCGAAAAATGTTTTCTCTTCGGATTTGCACTACATGAGTTATTTCAAGATTTTTGAGATGTTTTACATCCCTTGATTCAAACCCTAGCTCGAAATTTTGAAGCGTACGCTTGTACGTAAGAATTCACTATTCATTCTACGTTTTCAACTTTCTATCGATAAAATGTTTTATAGTCGATATTAGATTCAAAATGCTTCTCGATTTATTTCTTGAATTTTGGAAACAATCCGGACTCAAAAATCATTCTCGAAAGTCATTTTTCACTCGTGTTGAGTTTCGGGCTCAAAACTTTTATTCACTAAAACTAATGTATCTTTCAAACGGTAAATCCGATTTCAACGTATGAATATGCGTTTCGAAGCTAATTTTTGCCCGGACGGAATGGTTATACTTCCAGACACTCACCTTCACATTTTGGAGCTGAAATTACCGAAATACCCCCTAGCAGTCCCATTTTAGCTTCAAGAACAAAGTTAGCTTCCAAGAGAAGTTTTACCATTTTGCTCTCCTACCCTTACCTATACTTTTATTACAAGGTGAGGGGCTTCCCAACAACTATAAATAGAGCCCTAATGCCATTGAATTCCTTGCTTATATGTTGTATTAACAACTCCCTTTCTTCCTCCCTCTCTCCCCCTCTTGCCGTGAGGCTCCCCCCTTTGCTAGGTTAGATGTTGTTTTATTTTATGTTATGTTTTAGTTTAGTTTATGTTTTTATGTTATGTTATGTTTATATTATGTTTAGGTTGGGTCTTAGGGTCTTCCCTAAGACATATAGGATTTTATTTTATGCATTTATTATATAGTTTTTATGATATGTTTGTTAGTAGTGAATTATGATTTAATTGTTTAGTATATGCTATGAAATGTTATGAATTGCTTTATTATATGGTATGATCATGTTATGGAGCTATTATATGATGATAATTGATGCATGATTATGATATTTAATGTGACGCCCCGTTTTCTCGAAGGGCGTTCTTACGACATCAACAAGTAAGTCTCTACACTTATGTGTGTTTAATTTAAGAGTTCTTGAATTATGTGATTTAATGTAAATCCAATTTAATATGTGTTCATTCGAATTATTCTAAGATTAATTGCCAACTTGTTTAATTACAAGCATATTTAACCCTAACTATCTAATTTGATTTAATTCAAATTTATTCCATGAAATAATTGTCAAGTTGATTTTAAATCCATCATGTTACTTAACTTGTTTAATTTCGGTTTACTTGAATTACTTGAGATTAATTGTCAATCACGTGTTTACGAAATGTCGTTAAATTGTACGAAAGGTTTCTAAAATTAAATTGAAGTAAACTCTAATTGGTAAATCTATCTCTTTCATTTTAATTTGTAAAATTAATTCGGAGCTTGAATGTTTATTCGTAACTTTACCAATTTTATTTACGATTATTTGTACGCGCTATTACTTGCTACGCGATAAGGATACCCGGTTGTATATAGCTTGTGCACAAGACACATTTCTCTCAATCCCTTTTTCTCTCTCTCTCTGTCTCCTCTCCCACTTTCTCTCTCCCGCGGGTTACTATCGCGGCTTCGGTTACGAGCCCATAACTCGATCGTTTCTCGACGGAATTCAACAAACGAATAGTCCATTTCGATTATCTCGGCGAGACCGACGCAAGAGTACTAATTTCACGGCCTAACGATGAACGGTGGTGGAGTTATAGCCGGATTTCAGTAGCAGCAGCGGAGCTGTCAGACCGCCGCCACTTCGCCGGCGTTTCGCGGCATTTTCCGGCCACCTCCTTGGTGCACGCGCCAAAGACCCAGCAAGAGGACATCCCGGTGCTTCGTTTGACGTCGGCGGCGCGGCCATCGGAGCAGCGACGGAGCCGCACACGCCGCCCAAAGCTCGCGGCGGCGGCGCGAGTTACTGTAGCGGCGGCGGTAGAAACTTCGGCGGCCAACGGGGGCCTTTTCCAGCCATCTTTTGGTCTCAGGCTCTTCACAAAAGTTGTTCGAAACGACGAGAACTAGTGACCTGTGATCAGGTGACTCCAGATTCGGTGCTTTGGCGGCGGATCGGTGGCGGCAAAGTGGTGGTGCAACGGCGGCACTAGCTCCGAGGATTTTTCCGGAAAGCTACCTTTGGGCTTTCGAAGAGCACGTCATGGGTAAGACAACACCTCTTTCGGATCGCATTTTGGTTCACCGGTTTGGAAGTAATTTGAGTTTGAAGATTTAGGGTTTTCGTGTTCTTAGATTTCAGATCTAGGACAATGGGCTTGGAATTTCCAGAAATTGATCGAGGATTCGGAACGGGCACGAAGACTTCATTCGGGACTGATCTTTCGGGATTTTTCCGGCGACTTTTGACGGCGGCCCGGTGACTTTCCGGCCGGCTCCGGTGGAGGAACTCCGGTGAATTTCGGACAGAATGTTCGTCTCGTTGTGGTGAGTTCAACGCCACTTTCCGTTCGTTAATCGGACACTCGATCTATTTATTATGAATCATTTTGCGTAATTATGATTATTTGAATTAATTGTTTTAAGTGCAAATAAATTAGTTATTGTTGGTTTGTTGATCGAGATGTATTCCAATCGTATATGAAAACATGTATTGAATGGATTGTGATATGCATGAATGTTTCGATTTACAATTTGAATCCCGATGTGATGAATTTATGCTATGTGTTTAGATATGAAAGGGTGTTAGTGTAATATTTAGAAACTAATCTTTTATGTGACTAAATGAACTTGAATGATATTTTAGAAGAACGAACATGTTGTGATTTCTTTATATGAATTTGAGACGTTCTCTATGTTATGTTTATTGTAAATTGTGTTTCAAATATAAAATTGAGATACATGAAAGATGCTTGAATAACTTAAGACTTGATGCATGATAGGAGTTAGAATTGTAATATCTTGATTTACTCTTATTACTTGAAAATGGTATATTATGAATTACGATAAATTGATAATTGTCATCCTTTGTAAATAATTAATTCCTAGTTGAATAATTGTATAAACACTTTAAATGAACAATTATGCTTAGTAATCAACTAAGGGGATATATGTGTAATGATTCTAAACTTTTATAAAGGACTTAGGGGATGTAAGTGTAATATTTATGAAACTATGAATGTGACTTGAGCTTGTGTACCAAACATATTGTGAAGTTGTAAAGTATGGTCTTAAGTGAATTAAATGCACTCTTTATTTGTATCAAGCATGCCATCTACGTACAACAACTTTGTATGTTTATATGATCAAGTTGCTCTTACTTATGCACTTTATAACTCGACATGAACTTGATGCTTAATTATAATATTATAATTGAACCCTGTGACATTGGATGATTTAATATGCATTTCGTGAATACATTGACTTTCTAAATTGATCTTGCATCTTTGGATATGGAATTGCATGATGGTTGCTTGTAAATATGACCTTGTTGAGCATTGATATGCCTTGAATGACCACGACACCTTATCCAAGCACAACATGAACACTTATGCATAACCATGATCATGTTGAGCAACGCCGTGTGTCTTGTTTGGTTCACATAGAGTCTAAGTCTGGGCTTCTATATGTCTTGTCACAGAGTTTGGTGGTGCCGGTGGGCCCGAGATTTAGAGTGTTTGGCCCTTCACACTCTCAGACTCTACTTTCACGAGGTGAGGTTTAGGATTTTGTATAGTTACACGACCTATGGCCTTAATATGCTGATTTCTACCCTTGCATGCGAGTGTATCTATTATAAATACGTATGTGTTGGATATGATGTGTTTATAACCTTCTGAATCAACTCTGTTTGGAAAATTAAATATGAAAGCATATGTAAGCTATTTTGGGAAAACAGTTGTGTTGTGATTATGTAGCGAGATTGCCATGAAAGATTGGCGTATGTGATCCGTTGTGATCTGTTCTGTTGTGATCCGTTGTGATCTGTTCTGTTGTGATCCGTTGTGATCTGTGTGTGGATCGATCCTGGTGAGCTGCGGAATGGGTACCCCCCGGGACGGTTAGGGCCGTCGGGCCATTTATCCATTGCGTAGTTCCATTTGAGATATCATTGTGCGACCTTAGGGTGATGAGGGAGGCGTGGTATCTTGAGCCTTCGGCTAAGGCCGGGGAGGACTCTTGTGGGTTCGCAACCCCTTGAGGGTGAGTCTATTTTAGACGGTTTATTCTCGATGGTATGGGGATGGTACATCTCCTCCATCATTGGTGTAGAGGTTGGATTGATTTTGATTTATGTTATGAGGAGTTGAGGTTGGAAGCTCGTACTCGCCGAGCAGTTGATTATGTTATGTTATGGAATTATGAATCGGGATAGAGTCTTTCTGGAAAATGGTTTCTAAACTTATATCTATATCTTATTCGGGTTCTTTCAAAACGTTTTGGTATGTAACACCTATCCCCGGTTCATGAGTCCATCCTTTTTATTCTGTGCTATGCTCCTTATATATATACAGTGGGTGTGCGTTAGCCCCCTCACTCGGTCAAGTTGACTGACCCCTCATTTACACTTTTAGTTGCAGGATTGTTGGCGTTTGCTAGGCGGAAGTGAGTCCTTTGAGTTGCACTTCGTCGGTCTAGTCTTTCTATTTGAATTTGTCTTTTCATACACTTTACTTATGCTTTGACTTGTAGACTTGAGATTATACTTTACTATTCGGTAGCCCTGCGTGGCACTCTCATTCGGCCCTTGTGGCACTTGATGATTATTACTTTATGTTGATATTCGGGACTAGGGATTTATGCTAGTTGAACCCGTCACTTGTTATGTTTGTTGATCTATTATTCGGGATTAGGTATCTATGCTAGTTGAACCCGTCACCTGCTTTGTATGTTTTATTTTAAATGCTTCCGCTATCTATTGATGTTGGTTTTAATTGCTTCCGTGCTCTGAGTTTTGGTCAAGTTAGATCCGCCTAGCCTAGTGTGTGAGTTGGTCTCCCGTTCGCTCTGATTCGGATTCGGGTATGGACTTTCGTTTCATGTTCCGGGTCTGGGTCATAGTGCGGGGGATGTGGCACTTCTCCGTTTGGGGTGTTACATCCTTAAGTGGTATCAGAGCTCTAGGTTGCAAAACCGAGCTCTTGAGTCGTGTTGAGTCTGTCTAGGTCGTACGACATAGGAATAACTGTGCATTGCATTTGTTTGACTTGATATTTTGATCCTTCGGCATGAATTGTTTAGTGATTATATGATTCTGTGCACATTGTGACTTTAATTATGCAACATCTTATTTTATGTGCTTTATAAATTACAACTAATTATTGCATTTACGTGATGTACTTATTACATTTCATTTGCATCTTAATCCGCATGCATCGAATTTAGTGTTTGAATTTCAAGGTACCCTATGAGTCAACACTGAGGTTTCCCTCCGTCAACGCTACCTATTGGTACTACAAAGGAAACACGCCATAATTCGAAAATGAAAGGATTCCTCACCCAGATCAATACTCATGAAAAGGTTCAGAGTTGAAGGAATGAGATTTGCTATATTGACTTACTACCTTAAAGTCAATTGAAACATGAAGTTTGACGAATTTTAACCTTGTTGATTCGTTTATTTGGGAGTAGTCACCTTGTTGATGGGAATGAGTTAATGTAGAAGAATCCGATCAAATAAGATCCGATCAAGTTCAAGGGATGTGGATAGGTAATCATGTTACTTAAGCAACGAGCTACAAACCATCGGTGAGTGTCGAAGGTTTTGGTGCCGTTTAGAGTTAACGAACGACAAGACAAGATTGGTTGTTAGCTCTCTGGGTGTCTTCTTTCTGCTGAGGTGGAAGATTCTGCTAAGATCGAAGATTCTACTGAGATGGGAATAGAACACTTAGATGCCGAAAGACTTTATCCAAGTTTCAGAATCATATACCATGGATTGCTTTGGCAAGGGCTTAGCACCACGATCATCCAACGAAACTCTGAGGTAAATATCTAATTGACAAACGAATCATGGACAACTCATTGAAGATGAGCAGACTAAGATTTAACACATAAATGAGAACTCTTGGGAGAAACTGAAGATGATTCTAGTTGAGCAAGGATTACGGTCTAGTAAGGGGTTTGGTGATAAACGAGCTTTGCTGAGTTACCACTTTATGAAAAGACTCAAGACAAAGAAGTTCAGATGACGAGGGTTGCATCATTACCGGCTTAATCAACTCCCACTGCTTCATCTCGACTTTCTTGTAAAGATTGTTACGCTTCGGTTAACGGTACGCCAAGCATTCATGGCATTTGCATACATGCATCGTTTAAATACTCTTACCTTGTTTTGCTTGATGTGGTTGATGACTACTGCTATTTTAATTGTGATAACTTGGATACCTGATCTAGTATTTGTAACTTGAAATTTCTACTTGTTATGAACTGTGCTGGAATGAATGAGTTATGTACTTATGTGAACTATGCGTGCCTATGTGATTTAAAAACTCTCTTGATTGCTCACTAACTTCTCATATAACATACATACATACTGTAACCTTGTTTTATAGGGATTCCATCGCGATATCCCCCTTGAGTTGAGGTATGAGCGTTGAATCTATACTCAAGGGACACCGATATCAGTTGTATAAGGTACACCAAACATGCATCGCATACTTTTTGTCAAGTGTTACTATGATGTGTGTATGTATGAATAACTGATCAGTAGATTTATGTGCAAGAGAGACCTTAGGTTCCCTCTTTTTACGTGTTGGAGAGATGTAGGATTCTCTCTGTTTATGTGGTAGAAAGATGTTGGAATCTTTCTAAGTTTTGTGCGCGAGAGATGTTGGATTCTCTCGTACTTAGATATTCGGAGATGCTGGATTCTCTTGAATCTAAGAGTTTGAGGAATGCTGGATTTTCTCAAACTAGAATGTTGGCAGATGCTGGAATCTGTCCAACTTAGGTTGAGAGAAGGGGTTCTCTCAATTATGTGCTTGAGAGACGGGGTTCTCTCTTTTGTGTGTGCTCGAGAGACGGGGTTCTCTCAAGTAAGTTTACTGAGGTGCCCCGTGTGAGAAGATTCCTAAATGGGAAAGGAAGTTTCTATTTCAGGAAATGGAAACTTCCGGATTAGGAAATATCTCACGAGTCATTGATGTGATTAATTGATCCTTAGACTTGAGGTTCGTTGTCACTTTATGAGTTAACTCTGTATTCTTAGGTATAAGCTTTAAAGGGTGTCGCCTTAGACAACTGATTCAAGGCTTATGCTGGGGCTGCACAAGTCATTCATGAAAGTGAATGAGAATCAAGAAAGGACCTACACTTGCATTTGCAAGGTGATCTCTTATTGTGTAAGTCATTCATATGCCATATGGAGTCCTTGGCCAAGGCAGTAGATCAAGTCATCAAGAAAAGGGTTTCTTGGATTGAGATCAAATGGATATGAAATGCACTTAGCTTTAAGACCGGATTATTAGGGTTCTGATTATTCCCTTGCCCTAGATCTTGGTTGAGAGATAGTAAGTAGGAGGATTGTATCTCACATGAATCAATGACTTAAAGGTTCTGTCGAATCCGAACATTCCAATTCAGCTTGGGGTTAAACACCTGTTGCTAGACTATGGTCGTTTAATCTGTGGACTGATTAATTAATTAGTGAATTAATTAATTAGGGTCACTACTAATTGAATTGAGAACCTAGAGGGTCACACACAACAACTTGGTTACATGAGTTGAGGCTATAAAATGATTAAACGAGTTAATCGGGCGAAAGGGTTCCACACGTGTGAAATCACACGTGTGGGTTACGTGCGTGACACGTTTCCTTCATGGACACGTGTGCATGTGCGTGAATAATTATTTGGTGATTAAATAATTAATTTGTTAATTATTTAATAGACTTTGGTTTACTTTTGAATTAAAAAGAAAGTCTTATTTTGGAGTAAATAATCTAGTTAATTAATTATGAATTAATTAATTAGATAAAATAAGTTATTTATTTAAAATAAATAAAGTATAAAATTATCCAAAATTAGTTTGGATATTTTTAGCTCTCTTGAAAGTTGATTTGAATTTGAATTCAAAGTCAAAGTCAAATTACTTGATGATCAAGTAATAGGAGAGAGAGAGACCAAAATCCTAGCCCATAAAGGACTAGGAATTTCGGCCACTCCCCTCTTATAAATAGGGGAGCTCGAGCTCCCCTTGGAGCTAATTGGCAATTCTTTTGGTTCATGTGTTGAACACCTTCCTTTCTCCAAGATCAAATAAACCCTAGGTTAAGCCTAAACACTAACTAGAGAACTAGTATCCTTACTAGTTAGATTGTGATCAAGTTGGTAGACTATCTCTAGAGAGCTTCAAGTTAGAAGTTTGAAGATTCGAGCTTTACCAAGGAGAGGGGATCAAGCCGTGAGAAGAGCGTTCTTGGG
Organism: Lantana camara; assembly: GCA_037501455.1. Lineage (NCBI taxonomy): Eukaryota > Viridiplantae > Streptophyta > Magnoliopsida > Lamiales > Verbenaceae > Lantana > Lantana camara. The sequence continues at coordinate 59,744,449 of CM074861.1, forward strand.
TGGCTTGAAACGCTTAAAGAAAGAATACAAGAAAAGTATGTTTTCAATCTCTACGAATTTGGTTACACGATTGCGTGTCCAAAGTCCTTTTGTTGGAAAATTTTTTTAAATTCCGCTGCTTTCTGATTCGTGTTTTCCAACAAGTGGTATCAGAGCCACCTCGTTAATCGTGTTTCTGATTCGTCTCAATTATTCTGAATTTGGTAGAAATTCTTAGGCTTAGATGAGAATTAGGTATTCATGAGTTCTTTTAGAAACCTGAAATACGAAACTGTAATTTTTCCTGAATTTCTAAAACTGTTTTCTCAAATCGTGTTTTTCAAAATTGTTTTAGTTGAAATTTATCTAAATCGAATTTTTTAATTTTGGATTGAATTGGTTTTGAGAAACCTAGACACGAAACGAGACGCGAAACAGACGCACGGGAATGGGACGTGCCAATGTGTAGCACGCCCCAGGCCTGCGCGCGCACGTCGCCCAGCCCCTCCTGCAACCACGCAGGAGCCATCTAGGCACGCCCGCCCAGTTCGTCCCGCAACCGCGCGGGACGCCTGCATAACCCGCCTAGTCTCGGCGGGCGCTGCTGCGCGCGTTGCGCGCATGATGCACGCTAAGCGTGCGCATGCGAGCGGCAACTGCCGCCCGCTGTGCGCACTGCTGGCGCGCGTCCGTTCATGTTGCTGCGTGGCAGTGCCTCGCGCGGCTGGGCCCTTTTCAGGCTCGTTTTCGTGTTTCGTGTTTTTCGTGTTTTCGGTCCTTAAAATCCCGATTTAATTTTATTTTAATTTTATCTTTTAAAATCAGTTTTGCCAAATTAAAATTATTTTAAAATTTTTGATTAAATTGGGATTTTTGAGAAATTAAAGCGATTTGGATTTTGGGAAAATTATGAACTTTATTTTATGAAAATAATGAAAGAATAAAATTATTAATTTTGGAAATTAATTGGAATTTTATTGGTTTATTGTTTTTCGGGTTTTATTGGAAAAGGATTTTGAACAAGAATTGCATCTAAGTCGTGTTTTAAGTCATTAGGACTTGAAATGGGAATTTTAATTTATTGGTTAAATTTAAATTCTTGCAAAAGCATGTTAGGTGATCATGGGTTTAGACTTATGTATGGTTTTAATTTATGCACATGGATGGTTTAAATTGGGGTTGGAGCCCTATAGTTGCGTTTTTCAATTGAGGTTGGAGCCTCACTTATGTGCGTACTGTTATGTGATTTATTATGTGGCTTTCCATATTACTGTTTTTGAGGCCGGGGTATGCCCCGTGTAATTGTCTAAGGCCAATATGAAGATTGAGCCTTATTACTTTATGTTCTTTTCTTTTTATTGTAATTTGAGAGTAGAGATAGGTGGTAAGGTTTTATTTTCATTTTGGAGACAATGCTCCCATGGAGTAAGATGGACCACATTCAAGTAACAAGGAGGCCATAAGTGAAGACCCCTCAAAATGTTAGGGAGGGGAATCTCAATTGTAAAAATGTAATAGAGATAGGGCTCGTATTTTGTTACCGTTTTCCCTTATGTGATTTAAACTGTTTATGTGGCATGTATGTTAGAACTTGTGATTGTGGAGTGGCTCCCACATATCACGCATAAGATAGGTAGAACCCATGATCATTACATGTTAGTATCATGCTAGGACATGTTGTCTGTTTATGTGCTTGTTTGAAATGCATTTAAGTGTACTTGCATTAATCAAGACTAATTAAATTGGATAACATATATGTTGGTGAGGTCGAACCGGACAAATCTCCGGTTGATTCGAAAATTCCCATTAAATATTAAGCTAATTTCGAACAAATAGGTATTTAATTCGAGATGCAAATTTTGAATTAAATTCTTAGCATTCCATCAATAGGTTTTAAGTTTAGTAAGTGAAACTAGTTATTATCCGCGAATCGTGGGATAGCTAGTGGAGCTTATTAGTTCTTAGTTACCTAATTGATCATTTTAAATGATCAATATTTCATGGTCAATTTTAGCAAGGGCGATGTCCGCGAGTCGTGGGTCGTTCGAACTAAGTTTTGATCATGATCTTATGATTGATGGGTCTAGCTTAACGCCTAAGTAAATATGGATGTCACACGAGTCGTGGGTCCATATTGAAAGATAGGTGATGCAAAAATAATTACTAAGAGTTCTAAAGGTGTTAGAATTGGTAAGTTGTACCTACCTAGGGTTCTTACTTAGAATGTCCGCGAGTCGTGGGTTCGAGGTAAAATGCCTAGGATCTTGCTACCCATTGGGAAACGTGTTCCTCTTAGATCTATGGGAATTATAGATCTTTGAAAAACAGTGGGAGCTACATTAGATTAAAGACCTTATCTTTTGTACATCGTTATAATTCAGCATGCTCACATAGTTCTCTGTTTTACCTTTTAGGTCGTAGATTCTGTGATTCTCTACGTGTTTTGAAATGGCAACTAAAAACCCTCTTGTATCGATCCTCGAGTCAAACAAGTTGACTGGTCCCAACTATTCTGATTGGCTGAGGAATCTAAAAATCATTTTAGATTCTGAGAAGAGAACTTATGTTCTCTTTGAAGGGGAGCCTAGTCCAGAAGGGGAGGCTCCCACTCGGGCCGAGCGGGACGCGATTCAGAAGTGGAAGGATGATAATCTCCAAGCCCGTTGCCTTATGTTGACTAACATGTCTCCGGACTTGCAAAGGCAACATGAGGCCATGGAATTCGCTTGGGAGATTTACGACCACTTAGAGCAACTTTACTGCCCTCATAAACGTGTTACAAGGTATAACACTTCAAAGGAATTGTTCCACTTGAGAATGAGGGAAGGTTCAAGTGTCCATGAATATGGACTCAAGTTTCTTGCCCTTACTGAGAAACTTGCCTCCATGGACATGCCATTGAAAGATGAGCTTTCAGTGGATTTGTTGCTAGCTTCGCTCCCACCATCATTGAACCCATTTGTCCTTAACTTCAATATGAATCATGCTGGTGCTGTAGCTGAGCTGATTAGTTAGCTTGTGACTGCTGAAAGCACGATCAAGACGGACAATAAGGTTTTGATGGTGAATGCTCCATCTTCCTCTTCTGGGCCTTCTAAAGGTAAGGGCAAGAAAGCCCAAAAGAAGAAGAAGAAACCCCTTAGGCCCACTGGTGGCATTTCGAAGGGGAAGGCCCAAATGAAGAAGCGTGATCAGAAAGAGGATGTTTGCTTCCATTGTGGCAAAGCGGGACATTGGAGGAGAAACTGCCCAGTGTACAAGGCTACTCTAAAGAAAGGTATCTTTCTCGTTGAAGTAAATCTTTCTATTAATTCTAGTTCTTGGGTACTTGATACCGGTTGTGGAACTCATATCTGTAATGATGTACAGATGCTAAGTGAAGTCCAACAACTCAAAGAAGGAGAATGTGTCTTGAAGATCAGCGATGGCTCAAACGTTGAAGCTCGAGCTTTAGGCACAATTAGATTAGATTTAGGTAGTTTTGAGTTAGTCTTAAATAAAGTCCTTTATGTACCGAACATTATTCGTAATATAATTTCAATTCCAATATTAGATTGTGAAGGTTATGAAACTTATATTAAGAATGGTAAATACTTTATCAATCGGAACAACTCTTCCGTTCACATCGGTACTCTAAGTAATGGACTTTATCTAACTCAGAATATCAATATCATGAATATACAACGAGAAATGAAGCGTAAGAGAGATGACAAAGTTTCAGCTCCCTTATGGCACGCTAGATTAGGACACATTTCCAAGAACAAAATTAGCAAGATAAACACTTTAGGATCATTCTCTGAAAATGATCTTAAGGAGTTAACTTCTTGCGAATCCTGTCTCAAAGGAAAAATGTCCAAAGTCCCTTTTAAAGGAACTGTGGAACGTGCCATTAAGGTCTTGGATTTGATCCATATTGATGTTTGTGGACCGCTTAGTGTAAGCACAAGAAACAATAATCAGTATTTCATAACCTTTACTGATGACATCAGTCGGCATGGTTATGTATACTTGATGAAGTATAAATCTGAAGCTTTTGAGAAATTCTTAGAATTTCAAAAGGAGGTTGAGAACCAAACTGGTCATAAGATCAAAGCACTTCGATCTGATCGAGGAGGCGAGTATCTTAGTGAAGAATTCCTTAATCATCTCAAAGATAATGGGATTATCTCTCAGTGGACTCCTCCGGGAACTCCTCAACTTAATGGAGTTTCTGAGAGAAGGAATCGAACTTTACTTGATATGGTTCGTTCCATGATGAGTTTCACTGACTTACCACCTTCTTTCTGGGGTTATGCCCTAGAAAGTGCAACAAAGATTTTGAATCTAGTTCCCTCTAAGTCAGTCCCTAAAACGCCCTATGAAATGTGGCATGGTAAAATCCCTAGCTATTCTTACTTAAGAATTTGGGGTTGTCCTGCTTACGTGAAGAGGACAGTGGGAGATAAGTTAGAATCTTGTTCTAACTTATGCTACTTTGTAGGTTATCCTAAGGAATCCATAGGATATTACTTCTATGATCAATCTGAGCAAAAGGTGTTTGTTTCCAGAAATGCCACTTTTCTTGAGGAACCGTTCCTTAAAGAAAAGAAAGGCAAGATCATAGAATTAGAAGAAGTACAAAGTGATCCCACACCACCCACTGAAGAAACGTACCCTTCTGATCAACCACAACCAATCACGAATTTCGATACACATGAAAATCCTCCTCTAAGGCGTTCTGAACGCACTCCTAGACAGCCGGAGAGATGGTATGGATTCTTCCATGAAATCTCTCAAAAGGATAATGATCCTTTAACATATGAGGAGGCACTTTCAGATTCTGACTCTGAACAGTGGATAGAAGCCATGAAATCCGAAATGGACTCCATGAACTCCAACCAAGTTTGGACCTTGGTAGATTTGCCTGATGGGGTCAAACCCATAGGTTGCAAATGGATCTTTAAGAGAAAGCTCGGAGTTGATGGAAGCATTGCAGCCTACAAAGCAAGACTGGTTGCAAAAGGATTCACTCAAAGACCCGGCGTGGACTTTGATGAAACTTTTTCGCCAGTTGCAATGCAAAAGTCTATTCGGATCATGCTTGCCATTGCTGCATATTATGACTATGAGATATGGCAAATGGATGTGAAAACTGCCTTTCTCAATGGTGAGATTGACAAAGACATTTATATGGAGCAACCCATAGGTTTCACATTCAGTGGGAGTGAGCAAAAGGTTTGCAAACTCGAAAGATCAATCTATGGATTGAAACAGGCTTCTAGGAATTGGAACATTCGATTTGATGAATCAGTCAAAGCGTTTGGCTTCATTCAAATTTCGAATGAGTCCTGTGTGTATAGAAAGGAATTGGAGACCTCAGTGCAATTCTTAATACTTTATGTTGATAACATCCTTCTTATTGGGAATTCGAAGGATGACATCAAAGTAGCTAAGTTATGGTTATCGAACCAATTCGAGATGAAAGATCTTGGTGATACGTCCTATATCCTTGGAATTAAAATCTATAGAGATAGATCTAGAAGGTTAATAGGACTATCACAGTCGATGTACATTGACAAAGTATTGAAGAGATTCAATATGGAGTCAGCAAAGGTTAAGAACCTTCCTATGAGTGTAGGAACATGTCTTTCAAAGAAGATGTGTCCTAAGACCAACCTTGAGAAGGAAAGAATGACTCATACACCTTATGCATCAGCAATAGGTAGCATAATGTATGCAATGTTATGTACTCGACCGGATGTGCACTTAGTGTAACAAGTCTTTTCTGCCGTGAAGAATATTCTTAAGTACTTGAAAAGTACTAAAGATTTATTCTTAGTTTACGGAGGTCAGAAAGATCTTACTGTCGAAGGATACTGCGATGCAAGCTTTGCATCTGACTTAGATGATTTTAAGTCAATGTCAGGATACATTTTCTGCCTAAACGGCGGAGCAGTGAGTTGGAAGAGTTCCAAGCAAACTACCACTGTAGATTCGACCACTGAGGCCGAATACTTAGCTGCAAATGATGCAGCTAAGGAAGGTGTTTGGATTAGAAACTTCATTCAAGAATTGAATGTTGTTCCTAGCATGAAAGACCCCATTTCTGTGTTTTGTGACAACACTGGGGCGGTTGCTCAAGCAAGAGAACCAAGATCTCACCAACGGACCAAGCATATTACGAGGAAGTATCACCTAATCCGTGATATTATCAAAAGAGGAGATGTGCAAATTGAGAGGGTCACATCAGCAGAGAACGTGGCAGATCCACTTACTAAACCCCTTAGTCGAGAAGCTTTCCAAGGTCATCTTCAGAAGATGGGACTTAGAGTAGCTTTAAAATGGCTTTGACGGGCAAGTGGGAGATTGTTAGGAATAGTGCCCTAGAAAGCCGATTGTATATCCACTTTGTGCTTTTCCTTATTGTAATCACAGACAATCTTTGAATGAAATAACGAATTGAGGCAACACTTCTTTATATGCTCTTGTTTGGTATGCGTTTACTTTAGCTGTGCATGTATGAGAACTCCCCTAATCCTGATGAATTTAGGACTCTACCATTTAGGTGAAATGGTTCATGAAGCGAGCCCTATAGCACATAAGTCATGATTAGTAAAACACTCCAAGCCGATGAGTCCTACAGACAGTGGGAGTGTCAACCTGACTCCTCTAAGGCTTGCTTGTGGGATCACGCCCTTAAGAAGGACCACCTTGTTTCATGGAGGTACAAAGTGCATAGTTGATACGTGCGTGATACATGAGGGTGCTTACTTTTAACAAGTAAGTTCACTGAGGTGCCCCGTGTGAGAAGATTCCTAAATGGGAATGGAAGTTTCTATTTCAGGAAATGGAAACTTCCAGATTAGGAAATATCTCACGAGTCATTGATGTGATTAATTGATCCTTAGACTTGAGGTTCCTTGTCACTCTATGAGTTAACTCTGTAGTCTTAGGTATAAGCTTTAAAGGGTGTCGCCTTAGACAACTGATTCAAGGCTTATGCTGGGGCAAGTGATTCATGAAATTGAATGAGAATCAAGAAAGGACCTACACTTGCATTTGCAAGGTGATCTTTTATTGTGTAAGTCATTCATATGCCATATGGAGTCCTTGGCCAAGGCAGTAGATCAAGACATCAAGAAAAGGGTTTCTTGGATTGAGATCAAATGGATATGAAATGCACTTAGCTTTAAGACCGGATTATTAGGGTTCTGATTATTCCCTTGCCCTAGATCTTGGTTGAGAGATAGTAAGTAGAAGGATTGTATCTCACGTGAATCAATGACTTAAAGGTTCTGTCGAATCCGAACATTCCAATTCAGCTAGGGGTTAAACACCTGTTGCTAGACTATGGCCGTTTAATCTGTGGACTGATTAATTAATTAGTGAATTAATTAATTAGGCTCACTGCTAATTGAATTGAGAACCTAGAGGGTCACACACAACAACTTGGTTACATGAGTTGAGGCTTTAAAATGATTAAACGAGTTAATCGGGCGAAAGGGTTCCACACGTGTGAAATCACATGTGTGGGTCATGTGCGTGACACGTGTCCTTCATGGACACGTGTGCATGTGCGTGAATAATTATTTGGTGATTAAATAATTAATTTGTTAATTATTTAATAGACTTTGGTTTAATTTTGAATTAAAAAGAAAGTCTTATTTTGGAGAAAATAATCTAGTTAATTAATTATGAATTAATTAATTAGATAAAATAAGTTATTTATTTAAAAGAAATAAAGTATAAAATTATCCAAAATTAGTTTGGATATTTTTAGCTCTCTTGAAAGTTGATTTGAATGTGAATTCAAAGTCAAAGTCAAATTACTTGATGATCAAGTAATAGAAGAGAGAGAGACCAAAATCCTAGCCCATAAAGGACTAGGAATTTAGGCCACTCCCCTCTTATAAATAGGGGAGCTTGAGCTCCCCCTGGAGCTAATTGACAATTCTTTTGGTTCATGTGTTGAACACCTTCCTTTCTCCAAGATCAAATAAACCCTAGGTTAAGCCTAAACACTAACTAGAACTAGCATCCTTACTAGTTAGATTGTGATCAAGTTGGTGGACTATCTCTAGAGAGCTTCAAGTTAGAAGTTTGAAGATTCGAGCTTTACCAAGGAGAGGGGATCAAGCCGCGAGAAGAGCGTTCTTGGGTGGCTTGAAACGCTTCAAGAAAGAATAAAAGAAAAGTAAGTTTTCTATCTCTACGAATTTGGTTACACGATTGCGAGTCCAAAGTCCTTTTGTTGGAAAAATTTTTTAAATTCCGCTGCTTTCTGATTCGTGTTTTCCAACAAAATATTACATGATTAATGGTCTTGATGTGCTATGACTTATGTCTATGATATGTTATTACATTGTTACAATGTTACATGACTCATATATTATGACTTGAGCTGATGATATGATATGGATTAATGGAATAGTGCCTTGATCCTATGTTATACACTTTGATAGTGATACATGTTATAACCTAAGATAGAATAGTGTTTCATAACTTTATGTTATGCTTTAATTAGACTTCTTAACCATAGGTTATGCCTTTAACCTAGATCACACTTGCTTATAATAACATGAACTTGAAACTATAGGTTATAATCGAGATCATAATTGAATTAGGGTGTGTACATGCCGTGTGCGTGTGAGTGTGCCTGAGTGTGTGTTTAGTGTGTGGGTTTGACCCGACCCTTTGACCCGATAGGTGAATAGTAACCTGTGAATAGTAATCCGTGAATAGTAATCTGGAATAGTAACTGTGAATAGTACTTTTGAATAGTAAAAGTGAATTAAAACTTGTGCTTTCTTAATAGACATTTGCACTTAGGGTTTTCAAATCTGGGGTCTAAAATGTGATTTCAAAATGTGTTTTCTTTCGAGGACTTGTTTTATAACCTAAGGTTTTGCGATAGGATTCATAATTTGATTAATTCCTAATCGATTATAGTAAGATCATAGTCCCATGTTAATGATAACTCACTTTAAGGATTCCTTTGTGTGTTATCCTTCTCTAATACCTTAAATGTAACATCCTGCTCGCTCGCCCGTACAGGTACGCCACTTCGAGATTTTTATATGCTCATGTAAATTAATTTAACTATGCAAATACGTGTTATTTTAACGATTATGTGATTATTTGAATTAATTGATATATTTATAAATTTGAATATTTAAACGTTTTTAAGTTTTTAAACTTGTTTTTAATTCGTTTGAGTTTCAACTCGTTTCGAAATTTCGTGAAAATTTGATATGCATGAATTATACGTGTTATGAATTCATTTGCGTGCTCGTTTTAGTTTTTCAGACTTGTTTGATATGGTAACGCACCATATTTTATTGGTTGGGGACATGAGGGCCTAACTAGTTTTAGCGCGCCTCGTGTTCCGGAATTTATATCTTGAGCTCGGGAATTCGGATTCGAATTCCGGAAGTGACGCCGGACTCGTAACGAAGATTGGGAGCTAAGGAACCTAGCCTTGTATTTTTCTAAGCCCGTTTGATCCTCCGAATTTCGCCCGAAACATGATCCTCGCACAAATTTACCACCCTTTACCGTTTTGCCCCTAATTTATTCGTTTTAACTCCGTTTGACCCGATTCTTGAACCTATACCAGCAAACCATATTGTTCCCTTTGTTCCCTCTCCGTTCTAGCTTTCTAAATAAGTCAGATCGGTAATTTCTTCCCAACTCACCCACCTACCATCCCACTTGCCCTTTTCCCTCATTTTCAGCAGCTCCAGGACCGACAGAGAAAGGGAAAGAAGAAGGGAGAAGAATTCCTATCACTATTCACCCAAGCCGGATTTCGAGCTCGTTCGACCTTCATTCTTCATCAAATCGAAGAGGTAAGCACATATTATTGATGTAAATCTTCTCCCCTTTCATTTGAGACCTCTTTTGCTTGCATTCATGGAGTTTTGTGACTGATTTGGTAGGGTGAATGAATACTAGCGGGTTTGTTTTGTTTTGGTGATATCTTGCTTGTTTTTGCTCCAATTCTTGATCCGTGAAGTGCTACGTGACCCTTGTTGTATGCTTGATCTATTCCTTACCTTGTATTTCATGTGTGTGCCGAATTTGGAGCTCGACCATTGATGAATTCTTGAGTTTTTGAAGCTTTTGTGCTGAAAATTGATCTCCATGCCTTTACCGGTTGTTTGCTTGATGTTTGGCTCGAGTTGCTGCGTTTTCCTTGCGTTCTTTGTTGCATTACTTGACCAGGTTCATGCCCAAGCCATGGCTGCCCCTTCCCCTGCTTCCCTCCATGCCGAACGCTGCTGTTGCTGTTTTATTTTCGCGAACGAAGGGCCAACACGACCTTGTCTGATTCCTTTGAAAAGTTGACACGGCCGTGTTGAGCTCTCGAGTTGGGGCTGCTATTTTTAATAAAATGTGACACGGCCGTGTCACATTATGCCTGAGAATGAATACGGCCGTGTCCTAACTTTCAAATTAGATTTTGGTTGATAATTTTGCAGCCGTTGCGCCGTGCATGAGGGAATTACATGTTTACGTACCTTTTTCTTGCATGCAATAATTTGTTTGTTTTGTATTGATTAACACCATGCATGATCAGATTATATAATAATATATGCAGTTCAAATTAATGTAAGTAGATTATAATATGTTATAATATATAAATATGTTTGTCTTGTATTATTAATTTGTGGAATTAATTGAAAACCCTTTTCACGTATTGATTTCTTTTGTGTTACGTGTGTGAGTTTATTCCGTGTTTTATTTCTTCTCGTTTCGTCTATGCCTCGTATGTAATGTTAACTTGATATATTATGTGTTATGTGCATTGTATTAAATTTATAGTTTGATTTGAATGCTCGTTTTTGAATTTTGAACTTATATGCTCTTATGTACCTAAAGTGCTACTTTGCCTTTTATATGAACTTGAACGCTTAACGTGCTATATCTTGTTACTTCTTTTGCATCACTTGCATACATATGCATTCGCCGAGTGTCTAATTGGTTCATTTTGAGTTTAAGTATGTCTCTTGTTGTCTCTTTGTTCTTAGGTTCGTTCCTTGGTTGGAGAGGTGGTCTTTATACGCCCGTTTGCTCCTTTTGTTTCCGTTGCTTCTCGGAGGTGAGGTTTCTTTCTTTTAATTATTATGACCTACAACCCTATATGTGATTTCAAACCCGCATATGACCTATATGTATATATATACTACTTAGATACGTGTTCGATATGTAATTTGTGAGAATTGGCCCTTTTGTTATAAAACGTTTGAAAACGCTTTTATGTATAAGTAAGCTATTTTCGTTCTTTTGTTTTGAAAAGGGTTGGCGTGTGTTTGTGATACGTTTTGGCGAGATAAGCTTTTTGTGATTAGTGTAAGCGTGACTTTCGTTTGGGCCCCGGAGTTGTGTGGTTGGGAGACCCGGGACGACCATCGGGGTCGCCGTTGCAAGCCCGGGACACTTCTTCAGTAATAGGATCAACCCGAAACCCACTCGGAGGGAGGTGGGGGATGGAGTCCTTGGGCGTGAGTGTCATGAAACTCATGACCTTGACCTTTAAGCGTGGATGTGAAGGGTGGCCACCCTTCCATCCCATGGAGTAAGGAGGTTTGTGTTTATGTTTGTTTTGTAACTTCGCGTGATAAGCTTTGAGTTTTGCAATTGAAGGAGATTAGTTGGAACTCGTTCTCGCCGAGTTACTAGGATAAGCTTTATTTCCGTTATAGATATGTTTCTGTCTAAGATTCGTGAAACGGGTGGGGACTTCTAATTCTTAAAATTGGTTGATTTTGGCCTTTGGCCCTAAACCTTCTTTTTATATGTATTATCACGTGTCAAAATAACTTGGATTGTAAAAACCACGCCCGGTTCATGAATACTCTAAGAATTGAATATGCTATGGTCTATAATTATATATGGGTGCGTGTGTTAGCCCCCTCACCAGTCTCTAGGACTGACCCCTCTTCGATGTTTCTTTTTCCCCCTTTGCTTCTTAAGTTTGCAGGTGCAGGTCTTCGGTTCGTGCTAGGCGGTGTCTTTTGCTTTGAGTTGTTCGGGTTGTATAGGAGAGTCTTTGCATCCTTGCATCTTTACTTTCAGTTTTGGTACTACGTATAAGTTTGGTACTATGTATAAGTTTCTATTATATGATTCTTTTGGCCTTGGATGGGCATAACTTGTATAATTCGTATAAGTTTTGGCATGTATGTTTGTATTTTGCGATCTTGGTAGCTTCCGCATTTGCTTTTGTTTCTTTACGCACTCTGTTTTGAGGGTCTAGACCGCCTAGCTAGAGCGTGGGTTTTTTGTTTGTCTTCGTTCGCTGTAGCTTGGTGCGGGTGCGGAGATCCCATTTCGTTACTCGCATCGGGCTATGGTGCGGGGAGATGTGGCGCCCTTCGCTTCGGGGTGTTACATTAAATGGTATTACTCTCTTGTCATTACATGTTCTGTACTTGTTTTATATGTTTATGTGCATCGTTATAGAAGTGTATCTTAGTTCTTAAGCTCACCTTAGTACACACTTTCAGGAGTTAAGGTTGAGCACTGGAATCCCCAGGGCACTGCATAATCTATCCTACCTACTATTACTAATATGTGAGGTTATAAATGTTTTCAACTGGAACCATGAATACTTAAGGATTCAATTGTTTTGAAGCTCAAAGCCTAGTGCTTTACATTCTTGTTTTGAAATACCCTTTATAAGGGATGAGTCTTCAAAGAACCCAGACCTATCCATATTCATTGATCAAGGGCACATGTTTTCAAAGTAATGCATCAATGGTTCATGTTTTCAAATTAATGCATCAATGGTTCAATGTTTTCAAAGTAATGCATCAATGGTTCATATTTTCAAAGTATTGCATCAATGTTTCAATGCATATGTTCAATGGTTCATACATTCAGATTTATTCTGGATGTCATCAATGGTGCAAGCAATCAATGGTTAATGGTATGGGCCCGGCGGTTATGTGTAGAGGTGATGCTCGGGAGGTGAGCGCCAACGACATCACTAATACCGGCTGCCACACTAGGCGATTGATACCGACTTTAATCAGGAGGTTTGGTTAAGTCAGGACAATTGTCGGGAATGGACCGCAAATCTATTCCCAAATCAATGGTTAAGGGTCACCTAGGGGTCGCTCCCCGAAGTGAAACTTGGTGGAGGATGGTGCATGTGTGTATGTGTTAGGGTGTTGTTGATCTCAGTCCGACACCCTATTAATGGTCATGTTTTCTGGAGTAAGGAAGGAGAAGCCTAGCTTGCGGGCATCAATGTTTTCATAAAGTTGGTTCATATCTTGCAAAGTTGTTCCCTACCCTTATCCCGTTTTATGAAAATCATATGAACCAAATCATAGCAAATGTGTGCGCGTGTGACAGCATTCATGAAAGTGTTTTGAAAACTGTCATTACTTATAGCATTGCATCAAAGGGTTTCACCACTTGAACTTATTCTTAAGTTCTTCTTCAAAGCTTTGCATTAAAGGTTTTACTTTATGAACTTCACTTCAAATGTTTACTTTAAGTACTTTCTTTTAAAGATATCCCTCACTTAGTCACTTTGACTAGTACCTCTACCTGTTTTTCTGGCCTCCTGGTTTCAGGTCTTGCAGCCGCAGTCTAGAGGTATCTTGAAGCTCTAGAGTGTTCATTTTGTTGAGTCAGGACTTTACTTTATTAATCTATTTTGTGTCCTGCATATGTTATATGGTTGCATTGATACTTTACCTTATGCTTTTGTAATAATCCTTCTGCTACTTGGATACGGCTACAATTGCTATTATATGCTCCCATGACAATGTTCAATTGATATAGTAATGTTAATAGTCTCTTCTGCTTAACGATCAGTACTTGCTTGTTTATATGCCATCACGCACATATTTTGAAAAGTTTTAAAATACTCTGATTTTCCGCTGCATAAGCCACATAGTTAAACACTATTATTATTACTCGTTAATGGACATGTCGTTCGCTGGGGTATTTCTTGAGTGATGGCTCACACCATTACTTGAGGGGTGCTTCAATGCGGGGGTTGAGGGGCGCTGCTCTCTACCAGCAAAGTGGGGGCGCTACATTTTGGGCATATTATGTTATGATCATTGTTAGTACATTTTGGCACTTGGACATGTATGTTATATAAGAGATGATAATGTATTGATAGTTAATGTTGGTACCTATTATGTATTTATTTTGGTAAATATGGTACCTATACGTATTAATCTAAATGCTTCCGCTTTTAAATTTCATGTCCTTGGCTTTGATTGTGTTGGGGAGTGTCCCGCCTAGCTCGTTGTTTCTTGATTGTCACCCGTTCGCTATAGTTTAGGTTTATGTACAGACTGTCCATTTTTTATGTGGATCGGGCTATAGTGCGGGGGATGTAGTGCCTTTGGGGTTAGGATGCTACTCCACGTGTTGATTTCCTTGTGTGCGTAATTGCTTAATTTACTTTTCCATGTTGCTTATATACTTTTTAATGTTTTAATTCTGTGATTCTGTGCGTTGCGTGGCCCTATTTTTAATCTCTTTAAGAGTTTAGGGGCTTGTTTGTAATTTCTTCTTTTAGGGGTTTTTCGGTCATTTCTCGTTCGATCGAGGTTTCGACCTTTTGGACCCCTTCAATGTGTTTGGGGCATCGAGACGAGTCCGTAGACTCTAAGTTTGTCCAATTCCGACGTCGTTAACCCTTCTTTCGGCCGTTCCGTATGTTGAGGACCCGGGATAAAACACCCAGATCCTCGTTTTACGCGTAAACTCCAACTCTCTCTCTCTCTCTCGTTCTCTCCCGTTCCCAGCGACAAACACACACACGCTCACACCTTAAACACACACAAGCCCATAACTTGCCCGTTTCTCGACGAAATTCGACATATGAATAGTCAAAGTTGATCAGCTCGACGAGCCCGACACGATGATACCAAAATCATGGCCTGAAACCAAGCGATGGTGGAGATATTTCGTGATCTCAGTCGCGTTGAAAGAGCAACGGCGGTTCACGGTGGTTCGCGGTGGTCTACCGCGGCGGAAGTGATCGAAAGATGACTGGGCTTTGGACGTCTCTTGGCAGCGTAACTTTTAGCGTTCGTGGCGTGCCGATCGGAAGCCGGACGGCAGCGCACGCGCCACCTGAAGTTGCACCGCGGCGGCACGTGAACAGTGCGGCGGTGGTTCTGCTGCGTTCCAGTGGTTTTTCTCGATGAAGGTTGGTGCTTTCCTATGTTTTTCGACCCCCTGAGTTCATTTCCGGCATCGGTTTGAGAAAACAATGGCCGTAGGTGGTGGTTTTGGGTGTTGCAGCGGTGGCAGAAACTTCGGCGGCCATTGGGGGCTTTTTCCGGCAGTCTTTTGGCGACGGACTCTTCACGGAAGTTTTCGGAACGACGAGAACTATAATTCCCCATTCACTCGACTCCAGATTCCGCCGTTTAGGTGGCGGTCAGTGGCGGCACGTGGCGGTCAAACGTCGCCCATCGTTCCGGCGTCTTTTCCAGCAATTGAGTTGGGTATTTCGAAGTTCTTGATGAGACCTTTACAACGGTATGTTCGGATTTTGTTTTCGTTTTACGGTTTACGTTTAATTTCAGTTTTTGTTCTAGGGATTTAGTTCGGTTTTTTGCTAACGAAATCCGGTATGCTTGGTATTTTCTGAAATTGTTTGACGGCTTTTGTTGAACAGGCCGAGACGCACATTTCTGTGCTTCCGGGGATTTTTTCGACCACCAGAGGCAGTGTTCCGGTGGCGGCCGGTGGCTGTTCGGCCGGCTACGGCGGCGACATTCTCGTGACTTTCGGACAGTAGGTCCGTTTCGTTCTGGTGAGTCCAATGTCGCTTACAGTTCGTCAATCGGATGTCCGATTGATTTTATATGAATTTTTGAAGTTGTTATATTTTATTTGATAATTGTTGTAATTATGGAATTGATCATGTATGTGTAATAAAGTGTGAATTATGAATTGTATGTCTCCCGGGAATAGGTTATAATATATGAAAACTTGATTCTTAAATTATTGTATTTATTTGTTTCGTTTCGTGCCAAATTAGTTGAGAATAATTCTTGTTTAAGGGATATTAATGCAATTTAAGAATCTAAATTATTTGTATGATTATGTGACTCCTAATAATTAAATTATGAAAGGTTATGTTGAATTTAATTTAAATGAATTGTTAAAATATGCTAATTGTTGGGATTGATATGAAATATGTCAATATGCATTTATGTATGAGATTGTTATGCAATCGTGGTTACTTTCTTGGGATTTAGTGCATGATATGAATTATATTCGTGATGACTTGATTTATTTTATGCATTTAATGTTATGAACTTTACAACCTATGCATCTCTTGATATGTAATATGAATTATAATATGCTCTGAATGACTTGATTGAATAGATATGGATTATATGTTGCATCATTTGTATTCGTGAGCATGGCCGTGCATCTTTTGTGGTTATTGTTGGAGTCTGAGTCTTGTGTTCTATGTGCTCAGTCGTTCAGGGGTCCTTCAGGAGTGTCTGTCAGCTGTTTGGGTTCAGTGGGGCTCCTTTGCTCGTGTCTTCCGTTCTCGTCGGTGTAAGGTGAGGTTTTAGGATTTTTGTTTTAGTTAAATCGACCTATAACCCTCTGTGCTCGTTTTCAAGCCTACATGCGATTATTTTATTATATTTATATAATAGATATGTGTTTATACGATACGTTTATCGTTTTGTTATAAGATTAACGGTTTTCAAACTGTATATGTACGAGCATATGTAAGCTTGAAATGTTTTGCAACGAGGCTATGCTCCAAACCGTGTGTGTAACGCCCCGTGTTTTCACACGTGTAGGTAAGTGTTACGTGCGCAATTACATTTAATTATATGATTTTATATCTTGTTTTATTAATTGAATTCGTTTCTAATTTGATTTAATTGTTTAGAATTTATATGAATTCCAATGTGTGCTATGAATATATGAATGAAATTGCGAGAATGTGAATTTCATGAATTCGGTGTTAATTGAATGGAATTATATGTTTCGTGTAATCTGTGGGCTTGATTGTAACTTATTTGAATGTTTTGGACTCAATTGGAAATTGGGTTTGGGCTTAATTGCCACTTTTTGAAAGTTTAGGGACCTATTTGTATAATAGGCAACCCTGAACGGTTTTCGCGATATCTTGAGCTCCGGACCTCGAAATCGAGATCCGTAATGGGCGTTGAGCTTGTCTCGACGATACCTATCCATTAAACTTGACCTTATACTTTTTCGATACCGTTTGAACCTTCGACAACGAATCTTTCCACAACCTCGACCTTATAACTTGTTTGAACCGTTTACTAATCGAACCGGACTTGAACCGACCCGTATTCTACCCATTTTATCACTAAAAATCAGCATTTGTTCCCTTATGCATCTCATTTCATCGATCATCATCATCTCAAGAGGCCAAGGAGAAGCTTGAAGAAAACCCTCCATTTTGGTCATTCAAACCCTAAGCTCAAGATCAACTTTCATCCAATCTTCTTCCAAGGTAAGGTATGGATTGTTTTTCCCTCATTCTCCTCTCCATTTTCTTCCGATTATATCTTGGTATAAGTTGGAGAATCATGTGTTATGAGAAAAGTTTGAAAATGAATCAAATGGTATGAATTCTTGGTTCCATGTCTTTCCTTGGTTTTAAGTGATAGTTGATGCATGGAATGTGTTGCTTGTAACTTCCTCATCATTTCTATATCTTTAAATCTCATGTTGGATATGTATTACATGATGTGCCATTGTTGAAGCTTGAAGCTTCCATGAATGAAAGCTTGGTTTTGAGTGATCATTTGCCAAATTTATGCATGAATTCTTGTGTATATGAATGAGTTATATGATTTGCATGATTTTTATGACTTGAATACATGTGTAAGTGTGTATAAGAGCTTCCTTAGAGCTGCCCCTGCTTTTTCAAGCTTTTCCCTCGCCAAAAACAGTGCTTCTGCTCTGTTTTTGTTGGCAAAACGATGAGCTAACACGGCCGTGTCAGCTTTGAACTGAAAATGGACACGGCCGTGTTGGGCTCTCGACTTTGATTTTTTTCTGAATTTAATCTCGGACACGGCCGTGTCCAAATCCTTTGAAAATGTAACATGGCCGTGTCAAGCCCTCGACTTTGAATTTTTGGATTTTTAAACCTCGGACACGGCCGTGTCCGTTTCCTTTGAAAACTCAACACGGCCGTGTCATTTGAAATGGCAGCTTTGGGGGAACTCTTTTATTGCTTGTTTTGCGTTTATTGCTAGTATTTGTGAATTGTATGCAACGTAAATGTATTAAAGCTGTGATTTATGATTGATATATGATATTAAGAACCATATGAATGCAAGTATGAAAGTATGAACGATCTGAACCGGAATGAATACGGTTTTACCGTATATTGAATGAAGTTTGGTGAATTATGTGTTTAATTGAATTCTATGGTATTCATGAGCATATTTGGACATGTTTTATGTTTCAAGCATTCCATAGCATGTCATTTCTTCGCCGAGCGTCAAATGTGGTCATGATTGAGTCTCACACTACCTTTGTCACACAGATCTTGATCCAGTGGGTGACGAGGTCGGGCAGTGAGAGCTTTGTCGGGTTCTTTTTATCTACCAGGTGGGTTTTTCTTCTATTAGATAACAATATGACCCTGAACACCCAATGTGCAAGATTTTGGCCAAAACTCTATATATGTATTTATAGCGAGTTTTCAACGAAACAAATGTTTTAAACGAAAGCCTTTTTCTTGAATATCCTACCAAAAGTTTGGCGAGTAATGAATGAGTGATCACAATGAATGGGGGCCCGGGACTTAGTGTAGTGGTGAACCGGTGAAGCATGGGCTGACGGGAATCCATTTATACTAGTTCCAACAATGTCGGCAACCTGGATTTCACTAGGAGATTAGTGAATGAAAGGGGACCCGTGCTTTTGGGGATTCATGTACCCCTCTAGCATTAATGAATGAGGGTTCGGGCCTTGCAAACCCACTCCCTACCCGGAGGAAGAAGGTGGTATATGAACGATTGAATGAATGATCGAATGTATGTACACGAAAGAATGTAATGTATGAATGAATGAATGAATGAATGAATGAATAATGGATTACACGAGGTGATGGTTGGAGATAATGCACGCCCCCTCGCCGGGCCACTAATGACCTAATGAATGAAATGAATTGTTATAATCCTATTCATTGTATTTTATTTCCCACTTGGGAATAATGCTTCTAAACCTCGAATAAGGATTATAACTTGCATGTATGTGTTTCAATTCCGCGATATTATGATATTATGCCTATCTTTTTATACCCACCAGTCTGTCTAAGACTGAACCCGGAGTTGTTTCAGTTATTTTTGCAGGAAGGGGATGCTAGGCGGGATGCGAGCCGGGAGGAGAGTCTTGCATAGTGTCTAGCCTTTCTTTCGTTACACTCATATGTATACTTTATGATCACTTTTGGATTTTGTTTATGTATCGAGCGTACATGTATATGGTACCTATATGTATCTTTCAGACTTAAATGTTGGTACCTAGAGCATATAGCTCAATATATGGAATACATGTTGGTACCTAGAGCATCTAGCTCAGTATATAGTATTTGAATGATTGATTCCGCCTTTCTGTTACTATGATTGTTGTTGTTGCTGTTGGGGTTTAAGTGATAGGCTAGTCCCGCTTGGCTTAGCGAGTGTGTATGTCTCCGTTTGCTATGATTTGGCTCGTGTGTGGAAATCCATTTCATATACGGGTCGGGTCATGGTGCGGGGGATGTGACGTCTCGCGCTCGGGTGTTACATCCTTTTAGTGGTATCAGAGCCCAAGGTTGCAAAACCAGGGTTCTAGTGTCGTGTTGAGTCAGTAGGTCGTTCGACTGTAGGAATTACTTGGTAATTTGGAGTATTTGCATTTTATATGATAAGGTGTTTTGATCTCTGACTTGAATGATTGAATGAATTTAATGCATTGTCACGCATGAACTAAAATTAGCACGCATGTTAGTGTTTGAGTGAACAGGATGCCTCCTAGAAGACATCGGGAAAGGTCTCCGGGACACCATCATCATAGAGATCGTTCTCCTAATCCTCCACAGCCGCCTATGAATATGGAGCACTTTATGGAGGCTGTATATAACTACGTGGAGCATAGAAGGGCTCAGGATCCTCCAGTACAACCGCAAGCTGAACATCAAGCACCTCCTCCAAATAACCCGAGAGATCATCATGGGTTATTTTTGAGTTATAATCCTCCAAGATTTTCCGGTTCGGTGGATGATGCGGTATCGGAAGGATGGCTCACAAGGATTGAGAGGATTTTCGATGTTAGTCAATTTACCTCTCAAGAGAAAGCTCAGTTTGCTATTTTTCAATTGGACGGAGAGGCCTATGATTGGTGGGAACGCACCCGAGAAAAGCTGGAAGTGGAAGGGGAAGAAGTTAACTGGGAAGTGTTTGTAAGGGAATTCAGAGAAGCTTTTGTTCCTGAAGTCGTTCGAGAGAGAAAAGAACAAGAATTTATGGATCTGAAGCAAGGAACTCGCACGGTGGCCCAGTATCTTTCTCTTTTCAATAGACTTGGTAAATATGCACCTCACATTACAAGGGATGAAAAGAGAATGGGAAAGAGGTTTATAGCTGGATTGAGACAGGATCTCCGACACGGGCACGCAGGCCATAATTTCGAGTCTTTTGCTGACACGGTACAGAGGGCATTGGTGTTGGAAGAGGAATATAAGAAAAAGGACCCCTTACCTCGTATGGAAATGGGATAAGGATCGGGGTTTGGAAAGGGGAAAAGGCCTATGGTATCTCCTCCTCAGCCGTTTTAAGGGCAAAACAGGAAGTTTAGAGCTGCAGGATCTACACCACCGAAGCCATAAGTACCTCCAGCTACTTCTGATCCTCGACATGATAGGTCACCATGTTTATATTGTGGAGGCCCTACTCACACCTACAACACTTGCAGAAGGAGGTTGGGACAGTGTCTGATTTGCGGGAAAACGACGCATATGGCCAATACTTGTCCAGACAAGACTCCAGGCTATCAACCGGGAGCTCAGAGGTCGCTGATTCCAGCTCGTGCGTATGCTTTCGCGGGTGAAGAGCAAAATGTGGGAGCCAATCCCAATGCTATGGTGGAAGGTATGATATGCATCTATAACACGAACATACATGCATTAGTTGACCCTGGCGCTACTCATTCTTTTATTTCTTGCAAATTAATTGATACTTTGTGTTTGCCTGTTACGTGCTTAAATGCTTGTTATGTGGTGAGTTCGCCGTTGGGTGGAAGTCTTGAGACGGATCGGGTGGTCAGAGATTGTGTGTTTGGGTTTGAAGGCAGAGAATATCAGGCAGATTTGGTGGTAATGCCGATGAATAGATATGAGGTTATTCTGGGAATGGATTGGTTGTTTCGGTATCATGCCACGGTTGATTGTTTCACCAAGACAGTTAAGTTGGAAGAAGAAGTGGTAGTAGGGAAAGAATCAGAGATTGCTCCTCTTTTGTCGTTCACGGAAGCTCATAAGTTGATAAGGAATGGGGCAACGGGATTTATTGCCTATATCTTGAATAAGCCGAAAGATCAGGCAAAGTTGGAAGAGACCGAAGTGGTAAAGGAGTACCTTGAGGTGTTTCCGGAAGTTTTAGGTTCTTTGCCTCCGGATCAAGAGATCGAATTTGTAATAGACTTATATCCGGGATCTGAACCTTATTCTAAGACTCCTTACCGGATGGCACCGACATAATTATAGGAGTTAAAAGTTCGACTGGAAGAACTTCTTAAGAATGGTTATATTCGACCGAGTTCATCCCCGTGGGGCGCGCCAGTTCTCTTTGTTAAGAAGAAAGATGGAACTTTAAGGATGTGTATTGACTACCGGGAGTTGAATCGGATGACTATAAAGAATAAGTATCCATTGCCTAATATAGAGGATCTGTTTGACATGCTACAAGGGTCAAGAGTATATTAAAAGCTTGATTTAAGGCAAGGATATTATCAGTTAAAGATTAAGGAGGAAGATATTCCTAAGACAGGATTTAATACCCGGTATGGACATTATGAATTCGTGGTGATGCCATTTGGATTAACTAACGCGCCGGCAGCTTTTATGGACATGATGCATCGGATTTTCCGGCCGTATTTGGATAAATTTGTCGTGATCTTCATTGATGATATTTTGGTGTATTCAAGGTCAGAAGAGGATCATGCTCGGCATTTGAGATTGGTATTGGAGACTTTAAGAGATAACCAAC
This sequence comes from Lantana camara, assembly GCA_037501455.1. Taxonomy (NCBI): domain Eukaryota; kingdom Viridiplantae; phylum Streptophyta; class Magnoliopsida; order Lamiales; family Verbenaceae; genus Lantana; species Lantana camara. The sequence goes on from CM074861.1 coordinate 59,766,651, forward strand.
TTTATGCCAAGTTTAGTAAATGCGAGTTTTGGATTGACAGGGTGAGCTTCTTGGGACATATTATTTCGAGCAAAGGATTGGAGTGGATCCTTCGAAAATAGTGGCAGTTTTTAAGTGGCAGAGTCCTAAGAATGTTTCTGAGATCCGAAGTTTCTTGGGTTTAGCCGGTTATTACCGAAGATTTGTTAAGGATTTCTCTAAGATTGCGGCTCCGTTAACCCGATTAACCGAGAAAGAGGTTCGGTTTAAATGGGATGAGAAGTGTGAAGTTAGTTTTTAGCTCTTGAAGGATAAGTTAACTTCTGCACCGATACTTGCACTTCTGGATGGTATTGAAGGGTTTGTGGTGTATACGGATGCTTCCCATGAAGGTTTAGGTTGTGTTTTGATGCAGAATGGGAGAGTAATTGCTTATGCCTCTAGGAAATTCAAAGAGCATGAGAAGAATTATCCCACTCATGACCTTGAACTTGCAACGGTGATTTTTGCCTTAGGGAAGTGGAGACATTATTTGTATGGAACTTCTTTTGAGATTTTCACCGATCATAAGAGTCTTTAGTATTTGTTTTCTCAAAAGGATTTGGATAGATTGCAACGAAGGTGGATGGAGGCTCTCGAGGATTATGATTGTGTGACTAAGTATCACCCGGGTAAAGCTAACGTGGTCGCGGATGCATTGAGCAGGAAGGCTAGTGTATCCAATTTGAAGGTAAATATTGGACAACCAATGGAGTTGGTTAAGATAAAGGCTCGTATTGGTAACATCTCAGTACGTCCAGAGTTAAGGCAACAGATATTTGAGGCACAACGGACGGATGTTGAGATCCAGAAGTTGATTGAAAAGGCTCGATCAGACTCCGAGTGTCCGTTTGGATTCGATGACACGGGAATCTTTCGGGTTAAGAACAGAGTGGTAGTTCCAAGGGAGTTGAGATGAGCTATTTTGGATGAAGCTCATAAAACTGTGTATTCGGTACATCCTGGTGGAAACAAGATGTATCGGGACTTGAAACAGTATTATTGGTGGAACGGGCTGAAGAGAGACGTAGTGAATTATGTGAAGCAATGTTTGACTTGTCAGCTAGTGAAAGCTGAGCATCAGAAGCCGTCAGGATTATTACAGCCATTACCTATTCCCGAATGGAAATAGGAACAGATAGCAATGGATTTTGTATCGGGTTTACCTAGAGTGAAGGGTGGATTCGATGGAATTTGGGTAATCGTGGACAGGTTAACCAAATCAGCGCATTTTCTTGCAGTTCGGATGTCCGATAAGATAGGTAAGTTGGCTAAGAGGTATTGTGATGAGATTGTTCGGTTACATGGAGTGCCAACTAGTATTGTTTCAGACAGGGATCCAAGATTCACTTCCAAGTTTTGGCAAGAATTACAGAAATGTCTGGGAACTAAGCTTCAGTTCAGTACAACTTTTCATCCACAGACTGACGGGCAATCCGAAAGGTTAATCAGATATCTTGAGGATATGTTAAGGGCGTGTGTGTTGGATTTCTCGAGTTCATGGAATGAACAACTGCCCTTGATTGAGTTTGCCTACAATAACAGTTATCAAGCTTCTATAGAAATGGCACCGTATGAGTTTCTTTATGGAAGGAAGTGCCGATTCCCAGTGTTTTTCGATTTGAAAGAATGGAAGTGGAGTAAGCAAGAAGGGGTACAAAGAGGTGAAAGGAAAGATAAACCTTCCAAAGCGATTCAAGATGCTATTGAAAAAGTTCAGATTATCCGACAACGGATGAAAGTAGCTCAAGATCGACAGAAAAGTTATGCAGATAAGCGAAGGAAAGATCTTGAATTTGAAGTTGGGGATAGGGTATTCCTGAAAGCTTCACCTCGGTAAGGATTTACCCGAATTGGAAAAGGAGGAAAGTTAAATCCCCGATATTTGGGACCTTATGAGATTTTGGAGAGAATCGGAGATACAACTTATAGATTGGATTTGCCTCCAAGTTTAATGGGTATTCACAATGTCTTCCATGTATCACAACTTCGGAAGTACTATCCCGATGAATCCGTGATCATACCGATTGAAGAAGTGGAGCTTGAACCGAATCTCACTTTTGTTCAGAAACCAGTTAAGATTTTGGATCGGAAATTTCAAGAACTTCGGAACAGACGGTTTCCCTTGGTGAAAGTGTTGTGGCGAAGTGATAAGACGGAGGAAGCTACGTGGGAAACGGAAGAGAAAATGAAGAAGTTCTATCCAAAGTTGTTTCCGATCGAGCAGTGAATCCGAGGACGGATTCTCTTTAAGGTGGAGAGGTTGTAACGCCCTGTGTTTTCACACGTGTAGGTAAGTGTTACGTGCGCAATTACATTTAATTATATGATTTTATATCTTGTTTTATTAATTGAATTCGTTTCTAATTTGATTTAATTGTTTATAATTTATATGAATTCCAATGTGTGCTATGAATATATGAATGAAATTACGAGAATGTGAATTTCATGAATTCGGTGTTAATTGAATGGAATTATATGTTTCGTGTAATCTGTGGGCTTGATTGTAACTTATTTGAATGTTTTGGACTCAATTGGAAATTGGGTTTGGGCTTAATTGCCACTTTTTGAAAGTTTAGGGACCTATTTGTATAATAGGGAACCCTGAACGGTTTCCGCGATATCTTGAGCTCCAGACCTCGAAATCGAGATCCGTAACGGGCGTTGAGCTTGTCTCGACGATACCTATCCATTAAACTTGACCTTATACTTTTTCAATACCGTTTGAACCTTCGACAATGAATCTTTCCACAACCTCGACCTTATAACTTGTTTGAACCGTTTACTAATCGAACCGGACTTGAACCGACCCGTATTCTACCCATTTTATCACTAAAAATCAGCATTTGTTCCCTTATGCATCTCATTTCATCGATCATCATCATCTCAAGAGGCCAAGGAGAAGCTTGAAGAAAACCCTCCATTTTGGTCATTCAAACCCTAAGCTCAAGATCAACTTTCATCCAATCTTCTTCCAAGGTAAGGTATGGATTGTTTTTCCCTCATTCTCCTCTCCATTTTCTTCCGATTATATCTTGGTATAAGTTGGAGAATCATGTGTTATGAGAAAAGTTTGAAAATGAATCAAATGGTATGAATTCTTGGTTCCATGTCTTTCCTTGGTTTTAAGTGATAGTTGATGCATGGAATGTGTTGCTTGTAACTTCCTCATCATTTCTATATCTTTAAATCTCATGTTGGATATGTATTACATGATGTGCCATTGTTGAAGCTTGAAGCTTCCATGAATGAAAGCTTGGTTTTGAGTGATCATTTGCCAATTTTATGCATGAATTCTTGTGTATATGAATGAGTTATATGATTTGCATGATTTTTATGACTTGAATACATGTCTAAGTGTGTATAAGAGCTTCCTTAGAGCTGCCCCTGCTTTTTCAAGCTTTTCCCTCGCCAAAAACAGAGCTTCTGTTCTGTTTTTGTTGGCAAAACGATGAACTAACACGGCCGTGTCAGCTTTGAACTGAAAATGGATACGGCCGTGTTGGGCTCTCGACTTTGATTTTTTTCTGAATTTAATCTCGGACACGGCCGTGTCCAAATTCTTTGAAAATGTAACACGGCCGTGTCAAGCCCTCGACTTTGAATTTTTGGATTTTTAAACCTCAGACACGGCCGTGTCCGTTTCCTTTGAAAACTCAACACGGCCGTGTCATTTGAAATGGCAGCTTTGGGGGAACACTTTTATTGCTTGTTTTGCGTTTATTGCTAGTATTTATGAATTGTATGCAACGTAAATGTATTAAAGCTGTGATTTATGATTGATATATGATATTAAGAACCATATGAATGCAAGTATGAAAGTATGAACGATATGAACGGGAATGAGTACGATTTTGCCGTATATTGAACGAAGTTTGGTGAATTATGTGTTTAATTGAATTCTATGGTATTCATGAGCATATTTGGACATGTTTTATGTTTCAAGCATTCCATAGCATGTCATTTCTTCGCCGAGCGTCAAATGTGGTCATGATTGAGTCTCACACTACCTTTGTCACACAGATCTTGATCCAGTGGGTGATGAGGTCTGGCAGTGAGAGCTTTGTCGGGTTCTTTTTGTCTACCAGGTGGGTTTTTCTTCTATTAGATAACAATATGACCCCGAACACCCAATGTGCAAGATTTTGGCCAAAACTCTATATATGTATTTATAGCGAGTTTTCAACGAAACAAATGTTTTAAACGAAAACCTTTTTCTTGAATATCCTACCAAAAGTTTGGCGAGTAATGAATGAGTGATCACAATGAATGGGGGCCCGGGACTTAGTGTAGTGGTGAACCGGGAAAGCATGGGCTGACGGGAATCCATTTATACTAGTTCCAACAATGTCGGCAACCTGGATTTCACTAGGAGATTAGTGAATGAAAGGGGACCCGCGCTTTTGGGGATTAATGTACCCCTCTAGCATTAATGAATGAGGGTTCAGGCCTTGCAAACCCGTTCCCTACCCGGAGGAAGAAGGTGGTATATGAACGATTGAATGAATGATCAAATGTATGTGCACGAAAGAATGTAATGTATGAATGAATGAATGAATGAATGAATGAATAATGGATTACACGAGGTGATGGTTGGAGATAATGCACGCCCCCTCGCCGGGCCACTAATGACCTAATGAATGAAATGAATTGTTATAATCCTATTCGTTGTATTTTATTTCCCACTTGGGAATAATGCTTCTAAACCTCGAATAAGGATTATAACTTGCATGTATGTGTTTCAATTCCGCGATATTATGATATTATGCCTATCTTTTTATACCCACCAGTCTGTCTAAGACTGAACCCGGAGTTGTTTCAGTTATTTTTGCAGGAAGGGGATGCTAGGCGGGATGCGAGTCGGGAGGAGAGTCTTGCATAGTGTCTAGCCTTTCTTTCGTTACACTCATACGTATACTTTATGATCACTTTTGGATTTTGTTTATGTATCGAGCGTACATGTAGATGGTACCTATACGTATCTTTCAGACTTAAATGTTGGTACCTAGAGCATATAGCTCAATATATGGAATACATGTTGGTACCTAGAGCATCTAGCTCAGTATATAGTATTTGAATGATTGCTTCCGCCTTTCTGTTACTCTGATTGTTGTTGTTGCTGTTGGGGTTTAAGTGATAGGCTAGTCCCGCCTAGCTTAGCGAGTGTGTATGTTTCCGTTCGCTATGATTTGGCTTGTGTGTGGAAATCCATTTCATATACGGGTCGGGTCATGGTGCGGGGGATGTGACGTCTCGCGCTCGGGCGTTACAGTGTGTCTTCATGCCAGCTACGGATTAGGATGGCACGGAGAGGTACGTTTATAGCATATGCTAAGTTGCAAGTATGGTATGTCTGATCAGGTACGTAAGTCTGTTATGATTTGATAAGTATGATATGTAGGAAGTTATGATCTGATATGTTCTGTTCTGATGTGTTGGGCCCCGAGACGTGGATAAGGGAGACCCGGGACGACTATGGGGTTACCGGTTATGACCCATGTGTACGTTCTCATTTGAAGTACTCACGTGCGACTCGTGGAGGTTGAGGAGGCGTGGTGCTTTGAGCCCTCGGTGGATAGCCGGGGAAGACACAGTGTGGGTTAGCTACCCCTTGTGTGTTTGTATCTGTATAAGTAGTGAGGATTTGCTCCCCGAACTACATGGTGTTGGGGTTGGATTGTTTGTGATATTTGTTTGTTTTCCGTTATGATACGTATGATAAGATATGGAAGTAAGGTGGGAGACCCGTACTCGCCGGGTATATGAATATGATCTATTATGTTGATTATGAAACGGGATAGGGGCTTTTTCTTTCGATATGATATGTTTATGCTAAGTTCATTAAGTTTTGGATAAGATAAGTTATGTATCTGTTTGATTTGAAAAATGGTTTTGGTATGCAAAATCCTACTCCCGGTTCATAGTCTTTCTTTTGATATGTGCTCTGCTCTTTATTATGTATAGTGTGTGTGTGTTCAGCTCCCTCACTCAGTCAGTGGACTGACCCTCGCCCCACCTATGTTTTTAGCTTGCAGGTGCAGGATGTTGGATTTCGAGCTAGGCGGCGGTGTGTCATGTCTGTTGAGAAAGGGGTTCCGATTCTGCTCAGATCTGGGTGAGCTAGGGCGGCGGAGGACTGACCTTCTTTCTTACAGCAGGTGGCGAGATGATGGAGCTATGCCTTATGGTGGAGTGTTGAGTCACGGCGGAAGTGGTGGTCGGCTGCCGCTTCGCTTGTGGGGAGAGTGAGAGAAAGGTGGCGGTGAAAGAAGCTTTCCCCCAAATCTTTTCAGATCTGGAACGAGAGAGATTCGGAGTGTGCGCTGGAGTGAAGAAGTTGACGGTATCTCGTCGGAGGTGGTGGCAGTAAAAGAAGCTTTCCCCCCCAAATCTTTTCAGATCTGGAACGAGAGAGAGAGAGATGATTAAAGGTGGTGGTGTTCGCCGGTAAAATAACAGGGGTTGCTCGACCTTCAGCGGCGGTGGTGGCTTTGAATCGCCGACTGCATAACGAATTTAGAGGAAGAGGGCTACGCCGCTGCTTGTGAAGATGAAGGCCGAAAGGGGAAGGAGTTGCTGGAGTGGTGTCGGTGGTGTGGGGAGCCGAAGAGAATGGTGGTGGTTAACGGAGGAGGATGCACCGCTGGCGGTGGTTTCGCAAGTGGAGAAGCTGTCGCCGCTGCTGAAGATTGAGAGGGAGAAGGAGGATGTGCTGCTGTTATACGGGAAATGAAGAATTAAGCAGCACTAGGGTTCCAGTGTATTAAAAGACCCTTTTTCCAAGAATTGCAGATAGGTCCCTCGAGTCGTCCAGTTAAGCAATTGAGTCCACAGGTTTTAGATAGGTTCAATTAAGTCCAAATTAAATGTTATGAAATTATAAAGTGACCACAAAGTTTAAGATAAGAATCAATTAGATCCAAATTTGAAATTAATAAATTAGTGAAGGATCCCGAAACATTTAAATAAAATTCAATCAAGTCCTTACGTTTCTAAACTTACAATTTAACCCACAAAATTTCAGTTAGGGAACAATTAGATACAAATATATATATTTTAATTAAGTTCACATATTTTCATAAGTTTCCAATCGAGTCAATTAAACTATTAAAACATAAATAAAGAAATTCAAGCACAAGCAGAGTTAAATAATTAACAATCTAATCGCACGAAAACGGCATCGTATCTTGCTCCGAAAATGCGGGGTGTTACACCTTTCCCCCCCTAAGGGAACCTGGTCCCCAGGTTCCACTCCTGAGCTGGAAAAGCTTCGAGTTGATAGTGTTTTAACCCTTCTCGAGGAGTTACGCAAAACGTAGCCTCCCTTGTGAAGTTTACTCTCATTCTCTTTACTGAACCTTTTCTCGCGGTGTCTCGTTCTCATTGGGATCCGTTTGAATACTGGACCGTTGTTTTCATTAAGTTGTTGACCATTCCCATAAGACGAATAGTTGTCACTGCACTCAACTTCGAAAGCGTCGCAAACTCGTCACTTGCAGACCGTTGTCAGGACAACGCGTAACACAACCGCAACAAACAAGAGAGAATCCCATCTCTGGGCACGTAAAGTGAGAGAGCCCCATCCCTCGGCACACACAAGAGAGAGAGCCCCGTCTCTCTCGTACATAATTGAGAGAACCCCGTCTCTCAAACACATAATGAGAGAACCCCGTCTCTCAACCTAAGTCTGATAGATTTCCACATCTCCCAAACATTCTAGTTTGAGAAAATCCATCATTTCTCAAACCCTTAGATTCAAGAGAATCCAACATCTCCGAATATCTAAGTACAAGAGAATCCAACATCTCTCGTGCACAAAACTTAGAAAGAATCCAACATCTTTCTATCACATAAATAGAGAGAATCCTACATCTCTCCAACACGTAAAAAGATGGAGCCTAAGGTCTCTCCTTCACATAAATCCACAGATCAACATTCATACATACTTAAATCAGAGTAACACTTGACGAAAAGTATGCGATGCATGTTTGGTGTACCTTACACAACTAATATTGGTATCCCTTGAGTATAGATTCAACATTCATACCTCAACTTAAGGGGGATATCGCGATGGAATCCCTACAAAACAAGGTTACAGTATGTATGTATGTATGTTATGTGCGAGGTTAGTGAGAAATCAAGAGAGTTTTAAATCGCATAGGCATGAATAGTTCTCATAAGTACATAACTCATTCATTTCAGCAACTGTTCATAACAAGTAGAAATTTCAAGTTACAAATACTAGATCAGGTATCCAAGCTATCACAATTAAAGCAACAATAGTCATCACCCACATCAAATAAAATAAGATAAGAATACATAAGCGATGCATGTATGCAAAAGCCATGAATGCTTGGCGTACCGATCACCGTAGTGTCAAACTCTTGACAGGAAGTTGAGACGAAGTGGTAGGAGTTGATTAAGCCGATAATGATGCAATCTTCATCATCTGAACTTCTTGTCTTAAATCTTTTGATGTGAAGAGGCAATTTAGTAATTATGTCCATCATCCAATTCTCTACTAAACCATAATCCTTCCTCAACCAGAATCATCCACAGTCTCCTTCAAGAACTCTGACTTATGTGTTAAACCTTAGTCTGCTCATCCTCAAGGAATTGCCCATAATTCGATTGCCAATCAGAAATCTATCTCAGAGCTACGTTGGACGGTCGTGGTATTAGGCACTTCCCACAGCAATTCATGGGTTTCAATTCTAAAAATTGAGTAAAGTCTTTCGACATCTAAGTGATCTATTCCCACCTCAGCAGAATCTTCCATCTCAGCTTGAAGAAAACACCCAGAGAGCCAACAACCAATCTTGTCTTATCGTTTGTTAACTCTAAATGGTACCAAAATATTCAACACCCACCGATGGTTTGTAGCTCGTTGCTTAAGTTAGCACCAACCTGGTTACTTATCCGCATCTCTTGAACTTGATCGGATTCTTCTACATTAACTCGTTTCCATCAACAAGGTGACTACTTCCAAATGAACGAATCATCAAGGCGAAAGTCCATCAAACTCCTTCAAAACGGCTCCTACTTGCTCAGATTCCGCTCCATTGACTCATTTCCATCCACAAGGTGACTACTTTCAAATGAACGAATCCTCAAGGTGAAAATTTGTCAAACTCCATCTTTCAATTGACTTTAAGATAGTAGGTCAATATAGCAAATCTCATTCCTTCAACTCTGAAACTTTTCATGACCATTGATCTTGGTACAGAATCCTTTCATTTTCGAATTATGGCGTGTTTTCGTTGTAGTGCTAATAGGTAGTGCTGTCGGAGGGAAATCTCAGTGTTGACTCATAGGGCATCCTGAAATTCAAATACTAAATTCGATGCATGCGGATCAAGATGCAAATGAAATGTAACAAGTATATCACGTAAATGTAACAATTAGTTGTAATTTATAAACCACATAAAATAAGATGTTGCATCATCAAAGTCATAATGTGCACACAATCATATAATCACGAAATAATTCATACCGAAGGGTCAAAATATCAAGTCAAACAAATGCAATGCGCAGTTATTCCTATGCCGTACGACCTAGACATACTCAACACGACTCAAGAGCTCGGTTTTGCAACCTGTGGCTCTGATACCACTTAAGGATGTAACACCCCAGAACGGAGGATGCCACATACCCTGCACTAAGACCCAAACCCGATCACGAAATGGAAAGTCCATGCCCGAATCCGAATCATAGCGAACGGGAGACCAACGCACACACTAAGTTAGGCAGATCTAACTCGACAAACTCAGAGCGCGGAAGCAAATAAAACCAACAACATCAGACAGCGGAAGCATTTAAAACAAAACATGCAAAGTAGGTAACGGGTTCAACTATCCCTAGAAGCCTGTCCCGAAAAGTCCATATTAATAATTGATATGATCCAGAAATAAACGGTCATACATAACTTGTCCAAAACCGAATGTAATGCAAGACAACCTTAAACGAAGACAACAGACTCGATAAGACAACTGAACATAAAGACCGACTCACGACGCCTAGCTCGAACTCCAAAGCAAAGCCTGCAAACTAAAAGATAAAATGAGTGCGGGGGGGGGGGGGGTCAGTCAACTGACTGAGTGAGGGGGCTAACGCACACCCACAATATATATATAAAGAGCATAACACAGAATAAAAGGATGGACTCATGAACCGGGGATAGGTGTTGCATACCAAAACATTCCGAAATAACCCAAATAGATATAGATATAAGTTTAGAAACCATTTTCCAGAAAGATCCTATCCCGATTCATAATTCCATAACAGAATAGAACACATGCTCGACGAGTACGAGCTTCCAACCTTTACTCCTCAGAACATAAATCAAAATCAATCCACCCTCTAAACCAATGATGGAGGAGATGTACCGTCCCCAAACCATCGAGAATAAACCGTCTAAAATAGACTCGACCTCAAGGGGGTACTGTTGGAAAACACGAATCAGAAAGCAGCGGAATTTAAAAATTTTTCCAACAAAAGGATCTTGAACTTGCAATCGTGTATCCAAATTCGTAAAGATAGAAAACTTACTTTTCTTTTATTCTTTCTTGAAGCGTTTCAAGCCACCCAAGAACGCTCTTCTCGCGGCTTGACAACCCGTCCCTCGAAAGTCTCTTTCTTCTTCAGAATCCATTGTCGGGATAGCAATCCTCACCAACCTAGATTCAATTCATGTTAGAGATGTTCTTAACAATATAACATAAAGAAAGAAACATGAAACGAGAAAAGCAGGATTGAAACTCCCTTCGAAAACCAGTTTTGCGAAAGTAGAAAGCTGCCAGTCACAAAACCCTCGTGAAAAAATTCATCCTTCAGGATATGGACGAACAGTTTTCGCCATCTTCTTTGGTTCGATTTTTTCATTCGCTTCACGTCGGGTTCAGAATCGTTTCATCATCCCTTCTGATCGTTTTGCTTAATCCCCACTTTTGGTAAAGCTCGAATCTTCAAAACTTCTAACTTGAAGTCTCTAGAGATAGTCCACCAACTTGGCTACAATCTAACTAGTAAGGATGCTAGTTCTCTAGTTAGTGTTTAGGCTTAACCTAGGGTTTCGTTTATCTTGGAGAAAGGATGGTGTTCAACACATGAACCAAAAGAATTTCATTAGCTCTAAAGGGGAGCATGAGCTCCCCTATATATAGGAAAGGGGAGGGACGGCCGAACTCCTTGTTGGGCAAGGATTTGGTTTGTCTCTCTCCTATTACTTGATCATCAAGTATTCTCCAACTTTGACTTTGAATTCTAATTCAAATCAACTTTCAAGAAAGCTAAAAATATCCAAACTATTTTTGGATAATTTTATACTTTATTTATTATAAAATAAATAACTTATTTTTATCCAATTAATTAATTCGTAATTAATTAACTAGATTATTTTCTCCAAAATAAGACTTTCTTTTTAATTCAAAATTAAACCAAAGTCCATTAAATAATTAACACATTTAATTATTTAATACATATATATACAATATATATATATATTCACACGTGTGTGACACGTGTCACAGTGACACGTGTCACTCACGTGAGCCACACGTGTGATTTCACACGTGTGGAACCCTCTTGGCCCGATTAACTCGTTTAATCATTTTTAAGCCTCAACTCATGTAACCAAGTTGTTGTGTGTGACCCTCTAAGTTCTCAATTCAATTAGCAGTGACCCTAATTAATTAATTCACTAATTAATTAATCAGTCCACAGATTAAACGACCATAGTCTAGCAACAAGTGTTTAACCCCTAGCTGAATTGGAATGTTCGGATTCGACAGAACCTTTAAGTCATTGATTCATGTGAGATACAATCCTCCTACTTACTATCTCTCAACCATGATTTAGGGTAAGGGAATAATTAGAACCCTAATAATCTGGTCTTAAAGCTAAGTGCATTTCATATCCATTTGATCTCAATCCAAGAAACACTTTTCTTGATGTCTTGATCTACTGCCTTGGCCAAGGACTCCATATGGCATATGAATGACTTACACAATAAGAGATCACCTTGCATATGCAAGTGTAGGTCCTTTCTTGATTCTCATTCACTTTCATGAATCACTTGTGCAGCCCCAGCATAAGCCTTGAATCAGTTGTCTAAGGCGACACCCTTTAAAGCTTATACCAAAGACTACAGAGTTAATTCACAAAGTGACAAGGAACCTCAAGTCTAAGGATCAATTAATCACATCAATGACTCGTGAGATATTTCCTAATCTGGAAGTTTCCATTTCCTGAAATAGAAACTTCCTTTCCTATTTAGGAATGTTCTCACACGGGGCACCTCAGTGAACTTACTTATTAAAGTAAGCACCCTCATGTATCACGCACGTATCAACTATACACTTTGCACCTCCATGAAACAAGGTGGTCCTTCTTAAGGGCGTGATCCCACAAGCAAGCCCTTAGAGGAGTCAGGTTGACACTCCCACTGTCTGTAGGACTCATCGGCTTGGAGTATTTTACTAATCATGACTTATGTGATATAGGGCTTGTTTCATGAACCATTTCACCTAAATGGTAGAGTCCTAAAGGCATCAGGATTAGGGGAGTTCTCATACATGCACACATAATGGAAACACTCAAAACACGTATTGGCATATAAAGAAGTGTTTGCCTATAATCAATCGTATATTATTCAAAGATTGTCTGTGATACAAGAAAAGTCCCAAAGCAGATTACGTCGAATCGGCTTTCTAGGGCACTATTCCTAACAATCTCCCACTTGCCCGTAAAAGCCTTTTAGGTATTCTAAGTCCCATCTTCTCAAGATGCACTTTGAGAGCCTATTGACTTTGGGCGTTTCCAAAGTGGATCTGCTATATTCTCTGCTGATGTGACCCTCTTGTTTACACATCTCTTAGGAAACACCTTTTCCTTATAAAGTGATTCGTAATCACGTGTTCAGTCTCTTGGTGAGGTCTTGGTTCTCTTACTTGAGCAACCATCCATTTTATCATACAATATGATAAAGGAGTTGTTTCATGCTAGGAACTTCATCTAACTGGTTAGATGGAGTTTCTTACCCAAACACTTAACTTAGCGTTATATAATACGACTAAGTTCTCAACTACGACAGTCGAGTTTTGCAATGTCCGTCCTTGGAACCCTTTCCAACACATTGCATTACCATTCTGGTAGAAGTTGTATCCTTTCAATGATTTCATAATCATCTATGTTTGATGAACGGTTACATCAAATATCCTTCTAACAATAAGATCTTTTGGGCTCTGTAAACTAATACATATCCTCATTTCTTCTCAAGTACTCTGAGGACATCCTTTACAGAGATCTAATGACCTTCTCTGAGGTCATATTAGATTCGGCCTACTACGCTTAGTGTTACGCCATATCTAATTTAGTACATAACTTTTCATACATTATGCACCCTTTCACTTAAAGGGATTTTGGACATTCTAACTTTCTCAAAGTTATCTTAGGACACATACTCTTCAAAAGAGATGTTCCATTGTCCATACTAAACTCCTTTTAGTACCGTGGTTATGTACTCATTTTGTGATAATCCTTTTATTCTCTTAGATCTATCTTCTATAGATCTGAATGTCGAGAATATAGGATAATCACTAAGATCTTTCATGTCAAATTGTTTCTTAAACAAGAATTGGTAACTTTCACGTCGTCCTTGACATTCCTAATGAGAAGGATGTCGTTTTCTAAAGAACCAAAAATTGACTCTTACATCACTAACTTTCCTATGCACACTTTGAGACTTATTCGACTTCCATCCGTGTCAAACGATTTGACTATCCTATGGAATCGAATTGTCTAATCCTAGAAGCCTTTATCAATCCACAGATTGACTTTAGGGATTTGCATACCTTATGCATACTCCCACTGAATATGAGATTTATAGAAATACCTTATTTCAGTCTCTTTCAATCTCATATTGAACAAGATAGTTCTCATATTGATTTATCATATCTCATAGTCAGAATATGAGGGTATGGTAAACACAATCCAAATGGACTTTTGCATTTCAACCGTCAAGAAGGTTGTAATGCTTTCCATTTACTCGAAGCTCTAGGAGCTTGATCCTATCAGGTGGATCAACCAAGGTTAAAACTCGGTTTAAGTATATGGAATCCATATTGGATTTCAAGGCTTGCTTACACTACTCAGATTCCAAATCTGACAGTGTCTCCTCTTCAAGTAATTCCTTGGCTATCTAGGAACGCGTTCTAAACGCATCTTAAGAGAAGGGTTTCACACGTGTACATACTCTAAAATTTGGCTAAGTTTTATCAGATGGGCTCGTTTCTTCTATATGTGGCATGAATATTTTTCCTCAAATTTCTTTGAGGTCTGCTTGCTTGCCTTTCTTCTTCTATAGGAACGATTCCTTAAGAAAGGTACATTCCTTTGAGACAAACAACCTTTGTGCAAGGGAATCGCAAAACTGATATCCAATATCATTGTATAAACTTGAACTCATTTCAAGCTTATCTCCCACTATCCTCTTCAAGTAAGAGGATTCCATTAAATTCTTGGATAAGAATAATTAGGGAATTTAGTATGCCACTTTGCATAGTGCAACTGAAGGACTGATTTTGGAAGGTACTAAATTCAAAATTTCTAACTGCATATTCTAGGAGTTTATTCCTAGAATGATTATAAGTCAGTAAAGCTTGCTATGGAATAGACCATATCCTATAAGGTTTCATTCCCTCATTCAGAAACACTAAGGTGTTCTCGAATTAGTTTACTGAGAGATAATCCTATTATCTCTAAGATGAGTAAGGAATTAGTTGCTAAGATATTGACTATCTCGATCATATCGATTTACCTATAACTTATGACTACTTCGGTTCCTAACCTCCTTTCGAAATTCTAAGAATTTCACATAAGTTTCGAATTTGTACTTTAACAAGTACATTCATTCATAATGATTAAACTGACGATTGTATCTAGTGCTTACATTAAGCATCTTACACTCATCAGCATGGATCGAAATCCACTATAATTTTGGAACGTTCCACGTTTCTTATAAACGGGATTCAGGAACGCTTCCCTCATGACAGGATTCACAGGAAGTCAACACTATAGGTTCATTTTCATAGAATGATCCTAAGGTGTCTGACTTGCTAATCCTTTTATATCTCAACGTTCCAAAGTAATTCGAAGCTTTGTCATCTCACTTACTTTTGTTATCTCGTTGTATGTTCAGAACATTAGTGCCTTGAGTCTTTGCACAACGGCTTATGCAGAATTGACTTAAGACTAGTAAATTCTATTCCTAGTAGAATTACTAAACGAGGTAACATTTCAAAGTACTCATACTCTTTGCAGTTCCCTTTCAAAGTCCTTATTTGCTACCATAGAAGCAAACGTCCTATTTGATCTCTAGTGTCTTTTGGGCGTACCCCTTACATGCCCCTCCATTGGGCTCTTAAGGGTTTCTTCTTTTTTAGGCCTTCAAGCCTTTAACTTAGGGAGTTTTAGAAGAAGAATTAACCATCTCAACCTTTTATTCCTTCTTAAGGATGCTCTCAACCATTATCAACTTAAATGATTAACTATGCTACATTAGCATCATTCTAGTTGAGCATAAAGGGTTTGATTGATAGTCGAAGCAATGTAAGCAATCAGTGCATTGAGAACTCTTTTCTCAGTTGATGATCGAGACCATAAGATCTTCAAATAAGATCTTTAGACCTTGTTCGTGTGCACTTGTTTCCTCCTTTGGAATATTGAATAATTCCATAATGTTATACCTTGTAACATTTTTATGAGGTGGTTCAATTGCTTTTAAGTGGTTTGGAAAAATCCATTCACCTCAGATTGCTTCTCTTTTGGCCCGGGTCGACTTTTCACAATTGAAAACTTCGCCCTTTAGAGAACGCCTTTCTCTAGTCAGATTCTAAAATGAATTTTAGGATCCGAAGACATTTAGAGTTAGTCAGGACTTAGTCAGCTTATTTGACTTAAGGATGGATACGAATGGGTTTGCATTTCATATTGTAGAGAATCACAGAACTACAACCTAAATGCTAAGCAGAGAAAATGTGGGCATGCTGAATTATAACGATATACAAAAGATAAGGTCTTTAATCTAATGTAGCTCCCACTGTTTTTCAAAGATCTATAATTCCCAAATATCTAAGAGGAACACGTTTCCCAATGGGTACCAAGATCCTAAGCATTTTACCTCGAACCCACGACTCGCGGACATTCTAAGCAAAATCCTAGGTAGGTACAACTTACCAATTCTAACACCTTTAGAACTCTTAGTAATTGTTTTTGCATCACCTACCTTTCAATATGGACCCACGACTCGTGCGACATCCATATTTACTTAGGCGTTTAAGCTAGACCCATCAATCATAAGATCATGATCAAAACTTAGTTCGAACGACCCACGACTCGCGGACATCGCCCTTGCCAAAATTAACCACGAAATATTGATCATTTAAAATGATCAGTTAGGTAACTAAGAACTAATAAGCTCCACTAGCTATCCCACGACTCGCGGACAATAACTAGCTTTACTTACTAAACTTAAAACCTATTGATGGAATGCTAGGAATTTAATTCAAAATTTGCATCTCGAATTAAATACCTATTATTCGAAATGAGCTTAATATTTAATGGGAATTTTCGAATCAACCGAAGAGTTGTTCGGTTCGACCTCACCAACATATATGTTATCCAATTTTATTAGTCTTGATTAATTCAAGTACACTTAAATGCATTTCAAACAAGCACATAAACAGATAACATGTCCTAGCATGATACTAACATGTAATGATCATGGGTTCTACCTATCTTATGCGTGATATGTGGGAGCCACTCCACAATCACAAGTTCTAACATACATGCCACATAAACAGTTTAAATCACATAAGGGAAAGCGGTAACAAAATACGAGCCCTATCTCTATTACATTTAACAATTGAGATTCCCCTCCCTAACATTTTGAGGGGTCTTCACTTATGGCCTCCTTGTTACTTGAATGTGGTCCATCTTACTCCATGGGTGCATTGTCTCCAAAATGAAAATAAAACATCACCACCTATCTCTACTCTCAAATTACAATAAAAAGAAAAAGACATAAAAGTAATAAGGCTCAATCTTCATATTGGCCTTAGACAATTACACGGGGCATACCCCGGCCTAAAAAACAGTAATATGGAAAGCCACATAATAAATCACATAACAGTACGCACATAAGTGAGGCTCCAACCTCAATTGAAAAACGCAACTATAGGGCTCCAACCCCAATTTAAACCATCCATGTGCATAAATTAAAACCATACATAGATCTAAACCCATGATCACCTAACATGCTTTAGCGAGAATTTAAATTTAGCCAATAAATTAAAATTCTCGTTTCAAGTCCTAATGACTTAAAACACGACTTGATGCGAGTCTTATTTATAAAAGTTTTCAATAAATCCCAAATTACCAAAACAAATAAAATTCCAATTAATTTCTGAAAATTAATAATTTTACCAAAGATTGTATTTTCCCAAAATATAAACCGTTTCAATTTCTCAAAAATCCCAATTTTAAGTTTTATTCAAAAGTTAAAAATAAATATTCAAAAATAAAATTTTTAAAATTAAAATAAAAATTGGGACTGGATTGTACGAAACATGAAAAAACCGGATCACGAAAACGGGGCCCGTACGCGAAAAAAAAGGGTCACACCAGTTGCATGCGCGCGCATGCTTGCGCGCCTGCTGGGCGTGTCCCTTCCGGGCGTGTGCGGGCGGGCTGGGCGACTTATCCCGCACACCTTGCGGGATCGTTGCCCAGCCTGGGGGGGACGGCGTCGACAGTCCTAGGCGGGGTGCCTAGGCGCTCCCGGAACACCTCCCGCGCGGTTGCGGGAGGGAGTAGGCGCACGGCCTGCGCGCGCCTAGGACAGGCGGGCGGTGCTGCGCGAAGCCCGCGCGCGCGACTCCTTCGAGTGCGGGGTTTCGCGTGTTCGTCGTATTCCGTATTTTCGTTTCGTGTTTTCGTTCAAAAGCAAAACCAATCCAAGAAATCCAAAAACAGTTTATACAGTTTCAAATCTAAAATAGTTTTCAAAAATTAAATTTTGCAAAAACCAATTTTCAGAAACTTTCAGGAAAAAATACAGTTTCGTAATTCAGGCTTTCTAAAACAATTACAAATACTCAATCGCATTAAGCCTAAGAATTTCTGCCAAATTCAGAATAATTGAGACGAATCAGAAACACGATTAACGAGGTGGCTCTGATACCACTTGTTGGAAAACACGAATCAGAAAGCAGCGGAATTTAAAAATTTTTCCAACAAAAGGATCTTGAACTCGCAATCGTGTATCCAAATTCGTAAAGATAGAAAACTTACTTTTCTTTTATTCTTTCTTGAAGCGTTTCAAGCCACCCAAGAACGCTCTTCTCGCGGCTTGACAACCCGTCCCTCGAAAGTCTCTTTCTTCTTCAGAATCCATTGTCGGGATAGCAATCCACACCAACCTAGATTCAATTCATGTTAGAGATGTTCTTAACAATATAACATAAAGAAAGAAACATGAAACGAGAAAAGCAGGATTGAAACTCCCTTCGAAAACCAGTTTTGCGAAAGTAGAAAACTGCCAGTCACAAAACCCTCGTGAAAAAATTCATCCTTCAGGATATGGACGAACGGTTTTCGCCATCTTCTTTGGTTCGATTTTTTCATTCGCTTCACGTCGGGTTCAGAATCGTTTCATCATCCCTTCTGATCGTTTTGCTTAATCCCCACTTTTGGTAAAGCTCGAATCTTCAAAACTTCTAACTTGAAGTCTCTAGAGATAGTCCACCAACTTGGCTACAATCTAACTAGTAAGGATGCTAGTTCTCTAGTTAGTGTTTAGGCTTAACCTAGGGTTTCGTTTATCTTGGAGAAAGGATGGTGTTCAACACATGAACCAAAAGAATTTCATTAGCTCTAAAGGGGAGCATGAGCTCCCCTATATATAGGAAAGGGGAGGGACGGCCGAACTCCTTGTTGGGCAAGGATTTGGTTTGTCTCTCTACTTTGACTTTGAATTCTAATTCAAATCAACTTTCAAGAGAGCTAAAAATATCCAAACTATTTTTGGATAATTTTATACTTTATTTATTATAGAATAAATAACTTATTTTTATCCAATTAATTAATTCGTAATTAATTAACTAGATTATTTTCTCCAAAATAAGACTTTCTTTTTAATTCAAAATTAAACCAAAGTCCATTAAATAATTAACACATTTAATTATTTAATACACATATATACAATATATATATATTCACACGTGTGTGACACGTGTCACAGTGACACGTGTCACTCACGTGAGCCACACGTGTGATTTCACACGTGTGGAACCCTCTTGGCCCGATTAACTCGTTTAATCATTTTTAAGCCTCAACTCATGTAACCAAGTTGTTGTATGTGACCCTCTAGGTTCTCAATTCAATTAGCAATGACCCTAATTAATTAATTCACTAATTAATTAATCAGTCCATAGATTAAACGACCATAGTCTAGCAACAGGTGTTTAACCCCTAGCTGAATTGGAATGTTCGGATTCGACAGAACCTTTAAGTCATTGATTCATGTGAGATACAATCCTCCTACTTACTATCTCTCAACCATGATTTAGGGTAAGGGAATAATTAGAACCCTAATAATCTGGTCTTAAAGCTAAGTGCATTTCATATCCATTTGATCTCAATCCAAGAAACACTTTTCTTGATGTCTTGATCTACTGCCTCGGCCAAGGACTCCATATGGCATATGAATGACTTACACAATAAGAGATCACCTTGTATATGCAAATGTAGGTCCTTTCTTGATTCTCATTCACTTTCATGAATCACTTGTGCAGCCCCAGCATAAGCCTTGAATCAGTTGTCTAAGGCGACACCCTTTAAAGCTTATACCAAAGACTACAGAGTTAATTCACAAAGTGACAAGGAACCTCAAGTCTAAGGATCAATTAATCACATCAATGACTCGTGAGATATTTCCTAATCTGGAAGTTTCCATTTCCTGAAATAGAAACTTCCTTTCCCATTTAGGAATGTTCTCACACGGGGCACCTCAGTGAACTTACTTATTAAAGTAAGCACCCTCATGTATCACGCACGTATCAACTATACACTTTGCACCTCCATGAAACAAGGTGGTCCTTCTTAAGGGCGTGATCCCACAAGCAAGCCTTAGAGGAGTCAGGTTGACACTCCCACTGTCTGTAGGACTCATCGACTTGGAGTATTTTACTAATCATGACTTATGTGATATAGGGCTTGTTTCATGAACCATTTCACCTAAATGGTAGAGTCCTAAAGTCATCAGGATTAGGGGAGTTCTCATACATGCACACATAATGGAAACACTCAAAACACGTATTAGCATATAAAGAAGTGTTTGCCTGTAATCAATCGTATATTATTCAAAGATTGTCTGTGATACAAGAAAAGTCCCAAAGCAGATTATGTCGAATCGGCTTTCTAGGGCACTATTCCTAACAGGTACCGAACCCACAAGAGTCCTCCCCGGCCTTAGCCGAAGGCTCAAGATATCACGCCTCCCCTATCTCCCTTAGTCGCGCAATGATATCTCAAATGGAACATACGCACATGGTTGAAACCCCGACGGCCCTAACCGTCCCGGGGGACCAATTACCCGTAGCTCCTTAGATTCACAACAGAATAGAACAGATACCATAAATCATGGCTAACTCGCTACAGAATCATAACATGACTGAATTTTCCAAAATAGCTTACATATGCCTCGATACTTAATTTCTATTTCCACGCGATGGAATTTAAGCCCGTAGACACCCATCCACGCAGAACCCACACGATGGAATTTAAGCCCATAGGCACCCACCCACGCAGAACCCACACAAAGGTCATAAACATATCATATCCAACACATACGTACTTATAATAAGATATACTCGCATGCAAGGGTTGAAATCAGCATATTAAGGCTATAGGTCGCATAACTATACAAAGTCCTAAACCTCACCTCGTGCAAGTAGAGTCTGAGAGTGTGAAGGGCCAAACACTCTAAACCTCGGGCCCACCGGCACCGCCAAACTCTGTGACAAGACATACAGAAGCCCAAACTTAGACTCTATATGAACCAAGTACGACGCATGACAATATATAATCATGTATGCAATGCATCCTGGAATGATATGAATCACATAGGTCAAGTAGCATAACATAGGATAAGCTCTCATACGAAATTATTCAATTAAAATGAAGTATTATCATCTAAGAATGCAATTGGAGCCATATCATAACATATAATTCATAAAGTAACTCAAACGGATCAAGCAAACAGGGAAGAGTCAAGTGCAAAGTGTAACAGCAGCCACAAAAACACTTAGCAACTAAATGATATCTCTAAAGCACACCCATTGCCCAATTGTTGTATGATTCAATCTCAAACAAAATCATGCGAGTCCATAGAAATTTAATTAAAAACAATTATAGATGTGCATAAGGATTCAATTAAATGGAAAACCAAATGCTCCAATTTAAATACGCATAATTAGTTTATTCCAATACAACCATATAACACATCACACACGCACCAATCACTCTCACGCACAAACAAACGTCAAGTATAAAGTCTAACATTTCTCATTTACAAAAATATGTACTGATATTTTCAAAAACTCAAGCCATAGCAAAATATATATGTATAAACACTTACCCTAATTCCTCAGAATTATAATTCATCATTACCCTTCCAGTGACTACCATAAACATCAATATATATATATATATATATAGCATGTATGATCAGCTATCACATTTATGTATATTGATGTAGATATATATATATAAATATCTATACACACCCCGACACGTACACACATATTCAACAACACTTTCAAATCACAATTTCCACATGCACATCACATAGCAATATACATACTCAGATTTATATATATATATATATATATATACGACAACACTCACGCACACACACAGTATCATATAGAAATTCACAGGTTACAGAATTAGCTTATGACAACCAACAAACTTTGCAATTCAGTAACATCAACTCGATTCATTCAGCAATTAGATCAAATTACAGCTGCACAATTGACCTTTATTTAACTTACACATTTAATTACGCTCAAATAACTGAAATCATTAAACTAATGTATTGTTTATAATTGAGTATGAAATAATTAACCATTACAATCGAGCATTATACAATTAACCTGCAAGTTGATTGAATTCATCCTAAAACACAGAATCTATTGGTAAAATTATCCCACAAAATGCAGAAATTACAATACACAAATAAGAAGGTTGAGGCTCACGTTTCTGGAAAGAAGGAAATGGGGAAAACTTGGAACAATGGCGAAGTAGGGTTGGTAGAACTGAGTTGGGATTATCGTCTGCTATTGCGGTGGTGAACGGTTGTGGCTCATCAACTGTTGGCGGTTTGAATGGTGGCTGCTGGCGGCGGAAGGGGGTTCCGATTCTGCTCAGATCTGGGTGAGCAAGGGCGGCGGAGGACTGACCTTCTTTCTTACAGCAGGTGGCGAGATGATGGAGCTATGCCTCATGGTGGAGTGCTGAGTCACGGCGGAAGTGGTGGTCGGCTGCCGCTTCCCTTGTGGGGAGAGTGAGGGAAATGTGGCGGTGAAATAAGCTTTCCCCCAAATCTTTTCAGATTTGGAACGAGAGAGATTCGGAGTGTGCGCCGGAGTGAAGAAGGTGACGGTATCTCGTCGGAGGTGGTGGCAGTAAAAGAAGCTTCCCCTTCCCCCCAAATCTTTTTACATGTGGAACGAGGGAGAGAGAGAGAGATGATTGAAGGTGGTGGTGTTCGTCGGTAAAATGACAGGGGTTGCTCGACCTTCAGCTGCGGTGGTGGCTTTGAATCACCGACTGCACAAAGAATCTGGAGGAAGAGGGCTGCGCCGCTGCTTGTGAAGATGAAGGCCGAAAGGGGAAGGAGTCGCTGGAGTGGTGTCGGTGGTGTGGGGAGCCGAAGAGAATGGTGGTGGTTGACGGAGGAGCCGAAGAGAATGGTGGAGAAGCTGGTGCCGCTGCTGAAGATTGAGAGGGAGAAGGAGGCTGTGCTACTGTTATACGGGAAATGAAGAATGAAGCAACACTAGGGTTCCAGTGTATTAAAAGACCCTTTTTCCAAGAATTTCAGATAGGTCCCTCGAGTCGTCTAGTTAAGCAATTGAGTCCACAGGTTATAGATAGGTTCAATTAAGTCCAAATTAAATGTTATGAAATTATAAAGTGACCACAAAGTTTAAGATAAGAATCAATTAGATCCAAA
Organism: Lantana camara; assembly: GCA_037501455.1. Taxonomy (NCBI): domain Eukaryota; kingdom Viridiplantae; phylum Streptophyta; class Magnoliopsida; order Lamiales; family Verbenaceae; genus Lantana; species Lantana camara. Next base: position 59,789,962 of record CM074861.1, read on the forward strand.
ATTGAAATTCATAAATTAGGGAAGGATCCCGAAACATTTAAATAAAATTCAATCAAGTCCTTACGTTTCTAAACATACAATTTAACCCACAAAATTTCAGTTAGGGAACAATTAGATACAAATATATATATTTTAATTAAGTTCACATATTTTCATAAGTTTGCAATCGAGTCAATTAAACTATTAAAACATAAATAAGGAAATTCAAGCACAAGCAGAGTTAAATAATTAACAATCTAATCGCACGAAAACGACATCGTATCTTGCTCCAAAAATGCGGGGTGTTACAAAAATACTTTGAAAACCTCATTTAAGATTATAACTTGCATGTGAATGTTTAAATATTGTCTTATATTATACTTATGCCCTGTTTTTATACCCACCAGTCCCTTTTGGACTGAACCCGGTTGGTTTTCAGTTCTTTTGCAGGTTTGGAGTGCTAGGCGGGAGTTTGAGTCTGTCGAGTCTTGTGGTCTAGTCCTTGCCACACCATTGCATTTTGTAAATTGATTTAAATTCCATGAATTGTATTGATTCATGCTATTAATTCGGGATAGCCTTCTAGGGATAGAGTGAACCCGTGAATGTATGATTTATGATTATGTTTGAATTTCGGGACTAGGTACCTACATTAGTCGAACCCTGTAATTTGATGCATGCATCGGTAATTGTTTTCTTGCACTAGTTTTGCCTTATGATTTCTCCTTGTACTTTATTATTTGGTTTCAAAAGTTTAGTTCCCGCCTAGCATAGTGAGTGAGTGAGTCCTCGTTCGCTCTGATTTGACACCTGTATGGATTTTCCATTTCATATACGGGTCGGGGCTATCCTTAAGTGGTATCGGAGCCTCTAGGTTGCAAAACCGGGGTTCTCGTGTCGTGATTGAGTCAGTTTAGGTCGTACGGCATAGGGACTAATTGTTAATTGTCATGAATTGTTGGAATTACTTGATATGTGGGGTTTACTTTCAATTTTATTGCTTTAAATGTTTCACTTTATTGCCTTACTTATTTCATTTTGCATCTAATACGTGTTTGCTATTATAAATACGTGCCATCAGCATACACTGACCCACATGCATATATATATTTGAGTTGAATCTTTGGTTATAGGATATTATCACGCTAACAAAGCTACTATCAACCTGAACTACAAATGTCTCCGACTTATTTATGAATGGATTATGGAGCCAATGGGATTTGAAGGCCGTGTGTTACATCTTCATGGCTACAAAATGGAATTACATTCCATTGCTCGGCATCGTGGGAGAAGGCTTTGACCATTGCGAAGTTTGTCGATCACATCCTCTCAACAAATCTTGAAGACCATCAACTTAGGAGTGTCGTGAGGACTTGGAGATCTAACTTGAAAGATACGTGAGGTAACGGGATGAGCGGGAAATTCATATCCATCCGAGTATGAGAATATTCAATGCAAGATCGAATCATTCTAGATTTTCCACCGAGACCTCAAAAATGAAAAGATGTGATCAAAATGGAAAGTCAAAGTGAGAAATTCGAGGGTAATCACAGATCTGCGATTCGTCGTAGGAGATGCTGGAAGTTTCTCAACCAAAATCCATGGAATGGAGAGACACCAACCTTGTGGATTCACAACGGAACCTTACAAGCGAGCATAATCGATATACCAACTATCATCAATCGACAAGTGGACATAAAGCGGAGGTACGAAGAGAAGTTGGAAGGATTGGAGCTATGTCAACTTCTCCGGACTTCAAGACCTGCGGTGATACGAGGAAGATTTCAAGTTGTAACATTTTATGGGCTTTCTAGACCTCCAATTGTTACAAGGGATCAAAGAGGAATACTACGACAAATTGCAAATGCTCGAAGAGTCGCCCTCAACTTATGTTGCAATATCAAGAGCAATGGACGAGATTTCGTGCTAAAACCACTACTACGGTAACAGGTTCAATGCATTCATAGCACGTGCATCATACATTGTATTTAATTACTTAAATTATAACGTAATACATTTTATTATTGTAATTAATGATTACATGTTGCCTTTTCCTTGTTGAAAATATGTGCTACACGCATTGGACATCCTAACCCAAACATGCATTGTCTGAGTGTTTAATTGTTAGGGCACTTTCTCCGTTTGATGCTTCAACTACTAATTCAACCGAAGCTCTATCGAACCGTGTCAGAAAGGACATTTTGGGTGATAGGATTAATACGGAAATGAAAATCAATTTTAGAGATTAAGGGTTGGAGTTTACATCGAGTGGTTCAGATGAGCGAGGAAAAATAATGTGGTTTTGGATTTCAAGAGGATTAAAAGAAGGAAAAGGATAAGGAATTTTGGTAAAATATCAAACATATAGTTTGATTTGAGAAGGCAAATTTCTTAAGGGGGAGAGCATGACAAAGAGACAAATTTAAATATAAGGTTACGCTCGGAGAAATATGTTAGTAGTGTAGCACCCCAAGCGGTGGGGCACCACACCCCCGCGCTATGACCCTACACGTGCTACGAAATGGAAGCTCCGCACACGCACCAAGTCACAGCGAACGGGTGACAAACGAAAAAATCCAACCTAAGCTAGGCGGTACCTAACCCTGTACAAGTAAAATATGCAAAACCTGAATGCGGAAGCGATGCAAAATACGATCTATCCAAAAACTTTAATGAACAAATATAAATAAACGGGTTCAACTAATTCCACGAACCTGTCCTAACCTGTCCCGAATTCAAACATACAACAAAGACACTCAAATAATCCAAGCCCTATCCTAACCTGTCCCGAAATTCATATAATTAAAGCATAAACATAATCCTGTACAGAACGTACTATATACATAATTTTCATACATAATTCGGAACAAAGTATTTAACAAAAATCAAACAGACTGACACAAACTCGACAGACCCGACTCAAAGCCGCCTAGCTCGAACTTCAGCAACTTGCACCTGCAAACTAAAAATATAGGTGGGGCGAGGGTCAGTCCACTGACTGAGTGAGGGGGCTGAACTCACACACACTTTAGATAATAAGGAGCAGAGCACGTATCAAAAGAAAGATTATGGACCGGGAGTAGGGTTTTGCATACCAAAACCATTTTTCAAATCAAACTTATACATATATTTTCAAATCAAACTTATACATATATTTTCAAATCAAACTTATACATATCTTATCTTATTCATAACTTAACAAACTGAGCATAGTCATATCTTATTAAAAGAGAAAGCTCCTATCCCGTTTCATAATCAACATAACAGATTATAATCATTTACCCGGCGAGTACGGGTCTCCCACCTTACTTCCATATCATATCATACGTATCATAATATAAAACAAACAAATAACATAAACAATCCAACCCCAACACCATGTAGTTCGGGGAGCAAACCCTCACTACTCATAAAGATACAAACACACACGGGGTAGCTAACCCACACTGTGCCTTTCCCGGTTATCCACCGAGGGCTCAAGATACCACGCCTTCCCAACCTCCATAGGTCGCACGTGAATATCTCAAATGAGAACGTGCACAGGGGTCATAACCGGCGACCCCATGGTCGTACCGGGTCTCCCTTACCCACGTCTCGGGGCCCAACACACCAGAACAGAGCATATCAGAACAGATCATAACTCGCTACACACCAAACTTATCATATCGTATCAAAATCATACTTACGTACCTTATCGAAGCATACCTTACCTTGCAACTTAGCATATGCTACAGTCGTACCTCTCCGTGTCATCCTAATCCATAACTAGCTTGAAGGCACACGGTTTGGAGCATAGCCTTGTTGCAAAACATTTGAAGCTTACATATGCTCGTATATATAATCCGAAAACCTTTAATCGTATGACAAATTCATAAACATATCATATAAACACATATCTATTATTTAATTATAATAGAATAATCACATGCGGGCTTGAAAACGAGCACAGAGGGTTGTAGGTCGCTGTAACTAAAACAAAATCCTAAAACCTCACCTTACACCGACGAGAACGGAAAACACAAGCCAAGAAGTCCCACTGGAACCCAAACAGCCGACAGATACTCCCAGGAAAAACCCTGATCGACTGAACACACGGAACACAAGACTCAGACTCAAATCAAACCACAAAGACGCACGGCAAATGCAATCACACCAACAGGGATCAAATGCATAGCAATTATTTGCAGAAGAAACATCATATAATTTAATCTAATCGAATTATTCATTTATCACACAAACAATTCATGGATTGTATAACAAATTTAATTAACAAAGTTTACTTAATTCATTTCATGCAAATTCACGTAGCACCTTTCATACCAATTGACATATATTAATAAATCCAATAAATCATAATAGCATGCTTCCTAATTCATACAAATTTCACGAGGTTACAAATCAAATTCTAACCCTACTTAATTCATACAATTCATATTTTACATATTCAATTCATGTATTACATATTAGATTTAATTACTAAGGTTTACCAATTCAAATTAAACAATTCATGCTTTTCCAGAAATTACACAAACACCCCCTCTTAAATTAAACAATTAACAAATTCAACAAACAAGAATCAAATTGCAAATCAAGGCGTTCAAATATATCAAATTATATTTCATATAATCATTTCATATACATTGGAGTACAGTTCGATCAGCAAATCAAGTATATCGCGTTTAGATTACAATTAGAACAAATAATTAAATAATCAAAATTATACAAATAAATTCACAGAAAATAAACCGAGTGTCCGATCAACGAACGGAAAGTGGCAACGGACTCACCATATCGACACGGACATTCTGTCCCAAGCCCGCCGGATCGCCGCCACCGGAATAGTGGCCGCCCGCCGCTCGGCCGCCACCGGAACGTGCCAGAAAATTCCTGAAAATTCTCTTGTGCAAGAATTCCTCGTCCTCAATCCAATTCCTCGATCAATTTCTACAAATTCCAAGCCAATTGTCGCAAATTTCAGTTTCAACAATACGAAGCCCTAAAATCTTCAAACTTCAATTTCTTTCAAACCGGTGAACCACAATGAGATCCGAAAGAGGCATCGGCTTACCCGTGACGAGCTTTACGAAAGCCCTAAGCTTTCTCACCGAAAAAATCCCCGGAGGTGGTGCCGCCGTTGAACCTCCGCTGCGCAGCCACCGTACGTCCGTCTCCGATCATCTTTTGCCCAAAATGACACCGAAATCAAGCTCAGGGGGTCGAAAGAGGTCGGAAACCAAACCTACTCGTTGAAAAACACCGCCGGAGAAATCCCAATGCGGCGGCTACAGTGACGCGCCGCCGCGATGTCATCTTCAGGCGGCGCGTGCATCGTTGTCCGGCGGCCATTGGCCGCGCCGCCAACGCCATCCACTGCATCTCTTCTTCTTCTTGCCAGGGCCGCGGCGCGTGTCATCGAAATCCCACCGGAGAAGGCCGAAATCGTCAGCCGAAAAGAGGGCCTTTTTCCTCCTAACTGCGCGGCTGCCGAAACCACCACTTGCGGTGGTTTTCGTGCAGAATGGAGGCTGGAATCGACACGGGAGGGTCCAAAAACGTAGGGTAGGGTGGTGGTTGGCCGGCGAAAGTCGCCGGATCCCCGGCGGCGAAGTGGTGGCGCCACCCTCCACTTTCAGGCCACCGCTACGCAGCCGTGGGTCGTCCGTTGGCCGCGATCTTGGTACAGTTGTGACTGGCTCGTTGAGCTCTTCGAAATGGACTATTGATTCGTGGAATTCCATTGAGTATCGGTCGAGTTTGGTGATGTGTGTGAAATCACACCTTTGGTGTATGTGAAAAGCCTGGAGCGGGAGAGAGGGAGAGAGGGAGAGAGGTTGAGGTCTGGCTCGCAAAACGAGGATCCGGGGTATTTAACTTGGGTCCTCATACATAAAAACGGTCGGAAGAACGGGCTAACGAAGTCAGAATTGGGCAAACATAGAGTCGAAGGCGTTAAAGGGGTCAAAGAGGTCAAAATCTCGACCGAACGAGAAGTGACTGGAAACGAGAAAATTACAAAAGTACCCTGAACTCTAAAAGAGTCCATAAGAGGGCCACACAACACACAAATCACATAATAAACACATAAAAAGGTTGGAAGGTGACGTACCTTATTTATCGGATGAGCGGGATGTTACAAACTTCCCCCCTTCAAAAGGACCTGTCCACAGGTCCTACTGCCGAACCGAATAGCTTCGAACGGAAATATCTTGATCTATCTCGTGAAACTGCGTAGCATCTTAGCCCTGGCAGTGAACTTTACTCCCCTTGTTTGCAACCACTCCCTTTTGAGTCTCGTAGTCTGTCTGAGCACTTGATCATTGGTCACTTCAAACTCATCCAATCCCCACTAAGCCACTGCACCAAAACTCGACACCGTCGCATCCTCGCCGCTTGCTAACTGCCGACAAACCACACATAACACAACGACGACAAACAAGAGAGAGTCCCATCTCTCAACACGCAAGAGAGAGAACCCTGTCTCTCGGCACACAAAAGAGAAAACCCCGTTTCTCAAAACACAAAAGAGAGAGCCCCGTCTCTCAAGCACGGAACTGGGAGAACCCCATCTCTCAGCCTAAGTCTGTCAGATTCCACATCCTTCAGACATTCTAGTTTGAGAAAATCCGACATTTCTCAAACCCTAAATTTAAGGGAATCCAGCATCCCTCGAATACCTAATAACAAGAGAATCTAGCATCTCTCTTGCACAAAACCATAGAGAGAATCTGGCATCTCTCTATCACACAAACAGGGAGAATCCACATCTTCCTGGCACGTAATCAGAGAGAATCAAATCTCCCTTTCACTCAAGCACATAAGCAAAAGCAAAAGCAAAAAGCAGAAAGCTCAACAATCAACACATAACATATTCGGCAAGTATCTCACAAAATAACAAATTAATCAAATAATTTATGCATGTATGCTCGTGCCATGAATGCATAGTGTACCGTTCACCGTAGCAACAGAGTCAAAGTTCCAATTTCCTTTGGTGGAAAATTTCCCCACTCGTAGTGATCAGAATCCTGACCTCTAATTCAGAACTGCAGTGCTCCTCAAATTCTTAAGTGTTCTCTTGGCCTTGCTTGGTCAATCCTGCTCTAGCGTACCATCCTTGCTAGCCAAGTCTGATAGAGGTTCCATAGCAGCTTTCACACCTATCTGAAGGATGTTATCTACCTACTTCCATCAAACCATTTATGAGGCTACGAACATCGTTTTGTACAAAGAAGTTGACCACATCCCGACGTTCTATCTTACATGCATTCACCTACAAATCACAAATTGAACGAGTATCTATGCATGTTGGTCAGTGAGTGGACGTGTCAAGTAAGGGAAATAATTAAGAGCACCTAATTAAATGCAACTGCACTACATAGCTGCTAGAATTAAAAAAAAAACATCAAGTATAATATTGCATAATCATAATCATAGCATACGCACACTCACATAAGTTCAAATCAATTCACGCAAAGAAGTCAACTGTCACGTCAAAACGGATGCAATGCGCACATATTCCTATGTCGTACGACCTAGACTGACACAACACGACCCAGAGCACCGGTTCTGAACCTGGTAGCTCTAATACCACTTAAGATGTAGCACCCCAAGCGGTGGGGCACCATACCCGCGTACTATGACCCGACACGTGCTACGAAATGGAAGGTCCGCACACGCACCAAGTCACAACGAACGGGTGACAAACGAAAAAATCCAACCTAAGCTAGGCGGTACCTAACCCTATACAAGTAAAATATGCAAAACCTGTAGACTCATTCATTTATCACACAAACAATTCATGGATTGTATAACAAATTTAATTAACAAAGTTTACTTAATTCATTTCATGCAAATTCACGTAGCACCTTTCATACCAATTGACATATATTAATAAATCCAATAAATCATAATAGCATGCTTCCTAATTCATACAAATTTCACGAGGTTACAAATCAAATTCTAACCCTACTCAATTCATACAATTCATATTTTACATATTCAATTCATGTATTACATATTAGATTTAATTACTAAGGTTTACCAATTCAAATTAAACAATTCATGCTTTTCCAGAAATTACACAAACACCCCCTCTTAAATTAAACAATTAACAAATTCAACAAACAAGAATCAAATTGCAAATCAAGGCGTTCAAATATATCAAATTATATTTCATATAATCATTTCATATACATTGGAGTACAGTTCGATCAGCAAATCAAGTATATCGCGTTTAGATTACAATTAGAACAAATAATTAAATAATCACAATTATATAAATAAATTCACAGAAAATAAACCGAGTGTCCGATCAACGAACAGAAAGTGGCAACGGACTCACCATAACGAGACGGACATTCTGTCCGAAGCCCGCCGGATCGCCGCCACCGAAATAGTGGCTGGCCGCCGCTCCGCCGCCACCGAAACGTGCTGGAAAAATCCTGAAAATTCCCTCGTGCAAGAATTCCTCGTCCTCAATCCAATTCCTCGATCAATTTCTACAAATTCCAAGCCAATTGTCGCAAATTTCAGTTTCAACAATACGAAGCCCTAAAATCTTCAAACTTCAATTACTTTCAAACCGGTGAACCAAAATGAGATCCGAAAGAGGCATCGGCTTACCCGTGACGTGCTTTACGAAAGCCCTTAACTTTCTCACCGAAAAAATCCCCGGAGGTGGTGCCGTCGTTGAACCGCCGCTGCGCAGCCGCCGTACGTCCGTCTCCGATCATCTTTTGCCCAAAATGACACCGGAATCAAGCTCAGGGGGTCGAAAGAGATCGGAAACCATACCTACTCGTCGAAAAACACAGCTGGAGAACGCCCAAAACGGCGGCTAAAGTGACGTGCCGTCGCGACGTCATCTTCAGGCGGCGCGTGCGTTGTCGTCCGGCGGCCGTTGGCCTCGCCGCCAACGCCATCCGCTGCATCACTTCTTCTTCTTGCCAGGGCCGCCGCGCGTGTCATCAAAATCCCACCGGAGAAGGCCGAAATCGTCAGCCGAAAAGAGGCCCTTTTTCCTCCTAACTGCGCGGCTGCCGGAACCACCACTTGCAGTGGTTTTCGTGCTGAATCGAGGCCAGAATCGACATGGGAGGGTCCAAAAACGTAGGGTAGGGTGGTGGTTGGCCGGCGAAAGTCGCCGGATCCCCGGCGGCGAAGTGGTGGCGCCACCCGCCACTTTCAGGCCACCGCTGCACCATCGTGGGTGGTCCGTTGGCTGTGATCTTGGTACGGTTGTGACGGGCTCATCGAGCTCTTCGAAATGGACTATTGATTCGTCGAATTCCGTTAAGTATCGGTCGAGTTTGGTGATGTGTGTGAAATCACACCTTTGGTGTATGTGAAAAGCCTGGAGCGGGAGAGAGGGAGAGAGGCTGAGGTCTGGCACGGAAAACGAGGATCCGGGGTATTTAACTCGGGTCCTCATACGTAAAAACGGTCGGAAGAATGGGCTAACGAAGTCAGAATTGGGCAAACTTAGAGTCTACGGACTCGTTTCGCTTCCCCGAACGCGTTAAAGGGGTCAAAGAGGTCAAAATCTCGACTGAATGAGAAGTTACTGGAAACCCCCCCTAAAAGGAGAAAATTACAAAAGGACCCTCAACTCTAAAAGAGTTCATAAGAGGGCCACACAATGCACAAATCACATAATTAAACACATAAAAAGGTTGCAAGGTGACGTACCTTATTTATCGAATGAGCGGGATGTTACAAGTAGGAACAATAAAGATGTGAGTATTGGTAGGCATGGAAACCCTAATAATAGAGATAGGAAAAGAATGAGATGGTCTATCAGTCTAAGACCTTCAAAATGCAGATAAATTTGCTGAGGAAACAATAAGACATATAAGGCCACCGATCTCTGGTTAGGAAACACGTACAAGCTCAACCTACTAAGCTTGAAGTGATTGGTTTGCTACACAATCGTATCTCGGGTTTTGAGGATGATGGAAAAATGAGGGAACTTCTGCTGGACTTTCATATCAGTTCCGCAGAAAGGAAGTTAAATCGGACCATCATGTCTCGTTGATGATGACCATGGAAATGATTTCAAATAAGTATGAAAAGGATTCGGACAACGCAACAAATAAAACCCTACAAATTAGTCGTCTGTTTCCATGATGATTAAAAGGAATTTAAAAGGGAGGAAATCAGAAAGGGTTAACCGTTGAAGGGCTTGGATTGCACGTCAAGAATTAGCAAGAAAGTTTTCCCTTTGACTAGGAAATTGAGTGGGCCGGAATTAAACACTCGCTTAATGGCTTCCAGGGGATGTAAGGATAAGGAAAAGATCCATGAAGGGATTAATCCAAAAATTTTGGGAACCGGTGATCACAACCCGGTTTGGAAAGAACTCGTCAAGAAGGCTGTGATCGTTAATTAAAAAGGTCATTCGAATTTTAAGAGCTTCACTAAATTACGGAAGACGACATGAACCCTAAAGAAGGCTGATCTGAAAATTGGACATGTAGCATAAGACTCATTTTGGAAGGGCAAGTTGATTGGATCAGGGTCAATGCATAACCGAGAAATAGAAGAAGGTAAGAAGAGATAAGAATCAAAGTGGAATAAGGACAAGGACCGGTCGAGAGTCTTATTAGTTCTTGGGTGACACGTTGAAGATATTAAGGACAAGTTAAGAGTTACGCTAGTTTTGGGTTCAGACCAAGCCTTGGGATTATGAAAGCTTTAACTTCAAATTCATTTCCACGGTAGACGTGTTAGGAATAGTGCCCTAGAAAGCCGATTAGTCATAATCCGTTTTGGGACTTTCCTAGTATCACAGACAATCTTTGAATAATATACGATTGATTAATATCATAGGCAAACACTTCTTTATATGCCCTTGTTTGGTATGCGTTTACTTTAGCTGTGCATGTATGAGAACTCCCCTAATCCTGATGACTTTAGGACACTACCATTTAGGTGAAATGGTTCATGAAACGAGCCCCATATCACATAAGTCATGATTAGTAAAATACTCCAAGCCGATGAGTCCTACAGACAGTGGGAGTGTCAACCTGACTCCTCTAAGGCTTGCTTGTGGGATCACGCCCTTAAGAAGGACCATCTTGTTTCATGGAGGTGCAAAGTGTATAGTTGATACGTGCGTGATACATGAGGGTGCTTACTTCAATAAGTAAGTACACTGAGGTGCCCCCTGTGAGAAGATTCCTAAATGGGAAAGGAAGTTTCTATTTCAGGAAATGGAAACTTCCAGATTAGGAAATATCTCACGAGTCATTGATGTGATTAATTGATCCTTAGACTTGAGGTTCCATGTCACTTTATGAGTTAACTCTGTAGTCTTCGGTATAAGCTTTAAAGGGTGTCGCCTTAGACAACTGATTCAAGGCTTATGCTGGGGCTGCACAAGTGACTCATGAAAGTGAATGAGAATCAAGAAAGGACCTACACTTGCATATGCAAGGTGATCTCTTATTGTGTAAGTCATTCATATGCCATATGGAGTCCTTGGCCAAGGTACTAGATCAAGACATCAAGAAAAGGGTTTCTTGGATTGAGATCAAATGGATATGAAATGCACTTAGCTTTAAGACCAGATTATTAGGGTTCTGATTATTCCCTTACCCTAGATCTTGGTGGAGAGATAGTAAGTAGGAGGATTGTATCTCACATGAATCAATGACTTAAAGGTTCTGTCGAATCCGAACATTCCAATTCAGCTAGGGGTTAAACAAATGTTGCTAGACTATGGTCGTTTAATCTGTGGACTGATTAATTAATTAGTGAATTAATTAATTAGGGTCACTGCTAATTGAATTGAGAACCTAGAGGGTCACACACAACAACTTGGTTACATGAGTTAAGGCTTGAAAATGATTAAACGAGTTAATCGGGTCTAGAGGGTTCCACACGTGTGAAACCACACGTGTGGGTCACGTGAGTGGACACGTGTCATTGTGACACGTGTGCCACACGTGATTATTTAATTATATATTAAATAATTAATTTGTTAATTATTTAATAGACTTTTGTTTAATTTTGAATTAAAAAGAAAGTCTTATTTTGGAGAAAAATAATCTAATTAATTAATTGTGAATTAATTAATTAGATAAAATAAGTTATTTATTTTAAATAAATAAAGTATAAAATTATCCAAAAATAGTTTGGATATTTTAGCTCTCTTGAAAGTTGATTTGAATTTGAATTCAAAGTCAAAGTCAAAATTACTTGATGATCAAGTAATAGGAGAGAGGGACCAAATCCTTAGTCCATAAGGACTAGGATTTTCGGCCACTTCCATCCTATATAAAGGGGAGCTCGAGCTCCCCTTAGAGCGAATTGGCAATTCTTTTGGTTCATGTGTTGAACACCATCCTTTCTCCAAGATAAACGAAACCCTAGGTTAAGCCTAAACACTAACTATAGAACTAGCATCCTTACTAGTTAGATTGTAGCCAAGTTGGTGGACTATCTCTAGAGAGCTTCAAGTTAGAAGTTTTGAAGATTCGAGCTTTACCAAGAAGCGGGGATCAAGCAAAATGACCAGAAGGGATGATGAAACGATTCTGAACCCAACAGAAAACGAGTGAAAAAATTAAACCAAAGAAGATGACGAAAATCGTTCGTCCATATCCTGAAGGATGAATTTTTTCATGAGGGTTTTATGGCTGGCAGATTTCTACTTGCGCAAAACTGGTTTTCGAAGGGAGTTTCAATCATCTCTTTCTCGTTTCATGTTTCTTTCTTTATGTTGTATTGTTAAGAACTTCCATAACATGATTTGAATCCAGGTTGGTGTGAATTGTTATCCCTACAATGGATTCTGAAGTAGAAAGAGACTTTCGAGGAACGGGTTGCCATTACCGCATGTAGCGCGTTTGAGGGCGGCTCAAAACGTGTCAAGAAAGCTACTACCCTAGTGAGTTTCTTGATCTCTACGAATTTGGATTCACGATTGCGAGTCCAAGATCCTTTTGTTGGGAAATTTTTTTAAATTTCGCTGCTTTCTGATTCCTGTTTTCCAACAAGTGGTATCAGAGCCACCTCGTTAATCGTGTTTCTGATTCGTCTCAATTAAACTGAATTTGGTAGAAATTCTTAGGCTTAGATGCGAATTAGGTATTCATGAGTTCTTTTAGAAAGCCTGCATTACGAAACTGTGATTTTTCTTAAATTTCTGAAACTGTTTTCTTAAATTGTGTTTTTGAAAACCGTTTTGATTGAAATATATTTAAATCGTATTTTTCTTATTTTTGGATTGAACCGGGTTTTGGAGAAACCCAAAATACTAAACGGAACACGAAAAGGACGAGCCTAGGCGTGCTAGCACGTCGCACGCCCAGGCCCCGTCACCGCCGCCCTTCCCTCCTGCAACCGCGCGGGAGGCCGTCCTAGGCGCGCCTGCCTGCCCCTCCCGCAACCGCGCGGGAGGCCGTCCTATGCGCGCCTGCCTGCCCCTCCCGCAACCGCGTGGGAGCGTCCGCCCGGGGACGTGCGGGACTGCCCGCCCACGCCGCGCGCAACATGCGCAAAGGCGTGCGCGCTGGCGGCAATCGCTGCGCAGCTGGTGCGCGCACCTAGCGTGCGCTGCTGCGCAGCGGGCGGGCGATCCCGCGTCGTCCCGGGCCCGTGTTTTTCGTGTTTTCGTGTTTCGTGTTTTCGGTCCTTAAAATCCCATTTAATTTTATTTTAATTTTATCTTTTGAAATCAGTTTTGCTAAAATAAAATTATTTTAAAATTTTGATTAAATTGGGATTTTGAGAAATTGATCGATTAAAATTTTGGGAAAAATTGCAAACTTAATTTTCTGAGAATATTGAAAGAATAAAATTATTAATTTTTAGAAATTAATTAGAATTTTATTAGTTTATTGTTTTTCGGGTTTTATTGAAAAGGCTCTTGAACAAGAATTGCATCTAAGTCGTGTTTTAAGCTATTAGAGCTTAAAGCGAGAATTTTAATTTATTGGTTAAATTTAAATTCTTGCAATTTATGCATGTTAGGTGATCATGGGTTTAGACTTATGTATGGTTTTAATTTATGCACATGGATGGTTTAAATTGGGGTTGGAGCCCTATAGTTGCGTTTTTCAATTGAGGTTGGAGCCTCACTTATGTGCGTACTATTATGTGATTTATTATGTGGCTTTCCATATTACTGTTTTTGAGGCCGGGGTATGCCCCGTGTAATTGTCTAAGGCCAATATGAAGATTGAGCCTTATTACTTTATGTCTTTTTCTTTTTATTGTAATTTGAGAGTAGAGATAGGTGGTGAGGTTTTATTTTCATTTCGGAGACAATGCACCCATGGAGTAAGATGGACCACATTCAAGTAACAAGGAGGCCATAAGTGAAGACCCCTCAAAATGTTAGGGAGGGGAATCTCAATTGTAAAAATGTAATAGAGATAGGGCTCGTATTTTGCTACCGCTTTCCTTTATGTGATTTAAACTGTTTATGTGGCATGTATGTTAGAACTTGTGATTGTGGAGTGGCTCCCACATATCACGCATAAGATAGGTAGAACCCATGATCATTACATGTTAGTATCATGCTAGGACATGTTATCTGTTTATGTGCTTCTTTGAAATGCATTTAAGTGTACTTGCATTAATCAAGACTAATAAAATTGGATAACATATATGTTAGTGAGGTCGAACCGGACAACTCTCCGGTTGATTCGAAAATTCCCATTAAATATTAAGCTAATTTCGAACAAATAGGTGTTTAATTCGAGAAGCAAATTTTGAATTAAATTCCTAGCATTCCATCAATAGGTTTTAAGTTTAGTAAGTAAAGCTAGTTATTGTCCGCGAGTCGTGGGATAGCTAGTGGAGCTTATTAGTTCTTAGTTATGTAACGCCCGAGCGCGAGACGTCACATCCCCCGCACCATGACCCGACCCGTATATGAAATGGATTTCCACACACGAGCCAAATCATAGCGAACGGAGATATACACACTCGCTAAGCCAGGCGGGACTAACCTATAACTTAAACCCCAACAACAACCACCACAACAATCAGAGTAACAGAAATGTGGAAGCAATCATTCATATATTATATATTGAGCTAAATGCTCTAGGTACCAACATGTAATTCATATATTGAGCTATACGCTCTATGTACCAATATTTCATGTACGATACATATAGGTACCACATCCTGTACGCTCCATACATATACAAAATCCAAATGGAACAAAAGTAATCATAAGTGAGTGTAAAGGAAAGGCTAGACACGATGCAAGACTCTACCTGACTGGTATCCTGCCTAGCATCCCCCTTCCTGCAAAAGCAACTGAAACAACTCCGGGTTCAGTCTTAGACAGACTGGTGGGTATAAAAAGAGAGGCATAATATCATAATATCGCGGAATTGAAACACATACATGCAAGTTATAATCCTTATTCGAGGTTTAGAAGCATTTCTCCCAATCATAATCCTCGAGAGTCTCCATCCACCTTCGTTGCCTTCTATTCAACTCCTTCTGAGAGAATAAATATTGAAGACTCTTATGATCGGTGAAAATCTCAAAAGAAGTTCCATACAAATAATGTCTCCACTTCCCCAAGGCAAAAATCACCGCTGCAAGTTCAAGGTCGTGAGTGGGATAATTCTTCTCATGCTCTTTCAATTTACTAGAGGCATAAGCAATTACTCTCCCATTCTGCATCAAAACACAACCTAAGCCTTCATGGGAAGCATCCGTATACACCATAAACCCTTCAATACCATCCGGAAGTGCAAGTATCGGTGCAGAAGTTAACTTATCCTTCAAGAGCTGAAACTAGCTTCACACTTCTCATCCCACTTAAACTGAACTTCTTTCTTGGTTAATCGGGTTAACGGAGCCTCAATCTTAGAGAAATCCTTAACAAATCTTCGGTAATAACCGGCTAAACCCAAGAAACTTCGGATCTCAGAAACGTTTTTAGGACTCTACCACTTAGAAACTGCCTCTACTTTCGAAGGATCCACTTCTAATCCTTTACTCGAAATAATATGTCCCAAGAAACTCACCCTATCAATCCAAAACTCACATTTACTAAACTTGGCATAAAGCTGGTTATCTCTTAAAGTTTCCAATACCAATCTCAAATGCCGAACATGATCCTCTTCTGACCTTGAGTACACCAAAATATCATCGATGAAGATCACGACAAATTTATCCAAATATGGCCGGAAAATCCGATGCATCATGTCCATAAAAGTTGCCGGCGCGTTAGTTAATCCAAATGGCATCACCACGAATTCATAATGTCCATACCGGGTATTAAATCCTGTCTTAGGAATATCTTCCTCCTTAATCTTTAACTGATAATATCTTTGCCTTAAATCGAGCTTGGAATACACTCTCGACCCTTGTAGCATGTCAAACAAATCCTCTATATTAGGCAAAGGATATTTATTCTTTACAGTCATCCGATTCAACTCCCGGTAGTCAGTACACATCCTTAAAGTTCCATCTTTCTTCTTAACAAAGAGAACCAGCGCGCCCCACGGTGATGAACTTAGCCGAATATAACCGTTCTTGAGAAGATCTTCCAACTGAACTTTCAACTCCTGTAACTCTGCCGGTGCCATCCGGTAAGGAGTCTTAGAATAAGGTTCAGATCCCGAATATAAGTCTATTACAAATTCGATCTCTCGATCCGGAGGCAAAGAACCTAAAACTTCGGGAAACACTTCAAGATAGTCCTTCACCACTTCTGTCTCTTCGAGTTTCGCTTGATCTTTTGGCTTATTCAAGATATAGGCAATAAATCCCATTGCCTCATTCCTTATCAACTTATGAGCCTCAGTAAACGACAAGAGAGGTGCAATCTCTGATTCTTTCCCCACTGTCACTTCTTCTCCCAACTTCACTGTCTTGGTGAAACAATCAACCGTGGCGTGATACCGAAACAACCAATCCATTCCCAGAATAACCCCATATCTGTTCATCGGCATTACCACCAAATCTGCCTGATATACTCTACCTTCAAACCCAAACACACAGTCTCTAAGCACCCAATCCGTCTCAAGACTGCCACCCAACGGCGAACTCACCACATAATAAGCATTTAAGCACGTAACAGGCAAACACAAAGTATCAATCAATTTACAAGATATAAAAGAATGAGTAGCACCAGGGTCAAATAATGCATGTATGTTCGTGTCATGGATGCATATCGTACCTTCCACCATAGCATTGGGATTGGCTTCCACATCTTGCTCTTCACCCGCAAGGGCATATGCACGAGCTGGGATCATCGGCCTCTGAGCTCCCGGTTGATAGCCCGGAGTCTTATCTGGACAAGTATTGGCCATATGTGTCGTCTTCCCACAAATCAAACACTGTCCCAACCTCCTTCGGCAAGTATTGTAGGTGTGAGTAGGGCCTTCACAATGCATACAAGGTAGCCTATCATGGCGAGGATCAGTAGCAGCTGGAGGTGCTTGTGGCTTCGGCGGTGCAGCTCCTGTAGGTTTAAACCTCTTGTTTGGCCCTTGTAACGGCTGAGAGGGAACCACCATAGGTCTTTTCCCTTTACTAAACCCCGATCCTTGTCCCATTTGCATACGAAGTATGGGGTCTTTTTTCTTATACTCCTCTTCCAACACTAATGCCCTCTGTACCGTGTCAGCAAAAGATTCAAAGTTATGGCCGGCGTGCCCGTGTCTCAGATCCTGTCTCAATCTTGGAATAAACCTCTTTCCCTTTCTCTTTTCATCCCTTGTAATGTGAGGTGCATATTTTCCAAGTCTGTTGAAAAGAGAAAGATACTGAGCCACCGTTCGAGTCCCTTGCTTTAGATCCATAAATTCTTATTCTTTTCTTTCTCGCACAACTTCGGGAACAAAAGCCTCTCTGAACTCCCTTACAAAGACTTCCCAATTAATTTCTCCTCCTTCCACTTCGAGCTTCTCTCTAGTACGTTCCCACCAATCATAGGCCTCTCCATCCAATTGAAAAATAGCAAACTGGGCCTTTTCTTGCAATGTGAATTGCCTAACATTGAAAATCCTCTCAATTCTTGTTAACCATCCCTCGGATATAGCATCATCCACCGAACCAGAAAACCTTGGTGGATTACAACTCAAAAACAACCCATGATGATATCTTGGGTTATTTGGAGGAGGTGCTTGATGTTCAGCCTGCGGTTGTACTGGAGGATCCTGAGCCCTTCTATGCTCCACGTAGTTATATACTGCTTCCATAAAGTGCTCCATATTCATAGGCGGTTGTGGAGGATTAGGAGAACGATCTCTATGATGATGACGATCCGGAGACCTTTCCCGATGTCTTCTAGGAGGCATCCTGTTCACTCAAACACTAACATGCGTGCTAATTTTAGTTAATGCGTGACAATGCATTAAATTCAATCAATCATTCAAGTCAAGAATCAAAACACCTTATCATATAAAATGCAAATGCTCCACATTACAAGTAATTCCTACAGCCGAACGACCTACTAACTCCACACGACACTAGAACCCTGGTTTTGCAACCTTGGGCTCTGATACCACTCAAAGGATGTAACGCCCGAGCGCGAGACGTCACATCCCCCGCACCATGACCCGACCCGTATATGAAATGGATTTCCACATACGAGCCAAATCATAGCGAACAGAGACATACACACTCGCTAAGCCAGGCGGGACTAACCTATAACTTAAACCTCAACAACAACCACCACAACAATCAGAGTAACAGAAATGCGGAAGCAATCATTCATATATTATATATTGAGCTAAATGCTCTAGGTACCAACATGTAATTCATATATTTGTTAGGAATAGTGCCCTAGAAAGCCGATTAGTCATAATCCGTTTTGGGACTTTCCTAGTATCACAGACAATCTTGGGATAATATACGATTGATTAATGTCATAGGCAAACACTTCTTTATATGCTCTTGTTTGGTATGCGTTTACTTTAGCTGTGCATGTATGAGAACTCCCCTAATCCTGATGACCTTAGGACTCTACCATTTAGGTGAAATGGTTCATGAAACGAGCCCTATATCACATAAGTCATGATTAGTGAAATACTCCAAGCCGATGAGTCCTACAGACAGTGGGAGTGTCAACTTGACTCCTCTAAGGCTTGCTTGTGGGATCACGCCCTTAAGAAGGACCACCTTGTTTCATGGAGGTGCAAAGTGTATAGTTGATACGTGCGTGATACATGAGGGTGCTTACTATAATAAGTAAGTTCACTGAGGTGCCCCGTGTGAGAACATTCCTAAATGGGAAAGGAAGTTTCTATTTCAGGAAATGGAAACTTCCAGATTAGGAAATATCTCACGAGTCATTGATGTGATTAATTGATCCTTAGACTTGAGGTTCCATGTCACTTTATGAGTTAACTCTGTAGTCTTAGGTATAAGCTTTAAAGCGTGTCGCCTTAGACAACTGATTCAAGGTTTATGCTGGGGCTACACAAGTGATTCATGAAAGTGAATGAGAATCAAGAAAGGACCTACACTTGCATTTGCAAGGTGATCTCTTATTGTGTAAAGTCATTCATATGCCATATGGAGTCCTTGTCCAAGGCAGTAGATCAAGACATCAAGAAAAGGGTTTCTTGGATTGAGATCAAATGGATATGAAATGCACTTAGCTTTAAGACCGGATTATTAGGGTTCTAATTATTCCCTTACCCTAGATCTTGGTTGAGAGATAGTAAGTAGGAGGATTGTATCTCACATGAATCAATGACTTAAAGGTTCTGTCGAATCCGAACATTCCAATTCAGCTAGGGGTTAAACACCTGTTGCTAGACTATGGTCGTTTAATCTGTGGACTGATTAATTAATTAGTGAATTAATTAATTAGGGACACTGCTAATTGAATTGAGAACCTAGAGGGTCACACACAATAACTTGGTTACATGAGTTGAGGCTTAAAAATGATTAAACGAGTTAATCGGGCCAAGAGGGTTCCACACGTGTGAAATCACACGTGTGGCTCACGTGAGTGACACGTGTCACTGTGACACATGTGAATATATATATATTGTATATATATGTATTAAATAATTAAATGTGTTAATTATTTAATAGACTTTGGTTTAATTTTGAATTAAAAAGAAAGTCTTATTTTGGAGAAAATAATCTAGTTAATTAATTACGAATTAATTAATTAGATAAAAATAAGTTATTTATTTTAGAATAAATAAAGTATAAAATTATCCAAAAATAGTTTGGATATTTTTAGCTCTCTTAAAAGTTGACTTGAATTAGAATTCAAAGTCAAAGTTGGAAAATACTTGATCATCAAGTAATAGGAGAGAGAGGGACCAAATCCTTTGTCCATTAGGACTAGGTTCGGCCGCCCCTCCCCTTTCCTATATATAGGGGAGCTCATGCTCCCCTTTAGAGCTAATAGACAATTCTTGGTTCATATGTTGAACACCTTCCTTTCTCCAAGATTAAATTAAACCCTAGGTTAAGCCTAAACACTAACTAGAGAACTAGCATCCTTACTAGTTAGATTGTGATCAAGTTGGTGGACTTTCTCTAGAGACTTCAAGTTAGAAGTTTGAAGATTCGAGCTTTACCAAGGAGAGGGGATCAAGCCGGGTGAAGAGCGTTCTTGGGTGGCTTGAAACGCTTCAAGAAAGAATAAAAGAAAAGTAAGTTTTCTATCTTTACGAATTTGGTTACACGATTGCGAGTTCAAGGTCCTTTTGTTGGGAAAAATTTTAAATTCCGCTGCTTTCTGATTCGTGTTTTCCAACAATATTGAGCTATACGCTCTATGTACCAATATTTCATGTACGATACATATAGGTACCATATCCTGTACGCTCCATACATTTACAAAATCCAAATGGAACAAAAGTAATCATAAGTGAGTGTAAAGGAAAGGCTAGACACGATGCAAGACTCTCCCTGACTGGTATCCCGCCTAGCATCCCCCTTCCTGCAAAAACAACTGAAACAACTCCGGGTTCAGTCCTAGACAGACTGGTAGGTATAAAAAGATAGGCATAATATCATAATATCGCAGAACTGAAACACATACATGCAAGTTATAATCCATATTCGAGGTTTAGAAGCATTTCTCCCAAGTGGGAACATAAAAATACAACGAATAGGATTATAACAATTCATTTCATTCATTAGGTCATTAATAGCCCGGTGAGAGGGCGCGCATTATCTCCAACCACCACCACGTGTAATCCATTAATCATTCATTCATTCGTTCATTCATTCATACATTACATTCTTTCGTGCACATACATTCGATCGTTCATTCAATCGTTCATAAACTCCTTTTTCCTCCGGGTAGGGAACGGGTTTGCAAGGCCCGAGCCCTCATTCATTAATGCTAGAGGGGTACATGAATCCCCAAAAGCGCGGGACCCCTTTCATTCACTAATCTCCTAGTGAAATCCAGGTTGCCGAAATTGTTGGAACTAGTATAAATGGATTCCCGTCAGCCCATGCTTCCCCGGTTCACCAATACACTAAGTCCCGGGTCCTCCTTCATTGTGATCATTCATATATTTCTCGCCAAAACATTTTGGTAGGACATTCATAATAAAGGCTTTCGATCAAAACATTTGCTCGTTAAAAACTTGGTATAAATACCTATATAGGGTTTTGGCCAAAATCTTGCACATTAGGTGTTCGGGTCATATCATTAACTAATAGAAGAAAAACCTACCTGGTAGACAAAAGAACCCGACAAGCTCTCACTGCCCGCCCTCGTCAGCCACCGGATCAAGATCTGTGTGACAAAGGTAGTGTGAGACTCAACTATGACCACATTAGACGCTCGGCTAAGAAATGGCATGCTATGGAATGCTTAAATGCGATAATATGTTCAATTAAGGATATGAATATCATAGAATTCAATTAAGCACATAATTCACCAAGTTTCGTTCATTATACGGTAAAACCGTATTCATTCCCGTTCATATCGTTCATACTTTCATACTTTCATCCATAAGTCATCAATATCATATACCAATCATAAACCAGAGCTTGAATATAATCACGTTACATATAAATCATAAATACGAATAATAAACGCAAAACAAGCAATAAAAGAGTTCCCTCAAAGCTGCCATTCAAATGACACGACCGTGTTGAGTTTTCAAAGGAAACGGACACGGCCGTGTCCGAGGTTTAAAATCAGAAAAATTCAAAGTCGAGGGCTTGACACGGCCGTGTTGCGTTTTCAAAGCATTTGGACACGGTCGTGTCTGAGATTTAAATTCAGAAAAATCAAAGTCGAGAGCCCAACATGGCCGTGTCCATTTTCAGTTCAAAGCTGACACGGCTGTGTCAGCTCATCGTTTTTCTGCTCTGTTTCTCGAGGGAAAAGCTTGCAAAAACAGGGGCAGCCATAAGGAAGCTCTTATACACACTTAGACATGCTTATAATTCATAAAACTCATATATATCATGCAATCCATTCATATAAGTAAGAATTCACACCCAAAGTTGGCCAAAGATCACCCAAACACAAGCTTTCATTCATGGAAGCTTCAAGCTTCATTAATGGCATATCATGCTATACACAACCAACATGAGATTCAATCATATAAAAATGATGAGGAAGTTATAAGGTTCATATTTCATGCCTCAAGTTTCCAATTAAACCATGAGACACCAAAGTTCAAGATCAAACCCTCTATTCATGCTCATACTCAACACACAAGAATCCTTCACTCATGCCAAGCTTTCCATAGAAGAAAAGATAGAGGAGAAGATGGAGATTCTAAATCCTAACTTACCTTGGAAGAAGATGGAGGATTGATCAAGCTTGAGCTCAAAGCTTGGATGAACAAAACAAGGGTTTTCTTGAAATTCTACTCTTCTCTCTTGGATGATGATGATCGATCAAAATGGGAGCAAAGGAGGAGGAAATGCTGATATTTAGTGCTAGATGGGTAGGATACGGGTCGGTCAAGTCCGGTTCGTTTAGTAAACGGTTCAACAGGTTATAAGAAACGGGGTCATGGAAAGATTCGTTGACGAAGATTCAAACGGTATGGAAAAGATACAAGGTCAAGTTTAATGGATAGCTAACGTCGAAACAAATTCAATTCCGGTTACGGATCTCGATTTCGAGGTTCGGAGCTCAAGATATCGCGAAAACCGTTCAGGGTTGCCTATATACGAATAGGTCCCTAAACTTTCAAAAAGTGGCAATTAAGCCCAAACTCAATTTCCAATTGAGTCCAAAACATTCAAATAAGTTGCAATCAAGTCCACGTATTACACGAAACATGTAATTTCATTCACTTAACACCGAATTCACAAAAGTCACATTCTCACAATTCATTCATATAAATTTTTAAACAAATAAATTGAATTAGAAACAAATTCAATTAGTAAAACAAGATATGAAATCATTTAATTAAATGTAATTGCGCACATAACTCTTACCTGTACGTGTGAAAACACGGGGCATTACAACCTCTCCCCCTTAAAGAGAATCTGTCCTCGGATTCATTGCTCGGTCGGAAACAACTCTGGATAGAACTTCTTCATTTTCTCTTCTGTTTCCCACGTAGCTTATTCCGTCTTATCACTTCGCCATAACACCTTCACCAAGGGAAACCGTCTGTTCCGAAGTTCTTGAAATTTTCGATCCAGAATCTTAACTGGTTTCTGAACAAAAGTGAGATTCGGTTCGAGTTCAACCTCTTCAATCGGTATGATCACGGACTCATCGGGGTAGTACTTCTGAAGTTGTGATACATGGAAGACATTGTGAATACCCGTTAAACTTGGAGGCAAATCCAATCTATAAGTTGTATCTCCGATTCTCTCCAAAATTTCATAAGGTCCCAAATATCGGGGATTCAACTTTCCTCCCTTTCCAATTCGGGTAAATCCTTTCTGAGGTGAAGCTTTCAGGAATACCCTATCCCCAACTTCAAATTCAAGATCTTTCCTTCGCTTGTCTGCATAACTTTTCTGTCGATCTTGGGCTACTTTCATCCGTTGTCGGATAATTTGAACCTTTTCAATAGCATCTTGAATAGCTTTGGAAGGTTTATCTTTCTTTTCACCTCTTTGTACCCCTTCTTGCTTACTCCACTTCCATTCTTCCAAATCGAAAAACAACGGGGATCGACACTTTCTTCCATAAAGAAACTCATACGGTGCCATTTCTATAGAAGCTTGGTAACTGTTATTGTAGGCAAACTCAATTAAGGGCAATGGTTCATTCCATGAACTCGAGAAATCCAACGCACACGCCCTTAACATATCCTCAAGATATCTAATTAATCTTTCGGATTGCCCGTCAGCCTGTGGATGAAAAGCTGTACTGAATTGAAGCTTAGTCCCTAGACACTTTTGTAACTCTTGCCAGAACTTGGAAGTGAATCTTGGATCCCTGTCCGAAACAATACTAGCTGGCACTCCATGTAACCGAACAATCTCATCACTATACCTCTTATCTAGCTTACCTATCTTATCTGACATCCGGAGTGCAAGAAAATGTGCTGACTTGGTTAACCTATCCACGATTACCCAAATTCCATCGAATCCACCTTTCACTCTAGGTAAACCCGATACAAAATCCATTGCTATCTGTTCCCATTTCCATTTTCGAATAGGTAGTGGCTGCAACAATCCTGACGGCTTCTGATGCTCAGCTTTCACTAGCTGACAAGTTAGACAATGTTTCACATAATTCACTACATCTCTCTTCAGCCCGTTCCACCAATAATACTGTTTCAAGTCCCGATACATCTTGTTTCCACCAGGATGTACCGAATACACAGTTTTATGAGCTTCATCCAAAATAGCTCTTCTCAACTCCGTTGGAACTACCACTCTGTCCTTAAACCGAAAAATTCTCGTATCATCGAATCCAAACGGACACTCGGATCGAGCCTTCTCTATCAACTTCTGAATCTCAACATCCGTCCATTGTGCCTCAAATATCTGTTGCCTTAATTCTGGACGTACTGAGATATTACCAATACGAGCCTTTATCTTAACCAATTCCATTGGTTGTCCAATATTTACCTTCAAATTGGATACACTAGCCTTCCTGCTCAATGCATCCGCGACCACATTAGCTTTACCCGGGTGATACTTAATCACACAATCATAATCCTCGAGAGTCTCCATCCACCTTCGTTGCCTTCTATTCAACTCCTTCTGAGAGAATAAATATTGAAGACTCTTATGATCGGTGAAAATCTCAAAAGAAGTTCCATACAAATAATGTCTCCATTTCCCCAAGGCAAAAATCACCGCTGCAAGTTCAAGGTCGTGAGTGGGATAATTCTTCTCATGCTCTTTCAATTTCCTAGAGGCATAAGCAATTACTCTCCCATTCTGCATCAAAACATAACCTAAGCCTTCATGGGAAGCATCCGTATACACCATAAACCCTTCAATACCATCCGGAAGTGCAAGTATCGGTGCAGAAGTTAACTTATCCTTCAAGAGCTGAAACTAGCTTCACACTTCTCATCCCACTTAAACTGAACTTCTTTCTTGGTTAATCGGGTTAACGGAGCCGCAATCTTAGAGAAATCCTTAACAAATCTTCGGTAATAACCGGCTAAACCCAAGAAACTTCGGATCTCAGAAACATTTTTAGGACTCTGCCACTTAGAAACTGCCTCTACTTTCGAAGGATCCACTTCTAATCCTTTACTCGAAATAATATGTCCCAAGAAACTCACCCTATCAATCCAAAACTCACATTTACTACACTTGGCATAAAGCTGGTTATCTCTTAGAGTTTCCAATGCCAATCTTAAATGCCGAACATGATCCTCTTCTGACCTTGAGTACACCAAAATATCATCGATGAAGATCACGAAAAATTTATCCAAATACGGCCGGAAAATCCGATGCATCATGTCCATAAAAGCTGCCGGCTCGTTAGTTAATCCAAATGGCATCACCACGAATTCATAATGTCCATACCGGGTATTAAATCCTGTCTTAGGAATATCTTCCTCCTTAATCTTTAACTGATAATATCCTTGCCTTAAATCGAGCTTGGAATACACTCTCGACCCTTGTAGCATGTCAAACAAATCCTCTATATTAGGCAAAGGATATTTATTCTTTACAGTCATCCGATTCAACTCCCGGTACTCAATACACATCCTTAAAGTTCCATCTTTCTTCTTAACAAAGAGAACCGGCACGCCCCACGGTGATGAACTTGATCGAATATAACCGTTTTTGAGAAGATCTTCCAACTGAACTTTCAACTCCTGCAACTCTGTCGG
Organism: Lantana camara; assembly: GCA_037501455.1. Lineage (NCBI taxonomy): Eukaryota > Viridiplantae > Streptophyta > Magnoliopsida > Lamiales > Verbenaceae > Lantana > Lantana camara. The sequence continues at coordinate 59,816,118 of CM074861.1, forward strand.
TGCCATCCGGTAAGGAGTCTTAGAATAAGGTTAAGATCCCGGATATAAGTCTATTACAAATTCGATCTCTCGATCCGGAGGCAAAGAACCTAAAACTTTGGGAAACACTTCAAGATATTCCTTCACCACTTCTGTCTCTTCGAGTTTCGCCTGATCTTTTGGCTTATTCAGGATATAGGCAATAAATCTCGTTGCCCCATTCTTTATCAACTTATGAGCCTCAGTAAACGACAAGAGAGGTGCAATCTCTGATTCTTTCCCCACTGTCACTTCTTCTCCCAACTTCACTATCTTGGTGAAACAATCAACCGTGGCGTGATACCGAAACAACCAATCCATTCCCAGAATAACCCCATATCTGTTCATCGGCATTACCACCAAATCTGCCTGATATACTCTGCCTTCAAACCCAAACACACAGTCTCTAACCACCCGATCCGTCTCAAGACTGCCACCCAACGGCGAACTCACCACATAATAAGCATTTAAGCACGTAACAGGCAAACACAAAGTATCAATCAATTTACAAGATATAAAAGAATGAGTAGCGCCAGGGTCAAATAATGCATGTATGTTCGTGTCATGGATGCATATCGTACCTTCCACCATAGCATTGGGATTGGCTTTCACATCTTGCTCTTCACCCGCAAGGGCATATGCACGAGCTGCGATCATCGGCCTCTGAGCTCCCGGTTGATACCCCGGAGTCTTATCTGGACAAGTATTGGCCATATGTGTCGTCTTCCCACAAATCAAACACTGTCCCAACCTCCTTCGGCAAGTATTGTAGGTGTGAGTAGGGCCTCCACAATGCATACAAGGTAGCCTATCATGGCGAGGATCAGTAGCAGCTGGAGGTGCTTGTGGCTTCGGCGGTGCAGCTCCTGTAGGTTTAAACCTCTTGTTTGGCCTTTGTAACGGCTGAGAGGGAACCACCATAGGTCTTTTCCCTTTACTAAACCCCGATCCTTGTCCCATTTGCATACGAGGTATGGGGTCTTTTTTCTTATACTCCTCTTCCAACACCAATACCCTCTGTACCGTGTCAGCAAAAGATTCAAAGTTATGGCCGGCGTGCCCGTGTCTCAGATCCTGTCTCAATCTTGCAATAAACCTCTTTCCCTTTCTCTTTTCATCCCTTGTAATGTGAGGTGCATATTTGCCAAGTCTGTTGAAAAGAGAAAGATACTGAGCGACCGTTCGAGTCCCTTGCTTTAGATCCATAAATTCTTGTTCTTTTCTTTCTCGCACAACTTCGGGAACAAAAGCCTCTCCGAACTCCCTTACAAAGACTTCCCAATTAATTTCTTCTCCTTCCACTTCAAGCTTCTCTCTAGTACGTTCCCACCAATCATAGGCCTCTCCATCCAATTGAAAAATAGCAAACTGGGCCTTTTCTTGCGATGTGAATTGCCTAACATTGAAAATCCTCTCAATTCTTGTTAACCATCCCTCAGATATAGCATCATCCACCGAACCAGAAAACCTTGGTGGATTATAACTCAAAAACAACCCATGATGATATCTTGGGTTATTTGGAGGAGGTGCTTGATGTTCAGCCTGCGGTTGTACTGGAGGATCCTGAGCCCTTCTATGCTCCACGTAGTTATATACTACTTCCATAAGGTGCTCCATATTCATAGGCGGTTGTGGAGGATTAGGAGAACGATCTCTATGATGATGACGATCCGGAGACCTTTCCCGATGTCTTCTAGGAGGCATCCTGTTCACTCAAACACTAACATGCGTGCTAATTTTAGTTCATGCGTGACAATGCATTAAATTCAATCAATCATTCAAGTCAAGAATCAAAACACCTTATCATATAAAATGCAAATGCTCCACATTACAAGTAATTCCTACAGCCGAACGACCTACTAAATCCACACGACACTAGAACCCTGGTTTTGCAACCTTGGGCTCTGATACCACTCAAAGGATGTAACGCCCGAGGGCGAGACGTCACATCCCCCGCACCATGACCCGACCCGTATATGAAATGGATTTCCACACACGAGCCAAATCATAGCGAACGGAGATATACACACTCGCTAAGCCAGGCGGGACTAACCTATAACTTAAACCCCAACAACAACCACCACAACAATCAGAGTAACAGAAATGCGGAAGCAATCATTCATATATTAAATATTGAGCTAAATGCTCTAGGTACCAACATGTAATTCATATATTGAGCTATACGCTCTATGTACCAATATTTCATGTACGATACATATAGGTACCATATCCTGTACGCTCCATACATATACAAAATCCAAATGGAACAAAAGTAATCATAAGTGAGTGTAAAGGAAAGGCTAGACACGATGCAGGACTCTCCCTGACTGGTATCCCGCCTAGCATCCCCCTTCCTGCAAAAACAACTGAAACAACTCCGGGTTCAGTCTTAGACAGACTGGTGGGTATAAAAAGATAGGCATAATATCATAATATCACGGAACTGAAACACATACATGCAAGTTATATCCTTATTCGAGGTTTAGAGGCATTTCTCCCAAGTGGGAACATAAAAATACAACGAATAGGATTATAACGATTCATTTCATTCAGTAGGTCATTAATAGCCCGGCTAGAGGGCGTGCATTATCTCCAACCACCACCACGTGTAATCCATTAATCATTCATTCATTCGTTCATTCATTCATACATTACATTCTTTCGTGCACATACATTCGATCGTTCATTCAATCGTTCATAAACTCCTTTTTCCTCCGGGTAGGGAACGGGTTTGCAAGGCCCGAGCCCTCATTCATTAATGCTAGAGGGGTACATGAATCCCCAAAAGCGCGGGACCCCTTTCATTCACTAATCTCCTAGTGAAATCCAGGTTGCCGAAATTGTTGGAACTAGTATAAATGGATTCCCGTCAGCCCATGCTTCCCCGGTTCACCAATACACTAAGTCCCGGGCCCTCCTTCATTGTGATCATTCATACATTTCTCGCCAAAACATTTTGGTAGGACATTCATAACAAAGGCTTTCGATCAAAACATTTGCTCATTAACAACTTGGTATAAATACCTATATAGGGTTTTGGCCAAAATCTTGCACATTAGGTGTTCGGGTCATATCATTAACTAATAGAAGAAAAACCCACCTGGTAGACAAAAGAACCCGACAAGCTCTCACTGCCCGCCCTCGTCATAGAATTCAATTAAACACATAATTCACCAAGTTTCATTCATTATACGGTAAAACTGTATTCGTTCCCGTTCATATCGTTCATAAATTCATACTTTCATTCATAAGTCATCAATATCATATACCAATCATAAACCAGAGCTTGAATATAATCACGTTACATATAAATCATAAATACGAATAATAAACGCAAAACAAGCAATAAAAGAGTTCCCTCAAAGCTGCCATTCAAATGACACGGCCGTGTTTAGTTTTCAAAGGAAACGGACACGGCCGTGTCCGAGGTTTAAAATCAGAAAAATTCAAAGTCGAGGGCTTGATACGGCCGTGTTGCGTTTTCAAAGCATTTGGACACGGCCGTGTCCGAGATTTAAATTCAGAAAAATCAAAGTCGAGAGCCCAACACGTCCGTGTCCATTTTCAGTTCAAAGCTGACACGGCTGTGTCAGCTCATCGTTTTTCTGCTTTGTTTCTTGAGGGAAAAGCTTGCAAAAACAGGGGCAACCATAAGGAAGCTCTTATACACACTTAGACATGCTTATAATTCATAAAACTCATATATATCATGCAATCCATTCATATAAGTAAGAATTTACACCCAAAGTTGGCCAAAGATCACCCAAACACAAGCTTTCATTCATGGAAGCTTCAAGCTTCATTAATGGCATATCATGCTATACACAACCAACATGAGATTCAAGCATATAAAAATGATGAGGAAGTTATAAGGTTCATATTTCATGCATCAAGTTTCCAATTAAACCATCAGACACCAAAGTTCAAGATCAAACCCTATATTCATGCTCATACTCAACACACAAGAATCCTTCACTCATGCCAAGCTTTCCATAGAAGAAAAGATAGAGGAGAAGATGGAGATTCTAAATCCTAACTTACCTTGGAAGAAGATGGAGGATTGATCAAGCTTGAGCTCAAAGCTTGGATGAACAAAACAAGGGTTTTCTTGAAATTCTCCTCTTCTCTCTTGGATGATGACGATCGATCAAAATGGGAGCAAAGGAGGAGAAAATGCTGATATTTAGTGCTAGATGGGTAGGATACGGGTCGTTCAAGTCCGGTTCGTTTAGTAAACGGTTCAACAGGTTATAAGAAACGGGGTCATGGAAAGATTCATTGACGAAGATTCAAACGGTATGGAAAAGATACAAGGTCAAGTTTAATGGATAGCTAACGTCGAAACAAATTCAATTCCGGTTACGGACCTCGATTTCGAGGTCCGGAGCTCAAGATATCACAAAAACCGTTCAGGGTTGCCTATATACAAATAGGTCCCTAAACTTTCAAAAAGTGGCAATTAAGCCCAAACTCAATTTCCAATTGAGTCCAAAACATTCAAATAAGTTGCAATCAAGTCCACGTATTACACGAAACATGTAATTTCATTCACTTAACACCGAATTCACAAAAGTCACATTCTCACAATTCATTCATATAAATTTTTAAACAAATAAATCGAATTAGAAACAAATTCAATTAGTAAAACAAGATATGAAATCATATAATTAAATGTAATTGCGCACGTAACTCTTACCTGTACGTGTGAAAACACGGGGCGTTACAAGTTACCTATTTGATCATCTTAAATGATCAATATTTCGTGGTTAATTTTGGCAAGGGCGATGTCTGCGAGTCGTGGGTCGTTCGAACTAAGTTTTGATCATGATCTTATGATTGGTGGGTCTAGCTTAATGCCTAAGTAAATATGGATGTCGCACGAGTCGTGGGTCCATATTGAAAGATAGGTGATGCAAAACAATTACTAAGAGTTCTAAAGGTGTTAGAATTGGTAAGTTGTACCTACCTAGGGTTTTACTTAGAATATCCGCGAGTCGTGGGTTCGAGGTGAAATGCTTAGGATCTTAGTACCCATTGGGAAAAGCGTTCCTCTTAGATCTTTGGGAATTATAGTTCTTTGAAAAACAGTGGGAGCTACATTAGATTAAAGACCTTATCTTTTGTATATCGTTATAATTAAGCATGCTCACATTTTTCTCTGCTTAGCATCTAGGTTGTAGTTCTGTGATTCTCTACAATATGAAATGCAAACCCATTTGTATCCATCCTTAAGTCAAAAGAGTTGACTAACTCCTAACTAACTCTGATTGGCTTCGGACCCTAAAATTCATTTTAGAATCCGAAAAGAGAAATTGTTCTCTATAAGGCGAGATTTTCAATTGTGAAAATTCGACCCGGGCCAAGAAAGAAGCGATCTGAAGTGAATGGATTTCTCCAAACCACTTAAGAGCAATTGAAACACCTCATAAAAATGTTACAAGGTATAACATTATGGAATTATTCAATATTCCAAATGAGGAAACAAGTGCACACGAACAAGGTCTAAAGATCTTATTTGAAGATCTTATGGTCTCGGCCATCAACTGAGAAAAGAGTTCTCAATGCACTGATTGCTTACATTGCTTCGACTATCATTTAAACCCTTTATGCTCAACTAGAATGATGCTAATGTAGCATAGTTAATCATTTAAGTTGATAATGGTTGAGAGCATCCTTAAGAAGGAACAAAAGGTTGTGATGGTTAATTCTTCTTCTAGACTCACTAAGTTAAAGGCTTGAAGGCCTAAAGAAAAAGAAACCCTTAAGAGCCCAATGGAGGGGCATGTAAGGGGTACGCCCAAAAGACACTAGAGATCAAATTGGACGTTTGCTTCTATGGTAGGAAATAAGGACTTTGAAAGGGAACTACAAAGAGTATGAGTACTCTGAAATGTTACCTCGTTTAGTAATTCTACTAGGAATAGAATTCACTAGTCATGAGTCAATTTTGCATAATCCGTTATGCAAAGACTCAAGGCACTAATGTTCTGAACATACAAACGAGATAACAAAAGTAAGTGAGATGACAAAGCTTCGAATTACTTTGGAATGTTGAGATATAAAAGGATTAGCAAGTCAGACACCTTAGGATCATTCTATGAAAATGAACCTATAGAGTTGACTTTCTGTAAATCCTATCTTGTGGGAAGCGTTCCTGAATCCCTTTTATAAGAAACGTGGAACGTTCCAAAATTATAGTGGATTTCGATCCATGCTGATGAGTGTAAGATCCTTAATGTAAGCACTAGATACAATCGTCAGTTTAATCATTATGAATGAATATACTTGTTGAAGTACAAATTCGAAACTTATATGAAATTCTTAGAATTTCAAAAGGAGGTTAGGAACCGAAGTAGTCATAAGTTATAGGTAAATCGATATGATCGAGATAGCCAATATCTTAGCAACTAATTCCTTAGTCATCTTAGAGATAATAGGATTATCTCTCAGTAAACTAATTCGAGAACACCTTAGTGTTTCCGAATGAGGGAATGAAACCTAATAGGATATGGTCCATTCCATAGTAAGCTTTACTGACTTATAATCATTCTTGGAATAAACTCCTAGAATATGCAGTTAGAGATTTTGAATTTGGTACCTTCCAAAATTAGTACTTTAGTTTCACTATGCAATGTGGCATACTAAATTCCCTAATTATTCTTATCCAATAATTTAATGGAACCCTCTTAAGTGAAGAGGATAGTGGGAGATAAGCTTGAAACGAGTTCAAGTTTATACAGCAATATAGGATATAGTTTCTGCGATTCCCTTGGACAAAGGTTGTTTTTCTCAAGGAATGTACCTTTCTTAAGGAATCGTTCCTATAGAAGAAGAAAGGTAAGCAAGCAGACCGCAAAGTAATTTGAGGATAAATATCCACGCCACATATAGGAGAAACGAGCCCATCTGATAAAACTTAGCCAAATTTTAGAGTATGTACACGTGTGAAACCCTTCTCTTAAGATGTGTTTAGAACGCGTTCCTAGATAGCCTAGGAATTACCTGAAGAGGAGACACTGTCAGATTTGGAATCTGAGTAGTGTAAGCAAGCCTTGAAATCCAATATGGATTCCATATACTCAAACCAAGTTTTGACCTTGGTTGATCCACCTGATAGGATCAAGCTCGTGCAGCTTCGAGTGAATGAAAGCATTACAACCTTCTTGACGGTTGAAATGCAAAAGTCCATTTGGATTGTATTTACCACATCCTTACATTCTGACTATGAGATATGATAAATGAATATGAAAACTATCTTGTTCAATATGAGATTGAAAGAGACTGAAATAAGGCATTTCTATAAATCTCATATTCAGTGGTAGTATGCATAAGGTATGCAAATCCCTAAAGTCAATCTGTGGATTGATAAAGGCTTCTAGGAGTTAGATAATTCGATTCCATAGTATAGTCAAATCGTTTGACACAGATGGAAGTCGAATAAGTCTCAGAGTGTACATATGATAATTAGTGATGTAAAAGTCAATTTTGGTTCTTTAGAAGACGGCATCCTTCTCATTATGAATGTCAAGGATGACATGAAAGTTACCAATTCTTGTTTAAGAAACACTTTGGCATGAAAGATCTTAGTGATTATCCTAAATTCTCGAAGATAAACGAAACCCTAGGTTAAGCCTAAACACTAACTAGAGAACTAGCATCATTACTAGTTAGATTGTAGCCAAGTTGGTGGACTATCTCTAGAGAGCTTCAAGTTAGATGTTTTGAAGATTCGAGCTTTACCAAGAAGTGGGGATCAAGCAAAACGACCAGAAGGGATGATGAAACGATTCTGAACCCAACAGAAAACGAGTGAAAAAATCGAACCAAAGAAGATGACGAAAACCGTTCGTCCATATCCTGAAGGATGAATTTTTTCACGAGGGTTTTATGGCTGGCAGATTTCTACTTTCGCAAAACTGGTTTTCGAAGGGAGTTTCAATCATCTCTTTCTCGTTTCATGTTTCTTTCTTTACGTTGTATTGTTAAGAACTTCCATAACATGATTTGAATCCAGGTTGGTGTGGATTGTTATCCCTACAATGGATTCTGAAGTAGAAAGAGACTTTCGAGGAACGGGTTGCCATTACCGCATGAAGCGCGTTTGAGGGCGGCTCAAAACATGTCAAGAAAGCTACTACCCAAGTGAGTTTCTTGATCTCTATGAATTTGGATTCACGATTGCGAGTCCAAGATCCTTTTGTTGGGAAATTTTTTTAAATTCCGTTGCTTTCTGATTCCTGTTTTCCAACAGAACGGTACATCAAACATTCATGAAATATGCATACCCGCATTGTTAATTCATATAATTTTGATAATATGTACTTTGATTCCTTGGTACGATAACTATTTTTGTATGATTGATGTTGGATTTAAGTGATTGTTATTACCAGGTTTTGTGTGATTATTTTAATTATAAATTACTGTAATTGAATGTTTTGATACCTTCATCGCGATGTTTATTCCTTGGTGTGTTATATTTTATGTATAAGAGAAGGGGTGCTCTCGTTGCTTGTAAGAGATGGGGATTCTCTTGTTGTTGCTCGAGAGACGGTGTAACGCCCCGATTTCCGGATGAACAGGTAAGCACGCCACGTGTGCGTTTTGAGCGTAGGTTTATTTATTTCTTTAATTTTATAATATATTCTTACGTGGCATTCATATTTTTATAAAATTCACGAAACATTATTTATATCAATTATTTGATTTCATATCATTGAAAATATTATTTCATGACACGGAAAATATTTCTTGCATAAAATTTATACCGAGAGTGATAAAACTACCAAAGTGTCCCTAGTTAAATATTTTCGAAAATTCTAGGGACTTAATTGCTAATCCTTTAAGGACTTAATTGATCTTATTTTAAAACCTCGTATACTCAATCGGATAGATTGAGTTCTTCAAGGATTAATTGGCAATTTGGCAAATTTCACAAAAATCAAGGATGATGAATTACGTATCATCTCTTCTTGCACATTCATTGATCATTTTCAATCCAAAAACTCCCAACAACTTTGCTCTCTCTCTCGGTTTCAAAGAAGAGAAAAGGAAGAGTGGATTTTTCTATCAATCATCAAGATTTCAAGAAAATCTTTCAAGAAATTGGGAATCATCATCATCATCATCATACTTCTTCATTTCTCTCATCTTCAAGGTTGGTTTGGCATGAGTTATGATTCTTGATTGTGTTTGACATGCTAGGGTTTGAGCGAGATGTGCTAGATGATTGAATTAGAATTGGAAGCATGATTAAATGATCATAATATGAATTATTGCATGATTTCTAGCTTGAATAATTGAATAATTGGCTTGAATGATCAAGGTTGATCATAAGCTTCAAACCTTGGAAATCTTGTGGTTATTGCATGTTTTATGTGGTTAAGTGCTATATTATCATTTATTGAAGTTGTGTGCATCATATTTCCAGAAATTATAGCTTTTGGGGATCAAAAATGGATCTTTGTTGCTTGTTGTGCCATTCCCGTAGCCTTCCCCAGTTTTTGCTCTGTTTCTGTAAGTTGCAGAAACAGGGAACGGCCGTTCCCAGCCTCAAGGCATAGTGGGAACGGGCGTTCCCTTCTTTTAAACTGAAACCGCGCGGCCGACTACGGGAACGGCCGTTCCCATTTTGGCCTTGGAGCCGGAAGGGCCGTTCCCAGTTAGGCGCGTTTTTAAGGGGAAAAACGCTGGCACGTTTTGGGGAATTCTTGGGAACGACCGTTCCCATTTTTCAAAGGGGACCGGAACGGCCGTTCCCACCTGGACATGCAGAACAAAAGTTTCTGCATAAATTTACGAAAATAGCCCCTCGATCCAACGACTTCTTTGACCCCGAATTGCTATAATATGTGCTAATATGATGTGAAACGACATGTTATCATACCACATTGCATTTTCATAGTCGTCTCGACACATTTCCGCCGTTCGTCATATTTTGGTCATTTTAGGTTATGTCTCACGAATGTACATCGTATTTGCACAGGTCACGAGGGCGTGGACGGGGAGCAAGCTCCTTAGAACGCTTATTTATTATATTTTGCAAGAAAGGTGAGGTTTGGTTTTGGTAAAACGAACCCTATAACCCTTATGTGCTAGTTTTCGGCCAAAACCTATTACACTTATAAACGTTTTCAAAGTGATAAATATTTCAAGCAAGAAAGTATTGATTGTCATGATTTTCAAGCAAGTTTGGCGAGTACATGATTGCACGTGGGCCCGAGGGTAATTCTTGAGCCAACCGGGAAAGCAAGGGCTGACGGGTAACTCCTGAATTATCCTCACATTGTTGGGATCACCCCCGAAGCTACTAGGAGATTAGTGGTGGAAGGAGTTCCGTGTCTAGAGGGTCATGTCCTCTACACACACCATGTCGTGGATAGTCGAGCCTTGCAAACTCGCTATCACCCGGAGGAAGAAGGAGACTGGGGATTAATCCGGCATGTCGGGTTATCCTCGGGTTATTGCATGATTTCAAGCATGAAATTGTTTATGTGAGCACTAAATAAATTGCATGATCACGTATTTATCAAGCAAGCAAGCATGATCACGTATTGTTCACGATTGGGAGTTCGGTTGGAGATTGCCCTTGCTCGCCGGGGCCATATGTTCATGACATTGACAAGCATGATTAAATAAACGTGTTAAAATGATTGGTTGTAATCTCGGGCAAAGATTAACTTCTTGAATTACATATCTATTTTGTGCTAAAGTCTTCACCCGAGGCTACAACTTGCATGTGACGTGTGTTATATATATTTAATGCCCCTCACTCAGTCTTCGGTAGACTGATACTTCACTTTTCAGGTACCTTTTGAGCGTGGTCGTGCTAGGCGGGCGTTGTTCGAGTCTTTTGCATCTTCACGAGTCTAGCACCTTTCAAGTATAGTACTTTGAGACATTTCATGTTATGCTCGTTATGGTCACATTTTGAATACTTACTGATGTATATTATCCAGATATGATAATGTATTGATAGTTAATGGGTACCTATATGTATCTATGTAATAAATATGGTACCTATATATATATAAGAATGACTTTATTGCTTCCGCTTTTCTAATCATGTTTGATTTGAGTAATTATGTTGGGGAGAGGGTCCCGCCTAGCTCGTCATTTTTATTGTCACCCGTTCGCTGTGGTCTTGGTTTATGTATGAACTGTCCATTTCATACGTGGATCGAGGCTATAGTGCGGGGGATGTGGCGCCTTGGGGTTTAGGGTGCTACAGACGGGGTTCTCTCTCTCCTTGTTATTTGCGAGAGACAGGATGCTCTCTTTGTTTGTGCGAGATGGGGTTCTCTCATTATTGCTTGAGAGACGGGGTTCTCTCCTTGTTGCTTGTGAGAGACGGGGCTCTCTCATTGTTTGTTTCTAGGCGAGCTGTGAATCCGAGGACGGATTCTTTTAAGGGGGAGAGGTTGTAACGCCTCGGATTTTTCGGTCGTATAATATGTCGTATGTGTTTACCAATTTGTGCAAATTAATTGTTTATAAGTGTTTTATATATTTATACCTTATTATTAAATTTTTAAATATGTGATTAATTGAAATATTTGAATATGGAATTATTTGATATCCTTGAATGTTATGCATGAAGTGATATTTTTCGGGTGCCGTTTCTGTTTGATTTGAATTCGGAATTTTGTGTAATTTTAGTATACTGTAGATTTATGTGTTAGGAACATGTCTATGTGCTTGTTTCATGTTTTCGATCTTGTTTGGTGTGTGAACAAATTTTATTTTGGGAACGAGACTAAGTCGGGAGATTAAGAGCATTCGACGCAGCTTTGATTCCGGACGGCGTATCTTGAGCTAGAGAATTCGGATTCAAATTTTGAAAGAGGTATCGGACTCATAACGAGGATAGGAAACTAAGGAACCTAGATTCATATTTTTTATGTCCGTTTGAATTCCTGAATTTTGCCCGAACCGAGCCTCACGCGCGAAACGTACCACCTTTGATTGTTTTAGCCATAACTTGAGCAATCCTTGACCAAATTACATGAGACTTGGACCACATCTTCTTGACTCAATACCCTATCCTCTCATCAGTCACTCACTTCGTTTCAAGTTAGAAAAGAGAAGAAAAAGGGCACTCTCTCAGCTGCTACCCTTAACCCCAAAAGAAGGAAGAGGAACACTATTCAGTTTTCAAGTTTTGAGCTCAATACTCATCCGATTCGCCCCAAATTCGAAAGGTATGTTCATGAATGTATTTTCCATCCTTTTCTCCTTAATTGGACACCTTAATTGCTGGATTTCATGAAGAGTTGACCATGATATGATGATTTTGGTGAATAGTAAGGGTTATAAGAGATTTGATGAATTTACTTGATTCCTTGTGCATTCTTTGGATATTATGCAACCTAATAGATCCTAAGACAAGTTTAAGTGTTAATTTGAACTGATTTCATAAGTTGGTTAAGGAGATTTTGAGCCACCATGATTGTTCTTGAAGTTTGCCATGAAGAGATTTGATAAACTTTGCTTTGTACCTTGATTTACTTCTTGTTTGATGTTTGGCCCAGAAAATTGCTTGTAATTAATGAATTCTTGTAATATTATCTGACCTTGATGTGTTATCATGGAGATAGAATGGTTTGGATGGGGTTTTTGTTAAGTTTTTGGCCTGAAATCGCGATTTTCCCCTGTTGCCGCGACCGCAACCATTTGTAGTTCATTTTTTGTCGCGGCTGCGATCCTAGTTTTCCCCAATTTCGAGTTGTTTTTGTGTATTGTGTTGTTTTCGCTTCGTTTGGATTTTTCGTGAACTTCTTTCTCCTTTTTCACTCCTTATGAATTATATACTTGATGAATTATATGCTATATGAATTGTTAGGAATTTGTTACATGACCGTGATGCGTATTTACGTGAGTTACATTGTGATAGGCCTTATATGCTCTCTTACGCACATACATGAATTCAAGTTTAGTTTTCTTCCCTCTTATGATAACTTCGTTTCTCTTTTATAATATATATGCAATGTAGACTCTTGGTATTATGCCTTATGAGTGTTATGTTAAATTTATAGAGTGAATTGATATAATTTGGTGGATCAACGAACTAATGTGATGTTATATGACTTCAATACTCCATAACGTTCATGCATGCTTCGGTGCTTTGTTTGTGAACCCTAATTGATAAATTCTACCTTCTCTTATGATTCATATAAATTGTTTACATGTTAAGGTATGTGATATGATTGTTATAGGAACTTATGAATTTATTTAATATGAAATATGAAAGATATGAATTTTTGTGAATATGAAACCTTCAAGTATTGATCGAACTTGAATGAATTGCTCGTTTATATGCTTCTAAGGCATTAATTGTACACATGAACATCTTCATAGAATTTTGTTATTTTTTATGCATCTGACATCACATTAATGCATTGCCGTGCGTTATAAATGGTTCATTTGGGGTCTTGAGTCTCACGAGCACGTTACTTTGTCCTTTGTACAGTTTTCTCCAGGGTGGAGATGCTGGGTTCATAGATTACTCCCAAGTATTCTTTTTTTCTTGGTATCGTTAGGTAAGGTGTAACAGGTGGGTTTCTATACGATTTAGTTAAATGACCCTATATACTCTCAATGTGTAAAGATTTCAGCCAAAATTATTATATGTATATAGAGTCGTTTTCAAGAGTCAATGATTTCAACGTAAATCCCTTCTTTTATGAATCCTACTGAATATTTTGGCGAGAAAAGAATGAATGCAATGAATGGGGCCCAGGGACTTAGTGTGAGTGGCTATTTGGGGAGGCATGGGCCGACGGTGATCCCTTACGCTAGTTCCAACCAAAGCACGGCGTAACCGGACCTTGTTAGGAGTTAGCATGGAATGGACGTTGAGCGCCATCTGGGGAGTCATGTAACCCCTTTTGGTCAATGAATGGGTGGCCGGGTCTTGCTAACCCATCCACCACCCGGAGGAAAAAAGTGTGCATGATCATAAATGTGCACAAAGAATGTAATGCATGAAAAGAAAGAAAGAATGAATGTTTAATGAATTACACAAGGTGTTGGTTGGAGATAATGCATGCCCACTCACCGGGCCACGAAAGACCTAATGGAAATTGAATGTTATAATCCCCTTTGATGATTTCTTTATCTCACCCACTTGGGAAATACTTTGAAAACCTCATTTGCGATTATAACTTGCATGTGAATGTTTAAATATTGTCTTATATTATACTTATGCCCTGTTTTTATACCCACCATTCCCTTTTGGACTGAACCCGGTCGGTTTTCAGTTCTTTTACAGGTTTGGAGTGCTAGGCGGGAGTTTGAGTCTATCGAGTCTTGTGGTCTAGTCCTTGTCGCACTATTGCATTTTGTAAATTGATTTAAATTCCATGAATGATATTTGACATGGTATAATAGTACGAGGCCACGTGGCCGCCCCAGTTGGTGCCACGTGGACCTTTGCGCCAACCTGGACAGACCTTTGCGCCAACCTGGACAGACCAAAAACGTGGACCTTTGCGCCAACCTAACCATCGTCTGATCGATATAAGGTCCTCAGATCATCAGGTTTGCACAAGGACTTCAGGTCGATTTACATGTCACCCGATCATCAGATCATCAAATCGATCAGACCTCTTCTATGAGAACCCACAGTTGAGGATCCCGGAAGGTAATGTCGATCTCCAGATCGACTACATACGTCACCGGATACCCAAATACTGTAAAGCACTCCTGTCGGGACACGAGTATACTTCCCATTCCCTGGAACAGGCGTACTACGGCTCATTAATGACCGTCCATCCTTGTTTTTACCCAAAGGGGAAAGAAGGTACAAACGACCCGTCTCAAGCCGGTTCCATCGTCCGACATCCAGATCGACGACTGACAACGCCATTAATACACACCTACAGTACACACACTACTGTATCATTTGGCCATGGCTATAAATACTCGCCCTTTGAACAGTAGTTGGTAAGCCTTCAATACGCATTCAATTGCATTTATTCTCTCTCTATAGAGCTCCATTACTGACTTGAGTGTCGGAGTGCTAAACTTGGGTAAAACCCCAAGTCCCCCAAGCTGGTACTTAGCTCAAGTGTGTTAGTGCTTTCAGGTCGATAAGAACCCACTCAAACAAATTCTTGACTGATTGACCCATATCTGACAGCCAGATCGACCACGTCAGATCGACCAGATTGGAGCCAGATCAGTTTGGCGCCGTCTGTGGGAAACCCCTTTCACATCGACCTAGATAAAAGCCCCTTCAATCCCCTCTTCAAACACGATGGTGAACACGAGGAACACCTACCGAGAGGAGGACATGGAGGAGGTAGCCAAAGGCAGGCATGATCACAACGCGCCGCTTGGCAACACCCCCACTGCTCCTCCGATCGGGCCCAGCGCCAACGCTTCCATTCCTCCGCCTGATGCCGCTCCCCGGATCACGGTCACCCAGGGGGACCTAGACGCCTTCCTCGACCAGTGGCGGGTCGTGCTCGAGCGAGCCCAGACAGAGGGCCCCGAACCAAGCGCCCCGAGTTGCCTAGGGCCAGCCCAGCCACCACCATACCTAGCCCCGTGGTGGGCAATGCGTTGGCCCCCACCGTCCAAGCATACGGGAACCCGGTTCCCTATGTCTTTCAACCATTAGATGGGTAACCGGCCCACATCATCTGGGGCAGGTCCAAGAATTCGCTCCGCCGCCGCCACCCCCCGCAGCGAGCAAAGAAGTTCCCTGCGAGGGCCACGGGGACTCCGACCATCCCAGCTGTAACCATCGCGGCAAACGCGTGGTCGACGAGGACAACGAAGAGTTCGACGACCTTCGAGCTCGGATCCCCGCTCGATCCACTAGGGAGGAGGCCGCCCGAATCGCTGCCGCTCGCGTTGGGAGAGAACAAGACCATGATGTGGACCCACCGCGAAGACGGGTCCAAGACCGCCTGGGCGACCGTGGCTCCCACGTCACCCAGAGACAGGTCGACCTTCGAGAGGGACTGAACCGACGCCCTCTCCGTTATCGCAGCGATAGGGAGGAGGCTTCCCCCTTCTGCGCAGATATTCTCCGCATGACCTGTGATGGAGATCGTATTCCGTCCGGCCTACCCATGTATAACGGGACCACCGATCCCAAAAAACACGTGACGGCCTTCGAGAACCGGATGCTGCTACACTCCCACCCGCAACAGATTTGGGCCAAACTCTTCGTCACCACGTTGACGGGCCCTGCGCAGGATTGGTTCATCCGCCTGCCGCCTCGGTGCATATCAACCTACAACCGGTTTGTAGATCGATTCACGGTGCACTTCTCCTCGATGTCCGGGGAAAAGCTACCACCCTCCTATCTCAACAGCATACACCAGTAGGAGGGCGAGTCCTTGCGAGATTTCATGACTCACTTTTTGAGGGAAGTGGTTCGGGTCGAGAACCCGACGATGGACACCTTGCTTTCCGTGGTCCATCGAGCCCTTCGTAACCGCCTCTAGGCTGATGAGATAGTTAGGGCCGGGCCCCGTAACCTGACGAAAATACAAGATATTACCCACGGCTTCATGCGTTTTGAGGAGATCGCCCTCGCGCATCGACCTCTGCCCCGATCTGAGAGGCAGGCCATTGGGTCCAGCTCGCCCCCACACTGGAAAGGGAACGAGCAAAAGAAAATCAAGGGAAAAGTCGACCAACCGACCCAGGTCGACCGACGAAACTATATCCCCTTGACCAAGTCCATCGACCAGATCTACGTGGTCATGGACCAAAGCCTTCTGAAGAAACCGAAGCCCATCCGAGAGGGCCCGAAGGCTGAGAAATCGGGGAAGTTCTGTGGCTACCATCAACAATGGGGCCACACGACCGCGGAATGTAACGCCCTCCCTGACGAGATCGAAAGGCTCATTCAAGGAGGGCATCTGAAGGATTTTGTTCGACGCATCGACCACTACTCTGAGAAGGCGGGGAGGTCGGGCGATCGCCACCGGTCCAGGTCTAGATCTCCCCCGAAACGATCTGGAAAGCAGCCGCTGGAAAGACCTGAAGACAACCCCCCTACTCACGGCAAGATCTATATGATAGCCGGGGGGCATGAGGGCGGTGACTCCAATGCAGCTCGGAAGAGG
Source organism: Lantana camara (assembly GCA_037501455.1). Classification (NCBI taxonomy): domain Eukaryota; kingdom Viridiplantae; phylum Streptophyta; class Magnoliopsida; order Lamiales; family Verbenaceae; genus Lantana; species Lantana camara. Next base: position 59,833,217 of record CM074861.1, read on the forward strand.
AACATCAGGCGAGCCGCTAGATAGTTCAACGGTCCCCACGAAGAGGTCTTCCAGATCGATCAGGGTAGAGGGTGGGACAGGCAAGAAGTTAGCTTTAGTGAAAGTGATAGCCGCCCTGGCCCCCATCGGGAAGGCGAAGCGCCTAGCTGTCCGATGGTGGTGACCTTGGGCGTGGCTAACCATGATGTAACCAAATGCCTAGTTGATAATGGAAGCAGCTCGAACATTATCCCTTACTCGACTCTTGTTAAAATGAAATTGCATAATCTAAAGCTAGATCCGATCCGAACACCGCTCTCAGGATTCGGGGGATCGAAAGTTATTCCGCTAGGGCGCATCTGACTCCTCACCTCGATGGGAACATCCCCCAAGAGGATGACCCAGGAGGTCGAGTACGTCATCGTCAATATGCCCCTAGTGTATAATATGATCTTCGGCCGACCTGGCCTTATTCAGTTCAAAGCAATCATCTCAACGTACCATCAAAAGCTGAAAATACCCACCCCGAACGGGGTCGGAGAAGTGACTTGCGATGTCATGGACAGTTGGGCTTGTTATGCCATCGTCCTGAAAAAGCCACCCGGGAAAGAGGTGGAGGAAGAACTCGACCTCTATACCTATGCCGACGGGGAGATCGAGCTACCCACGAAGGAGAGCGAGGCAGAGAGATCCCCTGCAGCTCGAAAAAGAAAGGCCAGCGAGCGGCTCGAGCCCTCTGAAGAGCTAAAAGAAATTGCCCTTATCCCCGGAGACAGCAATAAAACCACCAAGATCGGGGCGAACATGCACCCCCAACATGAAATCATGATGATAGAATTCTTGAGGGATAACTCTGACATATTCGCTTGGGCAGCCAAAGATCTGATTGGGGTCGACCCGAAGGTGATCTGCCACCGGCTCGGGATCGATCCGTCAGTCAAGCCCATAAAACAAAAGCTGAGACCTCAAAGTCGGGCAAGGAATGATATCATCGAGGCTGAGGTCAATAAGATCCTCGACGCGGGATACGTCACCCCAGCTCAATACGTTGACTGGTTGTGTAACGTTGTCCTCGGGCAGAAAACGGGGGGAAAATGGAGAATGTGCAATGACTTCACCGACCTCAATAAGGCCTGCCCGAAAGACCCGTATCTGTTGCCCCGCATCGATCAGCTCGTCGACTCGACTGCTGGGTGCGAGATGCTCAGCATGATGGACGCGTTCCAAGGATATTACCAGATCTCTATGGCCCCAGAAGATCGAAAGCATACCGCCTTCATTGTGGTAAAGGGAATATACTGCTTCAAGGTCATGCCCTTCGGATTGAAGAATGCTGGGGCCACATACCAAAGACTGGTCAACCTGATGTTTAAAGACGAGATTGGGAAGACCATGGAGGTCTACATCGACGACATGATCTTGAAGAGCCGCTGGGCGTACCATCATCTAGATCATCTACGCAGATCGTTTGAGATCTTGTGGCAATACGGGATGAAGCTCAACCCTGACAAGTGCACGTTCGGGGTTGAAGGGGGAAAGTTTCTAGGATATATGGTGAGCCAACGAGGCATCGAAGCCAATCCCACCAAGATCAAAGCTATCCAGATCATACCCCGACCTCGGTGCATCAACCAAGTCCAATCACTTGTAAGACGAACAATCTCCCTCAATCGGTTCATATCGCGATCGTCAGAACGAAACCTCCCGTCCTTCAAAGTTTTAAGGAATCTCTAAAAATTCGAGTAGAACGAAGAATGCGACCGAGCGTTAGATCAATTGAAAGAGTACCTGGCCTCTCCACCATTGCTGGCCAAGCCAAATGAGGGAGAGACCTTGTACCTCTACTTGTCCCTTTCTAACGAGACCTTCAGCTCAGTCTTGGTCGCCATTTGAGATCGAAAACACCTACCGATCTACTACCTGAGCAAGATCCTGCACGGTGCAGAACGGAACTATCTCGAGATCGAGAAATTCGTGTTCACCCTCACGCACGCAGCCCAGAAGCTATGTCCGTACTTTCAGGCCCACCCCATAGTTGTCCTAACAGATCAGCCGCTTAGGCAGGTGTTATCCAAACCCGATGTGTCGGGTCGAGTGATGAAATGGGCGGTCGAGTTGAGTCAGCATGACATCACCTACCAACCTCGAGCCGCCCAACAAGCTCAAGTTCTGGCTGACTTTCTAGTCGAAAAGAACACCAGCTCGATGGAGATCGTCCGTACCTCGCCTAGCTGGACCATGTACACAGATGGCTCATCGACCTCTCAAGGAGGGGGAGTGGGCATATCCCTTATAAACTCAGACGGACTACAGCTCGATTTCGCCATTAAGCTCGATTTTAAAGCGACAAACAACGAAGCTGAGTACGAAGCACTGGTGGCAGGGCTAAGGTATGCCGCTGAGAACCAGATTGACAGGTTAGCCGTCGTAACTGACTCCCAGCTCGTCGCCGGCCAAGTCAACGGCACGTACGAAGCTCGGGAAGAGTCCATGGCAGCGTATCTCAGAATGGTGAAAGAGCTGACCTCGAAGCTGAAAGAGTTCAAAATCGAACAGGTCCCCCGCGACGAGAACGGTCGAGCTGATGCCCTATCAAAGTTGGCCAACGGATTCCAAGGAACAAAGGATGCAACCATCTCGTTCATGGTCTCGGGGGGCCGTGCGATCGATGAAGGAAAGGTCGAGATCGCCACCATCGATCCGTCGGAACCTTACTGGATGGACGATCTAATCGCTTACCTCAAAGACGGGCTTTTGCCCCAAAATCGAACTGAGGCCAGAAGAATAAAATAACGATCTCTGCTCTATATGATTGATCATGAAGGCAGGTTGTTCAAAAAATCCTTCACCGGTCCCCCTCTAAGGTGCCTACGACCTAGCCAAGCCCAAGATGTCCTGGAAGAAGTCCATGAGGGATGCTGCAGAAACCATTCCGGAGGTCGAGCTCTAGCTCGAAAGATCTTAAGGAGCGGGTAATTTTGGCCGACTATGGTGTGGGATGCAAAGATCCACTCTAGGAAAAGCCCCAAGTGCCAAAAACTTGGCAACCTAATCCACACTCACCCGACGTCCATGATACCGATCGATGTGTGCTGGCCCTTCGACCAATGGGGGATCCACATCATCGGTCCCTTCCCCTTGGCACCCAGACAGAAAAAGTTTGCCATAGTATGTGTCGATTACTTCTCAAAGTGGGTTGAGGCCGAGGCAGTCCCCAAAATTACTGATGCAGTGATAAGAAACTTCCTTTGGAGAAATATAATCTGCCGTTTTCGGGTCCCGAGGGTGCTCATCTGTGACAACGGTCCTCAGTTTCGAGACCTCGGGATCGACCTCAGATTCACTACTATCGGTCATCCACAAGCAAATGGCCAAGCCGAAGTCACCAACCGAATTATTATTCAGAATCTCAAGACCCGCCTCGACACAAAGTTAGGAGCGTGGGCAGACGAGCTCGACTGTGTACTATGGGCTTATCGAACTACCCCACGAACCACCACGGGACAAACACCATACTCTCTGGTTTATGGATCCGAAGCCGTCATCCCATCGGAGCTGTTACACGAAACCGCTCGTGTATCGCAATACCTGCCCGACCGGAATACGAAGATCAGAGCTGAAGATCTAGATGTGATTGAAGAGAGCAGAGAACATGCCTATCAGAAGCTCAAACAGTACAAGGCAGCAGCGGCCCGATTATACAATAAACACGTACGGCCCAGGTCGTTTCAGATCGGAGACCTAGTGTTAAAAAAGGTCGAAGTCTTGCAGCATGTCGGAAAACTTGAGCCTAACTGGGAAGGAACCTACCGCGTCACGGAGATCGGGAAGAACATGGCCTACCGGCTCGAAGACATGGCCGGGGAGCCATTACCCAGACCATGGAATACGCACAACTTGAAGAAATTTTACACTTAGCTTTCAAATTATTTCATGTTGTAACGGTTAAGGCGGTCGAATTCGCCTGAGAATCGATCTCTGTTCAGTAAATTAATATACATGTTTTGGAACGACATCCGATTGGAGTCAATCCGTAATCCTATACTAGGTTACTATCCCCTCGGGTAAGCTATCATTCGACCTACGGTCACGAGTCGAGGTGGGAGCGAACCCCCCCACATCCGATCGTCAGAGCTCGAGATCCAATGAGGTCGTTTTTAGACCCAACGAGATCCTAAGAATCCCAATGTATTGGACGCTTTTGAATCATTGTTAGAGATCCAATGAGGTCGTTGTAGACCCAATGAGATCCAAAAATCCTAACGTATTTAATATTCAAACACCGTTAGAGATCCAGATCCAACGAGGTCGTTTTTAAGACCCAAAGAGATCCTAAAAATCCTAACGAAATTAATAATCAAGAGATCCAAGGAGATCGTTTTAGATCCAAAGAGGTCCAGAGATTAAGGGTTTTCGAAAATTAAAAATCCAGAGATTAACGATTCAGAAATCCTCGATCACCACTTTATGGTCTAAGAGATCCGACGACATCGATTTAGATCCAGTGAGATCCAAATAGGCCAAACCTACAGAGCTGCCATATCTCAGAGATCGCCATCGATCCGACGAGAAGGCCATAAACTGTGTAATGACTAGGGAAAAATGCGAGCACCCAGCGATGCTAGATAAGCACCCATATGAGATCGAGAGAGTGATGCACCTGTCGATCTGAAAAGCGGTAAAAATCTAACTGAGGTAAGAAAAACCTAGATCAACAAACCACACGCATGCCAGATCTAATAAATGTTCAACTTGCAGAGAAAGAAAACACAAGTATGAGAAACATAATTCATTCATGCGGAAAGCGATCCCAAAAATTAATAGGGATCGATTACACCTAGCGCGTCAAGCTCACCACGCGGCGTGGCTCGATGGGAAATTGTTCAAAAAAAAAGTATTCATCCGGTCACAACCCGACTGGAAGGGCGAACCAATTGATTACAAAAAATGGAGTCAGTTGATCTCAACGGGGGTGGATGAGGATTCCTGAGCAGTTCGACGCTGGGCCCTCTCAAGCTCTCGAATGGTTGGGAGGAAGCTTTCGACTGGGACCCGATGGGGGAGTTCACACTCTACCAGATGCTTTTCCGTCTTAGCCTGAGCGATCTCGATGGCATGCCCATACTTGAAGGTCGCCCAGTCGATTTGGACTGGCTCTTCTTCTTCAGGGAGATCAGAAGCGCCAGGATCGGGGAGCAATGGGCCAATCGAATCAAAATTGAAATTGGGGATGATGGCGTCCTGAGCTTTGAGCTGGTTTATAGCGATCTAGAACCCCTCCGCCAGATCATTCTAACCCATCGTCTTCTGTTTTTTCCAGATATAGATATCGAGGATCAAATTTTCCTAAATAATTATTAAGAGGGAGGTCTCTCAGCCTATACAAAGGGTTTTCTTTAGGTGTCTTATAAGAAATCTCTTGATTCTTATTTCCTTGAAATGAGGATCTGTAAAAAAAACATGCCCTTTGATTTTCATAATTAAGAAATTTAAATGATAAAAAATCATATCTAGAGTATTTTTGAAATTTTTCTTTTTCATTAGATAATGAATCTACTTTAAATTGGTTTTTGGAATCCATTAATTGGTCTTTTTTCTTTGAATGCTGTTTTTTAAAAATTTTCTTTAAATGTCGTTTTCTTAAAATTGGATTTTTAGCTATACGACGCCAATTCACTTTATTTCGCCATTTTTCTGGTATGCATTTTTTTGGTATATTAATTAAGCTAGACCATCTGATCTCAGATAAACCGTATTGATAATGTCCTCTTAACCAGTTTTTCCATTTATTCATTTCAGAACTTGGAAGTTTCTTAGCCCTCAATTTTGAATTAACCATTCCTTGGGTTTCAAAAGAATTCCTTATTTCAGGCTTAAGAAACGGGGGTATTTCTTGATATTGAAGAATAGATCTTAATTTATACGAGTTACTAACTTGGATTTGTGATAATTTGTAAAATACATATGCTTGTGATACGTAGGATAAGTCATACAAAATATGTGAATTTTTTTTTCTATTCCTAATATTTTTTTCACTATTCTCAATATCATTTTGACTATACCTAATATTATCAAGTGACTTTTTTATAGTCGAAATAAACCAAACTGGATTTGGCTTATTGTTATTAGTTCCTTTTTGTTTTCTTTCAAACAATTTATCAAAATTTGTCATTTCAATGATAGATAAAAATCTATTTTTGTATATTCTTACAATGAATATTTTGAAAATTTTTAAAAGGCCGGGGGGGGGGGGGGGGTAATTTAGAGATTAATTGAGGTTTTTGATCATTTATTCTTATTGTTGGACTTAGTTCTTGTCTCGCTTGTTTGACTCTTTCTAGTTCGTTTCGAGCTGTACTTATTCTATCAATCAGATCCTTCAATTTTTTTTCTTGCACGGAAGAATTTATCGAACTGGGAGATTCAATTCGATTAGATGATTTGTCAATTATCTGATTGCTAATTATGGAATCTTTTTCTTCTTTAATTTCACTCGATTCATTTATTTTGACTTTTTTTAATCTATCAAATCTATCTAATTTTAATTTAAGGTTTGATAGAGAGGATGAAGCTATTTTTCTTATTTTTTTTGTTACTTTTGTTATTTTTATATATATTGTTACTATTTTTCGTATTATTTTCTCGCTAAAAACAATCAATTTTTTGTACCATTTTGTTCCTTCTTCTATAACTTTTGCAAGTACTTCTATTTTTTGTGCTTCTCCTATTAGCGTTTTTGAGATTATAACTAGTAACCCCTTCTTTTTTATTTCTTTCCTTGTTTTGTTAAATTTTTTAACAAGGG